>CM076572.1:1046035544-1046128861 GCA_034641835.2 Pinus albicaulis
ATGGATAACATTCAAGCCAGTACTGCGGCATCCCCCCTGCAGTCACCTATTTGGTCCCTAGGAAAGGCAACTAAGGTCACCAGTTCGTAACAGAATCTGGGTGGAACAACCTTTAGTGGGGATCCAACAATTAGGAGAGGGGGTATCTCTCTTCCCTGTCTTCACTTGCCCTCGTGCTTAACTCCCATATGAGAAGAGCTTTCCCGGGTAGCTTAACAAAACTGGATTTCACTCTTTTAATCAACTTCTATGTTTAAATTTAGATTTTCCTTGGAGATTTAACTTTCCACACACCTATTCCAAGGCCCTAAGTGACCTACACTAGTTGATGTATATACGAAAAATAAAAAAATTCTCGTTCATTTTAATTTTAGCGCTTGATTTTAATAGTTTTTTTTAAGTCAAGGGTAAATGGAAGTGCAACTTATGATGTTATTCGGCGCAAGAAGAAACCAATAGAAAACCTGGCTACATGAAGATGCAACTCTCTTTCTTCGATGAAAGAGATTTCTACTAAAGGTTCTACGAACAAACTAAGAAAAAAAAAATTATTTTCAAAACACACAATCACACACTCAAAATATATCAAAAAGACTATAATTCTTACATTGAAACTATCCTAATGCAAACTAAAATGCTTAATGCAAGATTCAAAGGACTACTCTTAAGGCAAGAAAATGTGTGTTCTCAAAGAAATCAAGAGGCCAAAACTTGACAAAAAAGAGGAACAAATTCAAAAAAAAAATTTCCCCAAAATCAAGCAAATTCAACCTAATGAAAATATTTCACACTTGCTCAAAAACAAAAATAATAACAAAAAAAAAAAACCAAAAGAATAATAAAGTCAACTAAAATATGTTTTTATTTTATTTTTATTTTTTTTTAAGGGAAAGAAGAGTTCTTGAGAAAAAAAAACTACCAAAGACTTCAAGATCAAATTCAAGCATAAAGAACCTCAAATTTCACAAGCCATAGTAATAATTGAAATTATAAGACTTAAAGTGAAAAGAGGCTACAAAGTCAAACAAACTAATCTGAATAGCAACATAAAAAAACGAGCAAGCAAGACAGATTTCAAGAAGACCAAAAAACTTTTCAAGATTGCACGAAGCACTTTCTCAAAAACAAAGAAAAAACCAAATAGGCCAAATTTCAAGAAAGCAAGGCAAAGCAATGTAAAGTCAAGGTTATAAGTGAATTGAAACCAAATTCCATATCCCCAAGACTCAGAACAACCAAGAAATTCACCAAGAAGCCTTGAACCCAAACTCAAAAACAACACTTCACCAAAATACAAACCTTAGGTTGACTAGGTCTTTCCACAAAGAGAGATAGAAAACTAAAAATATGCAAGAAGCAAGACTCTCCTAGACAAACAATGACTGAACAAAAGCAATAAAAACTAGGCAAAACCCTTTACTGGAATCAAAATTTGAAAAATTCATTCAAAACCAAACATATGTGACTTGGCAGTGACCGGCCTATGTATATACGCGACTGTACTCAAGGAAACTCATGTATACACATGTTTCTTTGGAAAAAATTACGTGTGTACACAACTGATTGAAATAAAACTCGTGTATAAATAGGTCAACAAAGAAAAAATAAAAATTTAGGCATGATACAGATGATCAGACTATTTTCCCATATTGCAAACAAATCAAAGCTACTGGAAAACTAAAGAAATCAAACAAGAAGGCCCAAATCAAGAGAGAAACAACCCAAACAAGGAAATACAAGGTTGTATTCCCCAACGGAGTCGCCAATTCTGTTACGGGATAAAACACATTAGGGTATAGGTTGAGAACCCCAACAGATCGAAGGGAATCTAACAATAAGAAGCAAGAAAAAAAGCAATCATAATGCATAAACTACTAAAGTGGGATGAGAATAGAGTACCCGTAGTTCCTACCTTTGAATTTGTTCCCACAAAGTTCAACCCCTCTGCTTCCTCCAAATCTTCAAAACCTGCAACACATTCGAGAGAAGCATATATACTAGCAATAGTTCAAAACATTGTTCAAGATATGAATGTTAGATCATATAAGCATAAGTATATAAATCATGAAATGATACATAATTAGATCATAACATGATATAAAGCATAAAGATCATAATGTTCAAGAATAGGACATAGCTTCTTTATTGATATAAAAAAATAAATGTGGAAGAATACAACCTGTTTCGACCATGGATCTAAGCAAAACCTTCCTCTGGATCCGTCCAGCCCAAGCCTCAACAATCCTCTTTCAGGTGCATACACATAGATGTCATATAAATGACATGAATATCTCTATGAGGAAACAAGGGTTTCCTATAACTAGGAGTGCAGGAGGCACAAGGAAACTCAAACTTGATCAGGGACGAATTGACTATAATATCAATATCCTATATCTCTTCTCTTTTAGGTTTTCCCATAAAGTGTATTTATATCACTTTAAAACAGTTGTTACATTTGGGATACAGTTAGGCCACAGGCTCTTGTAGGTGGGCTTCGGTGTAACCTGTAAACCCCACCCAAAAAATAGAAATTTTATATTTTTTTCATATTTCAAATTATATACGCAGGTTGGGTGTAGATGGACCTGCGTGTGTACATGTTTTTTGAAAGGAAGAGTCGTGTATGGAATTCGAAATAATATTTTTTAATAAAAAAGTCTAAAGGGAAAGGGTTGCCAAAGGCCATAACCCAGAGCATCAAGTCTACAGGAGTGTTGAATGATGTTATAACAATAGATATTATTAACTTTTAATTAGGTTTTTTTACAATACCGTGGCTCAATAATACCACATGCCCAAAAAAACATCTCTCATTTCATAATCAAAATATTTTATTTGAATTGAATTTTATAACATTTTTT
Source organism: Pinus albicaulis (assembly GCA_034641835.2). Lineage (NCBI taxonomy): Eukaryota > Viridiplantae > Streptophyta > Pinopsida > Pinales > Pinaceae > Pinus > Pinus albicaulis. The sequence continues at coordinate 1,046,038,406 of CM076572.1, forward strand.
AATTCAATCTAAAGGAAAAACATTTATAATTACTTTTTAGATACATCTAAACCTTATATCACCTTAAAATATATAAAATATACAAGATACAAATAGTAGCCATAAATTAGGATTCATTTTACAATATAAATTAAAATGATAATTTGGTAACGATGTTTAAATTTCATTAATAAACACATTAAAACTTAATACCTACATTGTAACAAGATTTTAAACAATGGATATTCATTCCCACTTACCATTAAAACTTAATACCTACATTGTAACAAGATTTTAAATCATAAATATTCACCCCTACTTTACCAACTTTACCATGGATATTGTTGTTAGGGGATGCTTACTTCTTGAGCTTAACAAATACAATCTAGAGCATGCTAAAGAGTTGAAACTGAGTGGATGGGATGACAAATCACAATCTGTACCACTCGAGCTAAGAACCATTTAATTTAATTTTATCACTTTTTTGTGCTCAGAGAAAATGTTATTACTTTTAAACTGAGATTTATTTGATGAAAATGTTTCAAAATACAATTTTTTCAATCATAACAAATTAATAGTCAAATAACAAATGCCATTGCTTTTTCGTCATCTTGGATATGCACACTTATATTTTTAAAGTAATTGTTTAGTTTATGAATATGTTAGCATCAATATTTGACTTCTAAGAAATATCCATTTAATAATTAGATTAATGACTAAATTAATTTACACAAGTATTATATAACATTGTTGTAAAATTTGAATAGTTAGGTTGACGATTAATTTAATTTTCACAAGTTCCATATAACATTGTTGCAAAATTTTAACTTTTAAGGGTTACTTCAATTGGTGGAGTCTCCATTGTTAAAGCACCTTTGTTATTGACAGGATATGAGTTCAAATCTCTCGACATTCTTGTGGTTGAGCCAACAATAAATGATCTTTATAAAAACAAAACAAAGAAAAACATTGTTACAAAAGTTTGCAAATTAAATCATGTTTAACTTTGCCCAAGTTTTATGTAACATTGTTGCAAAATAGGAGATATACTAGCAATTGCACCTAATGTTGCAAAGGAAACGTCGTAAGGCAATAGCATCGGTAAGAGTAGCAGAGAAGAAATAAGATGTGAAATGTTATGTGACAATATACCAAGTTCGTCCTATAGCCCTTCATTCGTCAGAGTATAACACTTGGATGATACTCAAAATTTTGGGTCGTTATACAAGGAGTCTTCATCGAAAAATGCACAAAGCAATTTAATATCACATAATGGCACGTGCCCAATAGACCTCGACAATGTTGCAGGTCACAAAAATATATTGCAAGTAAGTAACCCATCAAAGAATATTTCATTTACAAGAACCTTAACCTCTTTGTCACCCTCTGAAAGGCTTAGGAGTTTTGATGTCCATCCTAGAGCGAACTTAACTCATGTTATATTTTCTTCATTTCTTCATTTATTCTAGTCCCCTCAACAAGCTTTGTCAAGTGAGGTTTCAAAGTGCCTGCAAAGTGGTAGAATACATTTATTGAGTAGAGAATACAAAATTATTTTCTTATTGTCACAGGAGATACCTCCTTAGAAGTTTCTCTTAAATGCCACTCGTTAGGTTCCTAAGGATTGTATCTTTGAAACAAATACATCCTAACCCATCATTGTTTAACATCATAATACACTCCTAACTCAAGGGTTACCCTTGCCTGGTGCCACATAGTTTGTTTGTGACTTTTTTTTTTTATATTCAAATAATTTTTCCACACAGTTTGTTTGTGTGTGTGTGTTTTTTTAATTTCAATTTTTTTCTTTTTTCATGGAAATAAAACAAAATAAAGGTCATGTTCTTAAATTTAAATTATTTCCTATTTTCTTATTTCTAAAAAAAAAAAACCATTGACTTTGTTCATGTTTCTGCAGCACACAAGATTAACATGTTCATTCAAAATTTTAAATTAAATAACAAATTGACTTCACAAACTTTATGTTAAAGTAACTCGAGGGGAACACAACACTTACATCCAAACCAAGAGCTCAAACCTCAATATCATCAGTCACATATTTCTCTGAATATTTTTCACATGCACATGCATGATTCATGCCTCTACCAAATCTGTAATCTGAAATCAAAATAAAAGTGACACAACACTTCATATGGAGCCAAGTTTAATTTAAAAAATATAAAGAAATATATTTCTAAGATCACTTGATTCCAAGCATCATAGTGAAAACTCCAGTGCAAAACAATGCCATTCATAACCCATCTTTTTTATTGAATCTTCATTTCTTATGAATGAATTATAAAATGATGACAAATTTGTCTCGAGATAATTGGGTAGTCATGTGAATTTATGAAACTTAAATAGATCCAATTTGTAGTAATATTCGATCATATAATGCTATGTTCCTTGAATTTGAACATAGGATACAAAATGATTTTCTTATTCTCACAAGAGATACCTCCTCAATAAGAAGTTTCTCTTGAATTTCAATCCTTAGGTTTCTAAGGATTATATCTTTGAAAGGAATACATCCCAACCCATCATTGTTTAACAACGCAATACACTCCTAACTCAAGTGTTACCCTTGCCTCGTGGAGGGCCTGCCATGCCATGTTATAATATATCCCAGCCCATCATTGTTTAACACAATACACTCCTAACTCAAGTGTTACCCCTTCGTGTTGGAGGACCTTCCATGCCATGTTGTATTTTCTTCTCGATGTGCATCCCATTTCTCTAATAGGCCCACCATCAATCTATGCTTAGTCTATCCTCACTGCACACATCTTATAACACATTCAAGCCTATAATGCCATAGTTTTCCATATCTATCTATAAAGCCTCCAAAGTTGATAACATACATCTAAGAATCCCTCTCTGAAATCAAACACATTAGGTGCATGGGATTGTTACAGTGTGTGTGTCCTTTGTAGGAGTCACCACCTAATGCATGTTGAGTGTGTGTGTCCTTTGTAGGAGTCACCACCTAATGCATGTTGAGTATACATTCATTCCTAGGGTGGTGCGTGAAACCATTGCCCAAGTTCCTTGTTTCAAAATCGAAATAGGACAACACACAGCCTTGAACTTTTCTTTTCAATATGTTACTCGTGAACCATCATTTTAAAATTCAATGCATCTAGATACACTGAGACATATTGCATTTTGTAGTGTCTATTTACTATTCTAGTTTGTGAAAATGAGGTAGATATGCTTATATGAACCACATTTACTAATGTAATGTGATTGTGTTGATATTTAGTTGAGAGAAATAATATTTGTAGATATGTTTCAGATAATAAGATTAATTCTATGTTGATTGGCATTTTCTTTTACTTAGACCTAAATAACATTAACATGTATGTCACAAGGGCATGTAAATCTAGCATGTTTTATTAATTTTATATGGAAAATATTAAACACTATGTAATAAACTACTTATTGAATTTCCACCATTGTTAGTGGATAAGAATCACTATGTAGTAATTTATTCATTATCTTTTTGTCTTTCCATTTGACTAAGTGAATAAAAATAATTATTTTGTTGAATGCATTGTCCTTCCATCTTATTAAATATAAAAAACTATAATATTTAAAAAATAACATAAAAATAAAATGAACCAATCATTAACCTCATTAACCTGATGCATGGTGCAAACATTTACCATTTTCCACAAGATAATAAAAAATACACCTAACCCTCTCTCCTCCTTCTAAAAAGAATTATTGAAGTATTGTGTTTTTCCACGACCTAAAATATGTTTTATAGCATATCATTAGATGCAGCCTATGCCGGCTTGACAGTCGAATCGAGCTACCTCCACATGGCTGTAAAGTTCATGTACACAGATATCCGGAAGAAAATGAACATGATATCTACCATTCTCTCCCTGTTACCTTTTTAGGGACAAAATTCTTTAATATGAGTTAGCTGGAGAAGAAACAACAATATACAAATTAACCAAGCTACTTTTCATGGATGTCATTATGCTTATAAGTTTTTAATCATGCAATAGGCATTCAACTTGCAATTAGCCTTTCATTATCAAATATTTCATTTAATATAATATTATTTCTGATAGAATTGTGTGAATTTGCAGGAAACATCCAACACCATCATACAACTCCTTTAACTGCCTGATGATGGTGAAGTGACCACCCGAACCTTCCAAAATTTCCTTCAAATTCGCACAATTCATTATATTATATAAAACTGCTATTTAATATTCCAAACCATCTAAACCCTTATTCCACAACCTACAATGGAAAATTCATGAAATAAAATGAAGGAAGTTTCGATTATTATTATGGGTAATACTGGCTTCTCATGAATTCCAAGTTGTGACCATGTGATCCTCTCTACCGGCTCTTCCATTGCCCCATAACCAGCTACAATCAGAAGTCAGTTGAAATGACACTACCTTATTAACAACTCTCTATGAATAAACCAGAACTAATCTGAACTTCAATAATCTTAACATTCCAAGTGCTATCGATAATTGTTCATCCAAATTTCCTGAAGATTTATATTAAAGACACACCTTTAAAGACACACCTCGTAGAGAAATGAAAGCATCTGCTTGACGTGCCATTTTCGACTTGTTGTCATGCAAGTATGCAACAATCTCCCCTGATATCTGTGACACAAACAAACCACCAGATGGCACTTGAAGTGATATTCAAACGAAATATGAATAATGATTATAAGCACACCCTACTAAAATATCGAGGCAAACTTACCAAGAATGCATAAATATTCATAAACTTTTGCAGCAAATTCATCATTATATATTTTCAATAAGTGGCAAGCAGTGTTTGCATGACAGATTTTATACTCTCAAATTTATACAAATCAGGCTAGACACTTAACGGAATGGAATAAAATGATGATAGGAAGAAACCCTTTTCGCATCTTTATCTCGGCATAACCAGTGTTCATGGACATTCTGCAAATGTTTCGCATGGCCATTCTGATCTCCTTTGATGAACTAGACTTTTAAGATGTTGGGTTTCATCGTAATGGTATATAAATTCATAATACAATTTTCAAGATAATTACTAAGCTTCTATAACTATTCCAGTTACCGAATGAGAGTAAACTCGAGCCTGAATAAGGATTAGATATCCGATTTCGGTTTGCAGTGTTTCCTCTACGTCTCATCTTGAGAGGTCGTAAGATGTTATTGCTATGACTGCATGTACATTGGACTTTGAACGTGGAAGTGCATTGATTTTCTATTCCTAAAAAACCGTTAATGTGCCACCACAGTTTTTGAAACGCCTTAGCAACCCAGACTTTGTGTGTTTTCACTTTTATTTAAACCATACCCGAGGCAAATGTAAATAATATAGCCTCCATATTGTTGGAATCTCGACTTTTCGCAATCCTAAGAACATAACATTCATAAGGGAATAGGACTACAAGGAAATGCGCGCATATAAATTGGAAAGCGCATATAAAAATAAATGGGAAAGGCGGCGGCATTGTAACATGACATTAGAATTGCATTTGAAGGTTCTCCAATTGTGTACTAATTATATTGGAAGTCTTCAAGATCGTTGTAAAGAACACTGAACCGTTATGTGTATTGTTAAACTACCTAAAATTTTCAAAAATGTGAAAGAAATGGGGAATAGAAGAAACATCAATGGTACCTTAGAGCGGTTGGAATAACATTGTCCGAACAAAAAGACAATATGTTTAGGGTTAATGGAAGAAATTTATTATTGAAAACTAAGTAAACACAGATAACCACATTATCTCTTCCTCGAAAGAAATGCCAGTTTTTGTGAGTTCAGCAACATCAATGTTATTGTAAGAATTAATTTTACTCCTAGGAACCAGAATTGAAACAGATACATTGTAATAATTTGGATAGCCATAGGCCCCTTATTATTAAAATGCAGAAGAATCAAACTTAACCAGCAATTTATCTCCTACCCAAGAACTTGGCAACCACCGTCATGAACAGCTCGAGAGATCAATCCACGAGTCCCAAGCTCCCCATGACGAGGTCAATTTTTCACCGCACCTGCACCATATGGGCATTAAACGACTTGAATCCCACAAACATGCAGAATGCCAATTCCAATAATAGCACACGCAGAAAACAACAAACTCAACATATGTAAGTCCCTACAACAATGTACCTCACAACCCCTATTAGACAAATTGATAAGACCAAATTTCCTTTCACAAATGTAATCAAGCAAATGCTCCATGGAACAATACCCAACTACGTCCAGAAAAAATATACGCAAAGCTCTCTCAGAAATTCAGACAAATTGGGTTACCCAATACATAACTGATTAATATTGGTCTACTTAATCCTTCTAAACTGGTTAATATTGGTCTACTTAATCCTTCTAACTGTTTTTTAATGTTTTCATAATTTTGTTTAATTATTTTGTTGTAACTGTTTTTTTTATATTAAACTGTAGATTTTTCTTCAATCATCTAACACTAGATCTAAAGGTGAACAATAGTACAGAGTGGCACCTAGGGAGTTGTTTTCAAATAATAATGCCTTACGGCCTAAAAATTAAACTATTTGGTTTAGAAGTTTGTAAAATTGGTTTAAAGTAAATTTCTTTTAATAAATTTATAGAAATAATTAAATAAATAAAGATTATAAATGTATAGAAATTCAAGTTTAATCTTTTTAATGTAATAAATTATTTGCTAAAAAGATATTTAAATAAATAAATAATTACAAATTATAAATTAGAGATTTCAAATTTAATGTTTTTAATGTAATAATGTTTTTAATAAAAATAATTAATTTTTTTGAAAAAACTTTTTGTTATTTAAATTTTCAACTTTAAATAATCACTTTAATTATTAAAATATAATTTTATTTATGTTGTAATTTATATGGGAAATTTTTGTTTTTGTGTGGATAGGTGCTTTCTAACCTAGTATGGAAGAGATGTTGTAATGTCATATTTAACATTGTGATGTAATGTTTAACAGTTTGACTTTAAAAAGCATCACTGCAAACAACATCATGAATAAAGGGAAGGATAAAATAGTCAGGAGTTGTCTACCGACGCAACAGAATAGCTGCGATGTCAGTTTTTTGTCGGAATCCGGTAAAAATAATTTCAAAAAATTAGGTAATTGGAGTATTTGAATTTCATTTTTTATGGTGGAAATGGATTCAGTGCCATCAAAAACACTTAAGGCACCCAAAATAATGAAGTTTAATGACTATAACCCAAATTTTCAAAAATCTTTGCTGAAATTTTTCAAATTCTTACCAAAATTTCTGAATTATTCAGTGGAGTTTTTTAGACAACTGCTTTGCATCGAACACTGAAACATAGTATTATTGATAGGGAATGAATGAAAGGGAAAAAAATGATATGTTGTGTATATTGCATTTGTCTGTGTGTATATTGTTGCATTTGTCTCAATGTGTATACTGCATTATGAGTGTCTTGTATGAGCGTGTGTATTTGTTGAATAATGTTTCACTCGTCAATCCCTTGCTCTTGTCATGTCTGATAGTGTGACAAAATCTTAAGCATTCAAACACGACACTCTTAAATGGAGGGCTATGGCTTATGGACAGTGAGGTTTTTGTAAGGGTTTAAATTTAGACACTGAGAATTGACACTGAGAATTAAATTGTACAGATTTAAAACTTAGGAGGCCAAAAGCACCAGTAAACACATAAAACAAATAAAATACTTGTAACCATATTAGTCATTTGAAGTAATGGAAGTTGGGTTGTCTGGAGTTGTCCCTAGAGGACGGAAGGAACAATGGCCATGCTCTTAAAAGTGGGTCATCCATGACTCCAACTTCTCCACCTTCTTAGATAATAGATTGTAGCCTCTCCAAACCACCACGATGCGCTCCCTGACATGGCACTGGAATTAATGCATTATGCTCAATGTGGCAATAAGCTTTGCATGCTCTTCCTGTCGCACCTTCTCTGATGTTTCCAAGAATTCCAGTACTAACTAAATCAAATCTCGATAGTTTTCCAAACAACATTGATGTTCTTATCTTTGTATGTGCCCCCGAATGACTCGCCTTCCCTCCTCAAACCGTGCCTCCACGGCGCATCGCTCCACCCCCATGTTGAGTCAACAAGGTGTGACTCCCATGGCCTCCCACCAAGCTACCACAACTATGATCACCGCGAGCCAAAAATACTGCCTAACCCGAATGACTAGCGTTTCTACCGCCCCTCTCGAAACCAGTGGTCTCCACTTCCACCTACAAGGGAGACTACGACCCCCCTGACCATATGAATTGAGCTTCAACTGGGAAGAATAATGGGAAATATGAGGTACCAAGTGCATTATGGCAAAACCGACATCGTTGAAAAGGGACAGAGCTAGCCAGAAAAATGCTACACAAACTACAACTTCAACTGGAGAGAATGAACCCACCCATGCTAGCAATACCACAGACAGCCAACCCAGGAGAAGAGCAGGGAATCAAAATTTCGAACCGGCAACAGGGAACTGGACCCACAATTCACCATCCTTGGCCCTTTGTAAGACAACCACTGACCAGACCACCCGAACTCAAACACATCCTCACCACAGAAGTTACTTAATCTTGCAGAACCCTAAGAAAGAACTATTGAGGACGACGAGCCAAATTCCGCCCAGGCGCAAAGGAGAACCCACCCACCCACAGTAGGACCTTCGAATTGGTTTTAGAACAAGATGCCCAAATCCTCTCCCGCTTGAGAAAACCAAAGACCATACACCAAAAAGGAAATTAACCAAGTTACTGACCTAGAAGCTGGGGAGGGGATGCCAGGGACAAAGTCACTAACTTTCCTAGACAAGGTGTCCTCTATATTGTCTACTCTTGTGCCCATAATTCAATTTGTGCTCTCCAAAATGATACCATGCCCAGACTGCCTCACAGAAAACCACACCACCCTCCATAAACCTTCAACAGTCACATCCTCCCGCTTGCTTCGAGGTTGATGGAGATTTCGGACAAACAACAATAACGACTCTCATACACAAGATGTTGTGAGATGGCGGGGAGGTATGTCCTGGCACCAATGGCTAGATGGTAATCATGAATGCCTATGTGTAACTTTGTTAGCCCAGTTCGTCACCCCATCAGGGATGAAAATGTTAAATATTATTATATAAAAAATCACCAATATAAAATGCATTAATGCATTTTTGAACTAGCTTGTCTAACTATAGTATTATAAATTAACTATTAGCAACATTGAATATAGTAACTTTGTGGTTAAAATAGTGACCAAGTTATTGCTTTAGATTTTTTAAAATTTCCTTTAAATCAATATTTTTTTATAAATGAAATAATTTGTGGATTTTATTAATATTTTTTATAAATTAAAACATTTTAATTAATATTTTTATAATTGAAATATTTTTGTGGATTTTATTGTTTTAAACTTAATAATATTCTTTAGAATGAGACAAATTTGTGGACTTTATTGTTTTTTATAATAATAAACTTATCAGGTAATTTTGTGTATTTCTTTATTTTTTTTAATAATAAAAAACATTATCAAATTTTATATATTTAAATAAATATGCTACTAGAGAGCTTATCCTTTGATTTATGCATGAGAAACTTTCTAATTTCTAGATTAGACTTCGATGAAAATAAGAACCTTTGTTTGTGAAGATATAGATTTTTGGATTAGACTTCAATGAAAAGAAGAACATCCCTAGTTTGTCATGATATTAGAGACCATATGATAGTAGATTTCTAGAATATACTTCGATGAAAATAAGAACCTCCATGGTTTGTGATGATACCACGTGGGTTTCACTTAATGAACCTCTGACATATCACGTTCATTCATGGCATACTAAACAATACCCCTAATTTGACTACATATTGGAAAATACCTTTAAAATTCACATCATTTAAACCTCCACCAATACGAACCCAATACACCTTCCCAATTTAAAAAACCCCTACTTTCACTAGATACTGTAGGTATCCATTTTTCATTAAAAATTTTTATACCCCTTTATATTTTTTCATTAACTTTCAGCTCCATTTTTTATACCTGCCAATATAAAAACCCTTTACTGCCAATATATCATGTTATTTTTCCCTCAATATATATCCCCCAATATGAATGCACATGGTGTGGTATGGTATGTCTCCCCTAGTGAAGGCCCCTGTGGATGATACTAGAGACCAGTTTATTATGTTTTAATTGGAAAACATGGATCTTCTCTTGCATATTTTTCATCTGGGCCTCTCCTCTTACATATTTTGCATATAGGCCCATAATTATTGTTGCAGATCCATTGATTTTCTTGACATCCGAGTGATTTGGGATCTGTTTCCTAGCAAATTCCTTTAAGTTTCCAAGCTCAAATAGGTCACTGAAGTTTCCACACAATTGAATTGACCATCGTTCCAAGAGAACCCATCCTTTAAATCAGTTGGTGAGAAAACAAACATTAAAATAACAAGGTAGAATGCAACCCCACTACTCACATAGACTGATGCTAATAAATAAATACAACTATTGAGAATCTAACACAATGCCAAGGGAATCATTCTGAAAGCATACAATGGCCTAGAACCTCAAGGATTTTTCTACACTAGATCCATACTACCACTAGAAGCATAAAGGGGCAGAGGAAAATTACACCATTTGGCTTGAATTTCCATATATCATCAAACACTTGCCTCCATTATATATGGAGTATCCCCCCATAACTATAATAATCGGCACAAAAAGAACTGAAATTGCCTCAATACATCAACTCCCAAAGGTACCTGAATTCAAAAAACATCGTGACGTGAGAGAACCATGTTGACATATTTCATCATTTAAGAATACACATATTAAGCAAGGTTTAAAATTGAACACGTCACAACATGTCAATAGGGGTCTAGCACGTCCTAGAAGTGTGAAGTGAAAATTAGGTGTCAAAAAATGTTAATTTTTATTTATAGTTGTTTAAAAAAAAATTAAGTAATATAACAAAATTCCCTATGAAGGGTTGTGAGACAAATTTATGAATATCCTCTGGTTTCCTTGTTCTCATATCTAAAATTTTTATAGAGACATATCTCCTTTATGTAAATACCAAATTTTTTTCCATATTCTTTATGCAATGGGTTATGGAATGTTATGGTGATTGACAAAGGGATTTAATTTAATGAACGAGTGGCACTGGCACATGCTTTGGTAGATAGGTGAGGGAAAAAAGATGGATAAAAAATTCGATGTGCGATAATAGATATTCAATGGGAGGAGGAGGGAGGATGACAATATATTAATGTGTGAGGTGATGAGGTGATGGCCCAATGAACACAATTTGTGGGAAATCCGAGTTTGCATTTACATTTTAGGGTGTTGGCGTACATCTTTACTGCTCATATGTTCATTTTCCTCTAGTATATGTGAGAACCAAATCTCTATTCATTTTGATGGGTCAGCCTGGAAAACTATTCTGACATGTATATATGTGGGGAAAGATAATCATATATCTCTATGAGAGTCTACGAACCCTCGAGACCATGTGCGTTCAACATGATTCGATCTGATGATATTGTGATATTACTATTTTTTGGTACAAATGGGTTCATGCCCATTTGTGAAGATTTTAGTGGGAGGTTTGGCACTAAGAATCCTTGTGACCTCCAAACCCACACAAAGCAGGCCTTCAGTCTTCAGTATTTCCTTTTTTTGGGGGATTAAATTTGATAAATTCTCATTCCATATAGCAAAGGTTCCTCTCATTTCTGTTGACGCTCCTTCCCCTGATGGTCAAAACTTAGTGGTCAGCTTTCATCTAGAGCAATTCGAGCTGGTGAAGCTTTCAAAGAATTATTTCCTTGGGGTTTTGAATCTGTAATTGGATATTATTATCTACATGGGTTTCCAGGGTTTGAACTACAGTATGAACTTGGGAAATGTTGGAAAATATGTTGGGTATATTCTTCTTTCCTCTAGACCTAGAGGGATCCCACAAGAGGCTAGTCGTGTTCCACAGCAGATGGGTGTCTATTGGGGAAAAATCAGTTGGAGATTCAATTACGAGTCCTCAACGTCATTTGAAAATCTAGGCATAGTCTAACCTGAGGTTTGTATTCCCATTTAACGACGAGCCTTTGTGAAATCCATAAGTCCTGCAAATTTAGGGAAATACTTGTCAACAAAGTTTCAGCTGCAAGTTTAGTCGTGATAAGAATTCCAAATCACGGTTGGTGCTTTGACTCTTATCTCTCACCTCACTGTATATATGCTATATATATTTATTATATATATATATATATATATATATATATATATATATATATATATGTATTATTAAATATAAACACAAGAAACTGCTCTGGCATGGCTTTTCGATCTCGGGCTTTGAAACTAAAATCAGGTCATCCTAGTAGGAAAAACAATGTCCCTAGGGGAACCATGGTCGATGGTTCACTCTTATTTCAATGACTTGCACCAACTATATTTCCATTGAAATACATTCCATATGTTGGGGTAGATCACAGAATGGAACCATTATGGATGGCTTAACACAATAGGCCTTAACCTCAGTAGTGGATCATGGTCCACCACAAAAGCAAATCAAAATCGACGCATTGTGATTTCCCTTTAAAAATCATGGCATCCAGGTGGGATATACGTGGACATCCTAACACTCCATAAACGTAATGATGAATAAGTACCATATTGGCATTGGTCGTATTTCAAAGTTCCATCTACCTAGAAAATATTGATTCAATTCCATTTATAGCGTAACTAGGTTTTCTTCTATTCCTACATTTTGTGTAGATCTTTTACCACTACTCTAAATTATAGATCCACAAGGCTGCTACAAATTTCCATTCTATTAAATAAAGAAATTTAGGATTATGATAAATGAGAGCCTTCTTTTTCCACTTATTAGAGATAAAATATTAAGGAAAATATATAAAATAGAAAAATGCAGAAGTTTGATGATGTGAGTCTTCTATTTTTCTATTTGAAAATTAAATACCTAGAGTTCAGTATAATTTGAGTTGTTATACTTGTATAATTTGTTATTCATGGAACATGATAGAAAAAACATTCAAGTACACCTTTGTTTTTGGGATGGAATGTATTATTTCATTTTGAAAATAATTAATACAATTTATAAATTTTGTTATTATGTGAATCTGCATCTTCATATTTGACTATATTATATATTTGATATTTTCATAATGTAATATATTCTACTTCCCATCTAATTTTAGGAATTTAATTTATTTAATAGAAATAAATTCAATAAATTAGAGATAATATACTTTTGTCAATTGAAATGTACTTTTTTAAATATTTTTGATATGAAAAGATTACAAAGATTACATGAATATATACTCTTCTAATTTAAATTAAAAACATCTCTTCAAATAATGTTATCCTATGAATCCAGAGGTCAATGTACGAGTTACTTGAGACTGGTGAGAAGAGGGGAAATTCACTGTGAATAAGTTGCTTAAGCCCTCGCTCATATTGCCATAGAAAACTTGAGCAACATAATGGAGTTGCCAATTCAATCCCAAAAGAATTAAAAAATATATAAATGGGAGCCACCAATTCAATCCAAATCATGGCTTACTTTCCAATTTTACACACATAATGTAAGAATAGCCGAAATCGAGACCATATAGTATCCATATCTTCCAAGAATTTCTTGAACAAGAGTGGGAAACATTTATGATACAGGGATGAGAATGATTGAACTCCATATTACTGCTACATGTTTCCCACCTACATATCATGCTAGATATTGATGTTGTTAGGTCCCTGTAATTTGTCAGATTGGTAAGACCAAATTAACAAGAGTAACATCAAACCAACTTTGGAGCCCTAGGACCTAGCCTTCCTGGACTCAGAGAGGGCTCTCTCTATATTTGAACAAAAGATGTAACTTGATTGATTTAGGATGTTGATTTTAGGCTAGTTAAAATGATAGGGTTTGTTTGTTTTGTTTTGTTTGGTTGGGTTGCTTGTCAAGAAGAAAAGATAGAGTAAGATAAATTCAAACAATTGGGCTATGGGGTCTGTGAAAGGCTTGAAAAGTACAACAATAAATAAAGGGTGTTTCATAGGGCAAGTTAACAAAGCCAAATGGATCTTAATAGGTTATGTGACTATGCAATGAACATTAAATGGTGAATTTAGTAGGTTTAAAGGGAAATTAAGAATCCTTTAACATATACAATAACAAGAAGAGTATTTTTAAGATCACTATGCTTAAGAAAGAACCAAAGGATAGGGCACACCATAAAATTCTTTGGCCTAGCTTTATCAAGTAAACTTTGAGACAACAATCCAGTAAACCCTAGAGAGCAGGGAACTCCTAAATTCTCTAGCTATTCACTTTTAGATAAACAAAACATTTAAGATAACACATAAGTGATGATTAAAGAGCAGGGAACTCCTAAATTCTTCAATCAGACTATAAAAGACCTTCAAAGTGACTATTCGATATGGACCAAAGGACAGGGCAAACCATAAACTTCTTCAGCCAAACCCTAATTAGTAAACTTCAAAGAAAGGCCTTAAAAACATTGTTTCAAGATACACAAAAGGACAGGGAATACCATAAACTTCTTTGGCTTGAATCCATTAAATCATTTTCAAGACAATAAGCAAAGTGGAACTAGAGAGAAATTAAGAATTCTCTAATCAGACCTAGCAGAGGAAAACATTTGAGCAATCGAAACAAGACAAACTTAAGGTGCCTCTAACAACATATCTTAACCTAAATTTTATGTTCTATTGCAAGAGCAAAGATGAAACAATATGAAAACAAAAGGAAACAAGTGCAAGATAAGAACAACATCACCATTTAACAAAGTTCACGAATCCCATGAATGTTTTTTCTCCATTGACATTTAATCCAAAACAGTCATAAAGCTCCAAAGCCAATTTCTTCACAACTAAAATTCTATGTAATACTCATCTCTATAATCAACCAACAAAATTATGAAGCATACATGCAGTATTTATTTGCAAAATGAGGAGGTAAACCCTAGCTAGGGTTTCAAAATGTCATTTATTACATAGTTAAGGCACTTTGACCTTTGAGACCATGCAAGGCCCAAGGCAAAATATCTAAAACTCATTAATTACAAAAATAAATTCTAACATAACTATTTTAGCTAATTTAGGAAAAAGTTTGACTTTAAGGCTCCAAAATATCTTTTGCAATAACTCCTGGTAAGGGCATAGCTCCAAGGTACAGGGGCGCAGCGCCAAGATTGGAAAAATCACTTGTTTTGTAGCTGACTTTTGGAGGCTTTCTCGATGTCCAAATGAGCGCCATGATAGCTCATTAGAAAGCATGTCCTATCTAGTTTCCGAATCAGCTTCCAATTTCTAGATTGGAGCCCATTTTCCTTTTCAAAAACGACTTCTCCCAAGAATGCTAAACACGTAGCGCCAGTGCCAAAAAGAGGGCAGAAAGGTGACTTTTTGGTGGTTTTTAGCCCTTTTGAGGGACCAATTTTTCTCCAAAACCTATGAAATTTTCTAAGGTTGATGTAATATGCACGAGGAACATGAAAATGGTTACGTTTTTTCAATTTAGTGCCCCAAAAAAGAGTGCAGCGCTAGTGGTGTTGCATGTTTGGCCCAATTTTTTGCAAGCCAAACTGTCAAAATTTCAAAATTTGCACCAAAGTGCCAAAAATGGATTTTTCTTTGCTGATCATGGTTGAGAGGCTTGGAGGGACACATCAGCAAGGATATCAAGCTTTTATTTCTCCTTTTCCTCAATCAAACTCCGAATCTTTGCATGGGCTCGTTTGAGATTGGCCCTTGCAATCATGTTTCTCATTCCATAATGTCTTGCCATCTTTCTTTGCATGTCAGTGTCTCTCTTGGCCTTCTCTAGTTGACCCTCTAGGTGAAAATTGGCCCTCTCAAGCCAAGATTCTCTATCATTTATAATTTCTATGGCAAGCAGCTCACTTGGAGTGAGCTTCTCTACCAATTCTGCCTCTCTTTTCCTTTCTCGAGCTAAAGCCCTCTTCAGCACAATGGTCTTTGGCCTCTGCCTAGGAATTTGTTCTTCCTCATCATCACTGTCGTCAAAAGTGCCCAAGGTCTCATCTAGCTAAGCCTTGGCCTTTCCAGCCTCTTTTTGAGCTCTGATTGCCCTGACCTCACTGATGGCCTGCTTTATCTCTAGCTGTTGATTCTCTAGCTAAAGATAGCTAATAACATTCTTTCTCCTGCCAAGATTAGCTTGAAGCTCACTAATCTTGGAATCCTTGCTCTTGATTAGCATATTAGTGATTCTCTCTTCATCCTCATCCTCAAGGTCAATCAACTGAAACTCCTGTTCATTTTCATGCTTATCTTCCTCCTCAACAGTGATATGCTCTGTAACCTTTTCCTTGCCCTTATCAACCTGCTTTGTTGATGAAGAAGGCATAGCCCCTTTCACCTCAAGTGAAGAAAACACATGCGTGTGTCCTCTCTGATATGTAAAAGGAAAACGGTCAATGTCAATCATTTCAGTGCCAGATGTCTCAATGTTCCCTTCACTTCTTTATGCTTCGGTATCATGGGATGATGGTAAAGGATTGTGAAAAGGTGATGAGGGAGGATCAATATTAGGTAAGGGGATGTGAGTGGATGGCGATGCATGAACAGTGGGAGGTGATGGAGGAGTGGATATGGGAGGATGAGGAGATGAAGGAATATCCTACTGATGATGGATAGGTGGAGTGATAAAAACCTCATTGGTAATGAAGGTATCCCATGGAATGTTTTTCTGTTGGAGCTAATGCATAACCACCATCTTGATGAGTGAATTATGGAAGAGGCTCTACATTTGTTGAGGATAATATCTCTTTTGTACAATGTAGGCCATTTTGCCAATGCTACGAAAAATTTAATATGGTATATGCAACATCCTAACTCTAGTGAAATGCATCAGAAGATGGATGTGGTATGAGTAGAGGTGGGAAAACCTTCCCTCACATGTGAAATACTTCATTATTATCCTCATCATGGTTGCATATCTATAAAGAAGATAAGAAAAAGGGAAGATGGCCTTGTGGTGATATTTATACCTAGGTTTTAGGTATGGTTCAAAATAACTCATGTCTAGGTTTTCTTGTTTGAACCACTTCTCTCCCACACTTGGTATCCCTATAGCAGCAACAATGGCATCAGTGGACATCTCAAATGTAACCCCAACAAGATTGACCTATTTTTCATGTAGGTTGATGATGAACAGTCTTGTCAGCTCCGGGTGGTTTTGGACTTGCTACACTCTCTCACAAAACTCAAGGCAGCTCACATGTTTAAAGCAAGAAACAGTAAGAGGATATTCCATGAGTTCCCTTGTATTGAGGGGTTAAAATATATTTATCTTTCCTCCCTTATGATCATGCCTCCTTGGAATGTTTTCCTCACTACCACTATCTTCACCCTCAAACATTTTAAACTCTGGTTTGGAAACCCTAGGGTTGAAGTGAAATGAGATGAGGGGAGGGTAATGAAATGGTAGTTTTGCAAAATGAGGTGAATGAGTGTGAATTGGTATAGGTGTATGAGAATGACTAAGGGGAAAACTAACTCAATGACAACCCTCAAGCAATGTAATTACCCTTGCTTATGACTGATTTTCTTCAAGGAGGATAAAATAGGAATGAAACTGTGATTTTTGATTTGTAGCTAGGGTTTGATTAGGGTCTCATTTCCATGCAATTAATAGAGATCAAATAACTTCAAGTCAAGGTTTATGTCATGTAATTACCCCTCAAGAGTGCTTGGAGGACCTTGGAAAATACTTGAAGGAGATTTGAAGTGATTTGGATGGTTGGAAAGCTCAGAAATCCTCTCTGTCCAAGCGTGCAACGTCAATGGCTAAGGGCGCAGCACCAAGCCAAGTGTGTGGCACCAATCTTTGAGCATACAACGCTAATGAAAATGTGCACAAGGTCCTTCTAGCAAGGGAGTGACGCTCTGGAAAGGGCGTAGCCAGCTCCCAGGCACGCAGCGCCTTCACAAAATTCATGGAGGAGAATGAGCAAGGGCGTAGCGCCAACTCCCAGGCACACAGTGCCAAGCCAAATGCGCAACACCAAGAAAATTTGCCCGAATTCTGCTTGCAAGCTCACAAATGTTTCCTTGATAAGCACTCTTGATGCTTTGAGAGGCAATAATGATTCTTTTTAAGTGTTAGATGGGATTTTATAGGCTTATGGATTTAATTTAAATTTGAAAACCCACTTTCTAATGTTTAAAATCTTTTTTCTTTTCTCACTAACACTCTTTGACACTTTTGCCTTGCAGGTTGCTGAAGTCATGAAGTTAAATTTTCTTTTGCACATTGAGGTTTGTCAGGTTCACTTTGACAACTTTAGGATTTGATCACATAGTAGCATCTTCAAAATATTTTGTAGTTTCTACCATGAATTTCAACTTATCTTTTCCACCTTCTCTGGCCACTTTTTCAAAACCCTAGGTGTCTGCAGTTCTTTACAGCAATCATCAGTGTTGTCTTCTAATTTCTCTATAGCCCTTTCAAGTTCATTAATTTATGTCCAGTTCACCTCACCTTTTTCCATATTTCATCAATATTTTCTGATAGACTTTCTTCATGTTTGGCCTTGTGTGATTCCTCCATGCCATTTTCCTGCAAATAATCACTATTTTGGCACTCAAATGAACTAACCAGTTCACAACCCTAGTCATCTACAAGACCAAGTGTTTCCTCTTTCCCTTGTTGTAAGTTGTTTTCATTCAGGAGTAAACAGTCTACCTCATCAGTACCTTTTGCTGATAAATCTTTCAACACTCCTGCAAAAGTGCTAAACTTTTTCCATTTTTCTCACTTGTAGGTTCTGAACTGAGAAGATAATCCTCTTTGGATATTTTAGGTCCTTCTTGGATAACCATGTC
The DNA here is from genome assembly GCA_034641835.2 of Pinus albicaulis. Taxonomy (NCBI): domain Eukaryota; kingdom Viridiplantae; phylum Streptophyta; class Pinopsida; order Pinales; family Pinaceae; genus Pinus; species Pinus albicaulis. The sequence goes on from CM076572.1 coordinate 1,046,057,266, forward strand.
TTGAAATTCTATTACATCTGAGCCAGATTCTAGAAAAGGAAAAGTAGTGCCTGAAACATCCAATAATAACCTTAGAAATGTAAAAAAAACCCTAATGACCTAATGGGGGTGTCCTTTGACCTGATTTTGACTGAAATTTGACTTCGAGATTTTCAAGTGAAAACAAAGTATTGTTATAGGTTATTATGCCCAAAGGAACATGGGAATGAGTTGGCAACAAGAAACCCTAGAGGGAGGGTGGAGTTTATTAACGGGTGAAAATAGGGCAATGAGGTCTCGGGTAGGAAAGAAGGGTGAAAATGAGAAGTATAAGCCCATAATGAGTCTTTTAAGAGCAACAGGATGAATTTGAGAAGACCAACTGACAAGTAGTGAAAATAGGTTTATAAGGATAATGAAGGTAGTGAGATTTCTTAAACTCAAGATATTCAAGGAATATTGTTTTCAGAAAACTATAACCATCCTATAGTCATCTAAATATAATGAAAAATATTGATGACTAACAGTGGCTCCACTTGGGGAGGGCAGCTCCTTTAAGAGGTGTCAAGAACCTCAGATCTCTGATTTTGCATATGAAATGCTTCACATGCTTGTTGATTTCCTTCATTGTGCAATGTTGATCTTGTTGTTGTTCCTTGAAACTGTGATCTTAAAATCTGAAAAACATGATTGCTTCAACATCAACTCTACCTACCCATCATACCTTTCCTAGCATTTTTTCTTCATTTGGGTGCACTTGGACTAGCAAACCCTTGACATCATTTTTCTTTTGGAAGAAAAAACTTTCTACTTCTACCCTTATATCATCCAAAGGCTTAGATTAGACTGATGAGCTCTTTTATTTCTCTATCTAATCTACTTATCTGTCAAGTTTAAGCAATTTGACAGATTTTTATTCTCTAATCTATAAACATGAAATTTAAAACATGACCAAAGCAAGGTTAAGAAGTTTGATTGGTCATGAGTTGTGGAATTTTGGACAACCTGCACATAGACTTATTTTTCAAAAAAGTAAAACTGAAAACTGAGGGTTGTAATCTAGAATTTGTTATTCATCCCTCTCTTTTATCTTGGGTTCATATTTGAGCTTTGGGAACCAATATCTTTTCCTAACCTAGTGTTGTAGAGGTAAATCCCCTCTACGGACAGAGGCGATCCCTGCTAGACCCGGTCTGGGCTAGTAGGGATCGCCTCTGTCCGCAGAGGGGATTTACTGGGTAGTCGTTCCAGGATGAATGACACCAAAATGGAACTGTAGCTGAACTGCTTTAGTTTGGCTTGCTTGCATCTTGTTAGCTGCCTCTTGATATTGCTCATCACTGTAGTAGCCCAATCGAACAATGTGGGGTTCATACACTCGGAGGTTAGTATGAGTTGGGCCTTGGTTGCCTCATGCAGTGCCTGCGATCCCGCAACCCGCGTAATGGTGTGTAGCAATACTCTGAGTGCTAGATCGTGGACAGTGTGTATGTCCACCTTCCCGCTTCCCGATCCGGTTCATGCCCCTGGGCACACCTTCGCCATTACTTGTTCCATCTTCTCCCCAGAAGGTCTGATGCCCGTCAAAATGAGTACTGGGCCTCTGTGCAATAGCCCAGTGATGAAATAGACGTCAGAAACCTCAAGGTCCAGCACTTGCTCCCGAAGTTTAAATACTTCTTCATTTTCATCCCATATGCTGACCAAGTACTGTAGCAGCTCAGGTTGAGCTCGTAAGCATGGAGTAAGGAAGAATTTTTTGAGTCCACAGTTTCTAAGTGCATTCTTAAAGGCTTCGTTTTCCATAGCCATTTCATCTTCCTCCCCATGTTCCCTCTCCTTCCATTCGATAACCATTGTGACTGTATATCTGCATCAACACAATAAAAAATTCCTTGTTAGATCTCTGGTGCATTTGAAAATCCACATGGATAGCTCACATTTTTAAAACTTTAAGCAGAAAATTGTGTTGTGCCATTAGCGCGACCCCTTTGTGAGAAAATCTCCATTGGCGCGGGTCCGTGCCCGATACCCGCACCAATGGAGCGAGCCCTAAAATTTTAAAAGGTTCTCCCAGAAGTCTAATGCACAATGAAAACTCATAAAAAATGGATTAAAATGGAGCTTAAGGGAACGCCTTTTACCTGGAACAAATGAGGAGCTGAATGATGTCCCGGATCAGTCGCAATCACCGCCGCAAGTTTGCACACAAACAAACCAATGTTGCTCTCCAAGTAAGGTAAAAAGTAAAAGTAAATTTGTTTTACCATTTGGAGCCTATTTATAACTTTTTAAGTCAAAAATTAGGTTTTAAATGTCATTTTTCTCAATATTTTAATATATTTTGTCGAAAAATGGATTTTACACTTGCTTTTATGTGCAGCGACAAGTTTTTACGCGACTTGGACAGTGATACGAGTTGTATTTTATACTTTTTCAGACTCGGTAAAAACACGAAAAAGTCATTTTGGAGTCATCTTTCAGCTCTTTTCTGACTCTCTAAACATGAAAAGATTGCCGAGTCCCTTGTCATTTCGATCTCGTTAAAGTGGCCACGAAACGACATCTACCGAGTATACGTTTACCCCTTTTTTGGGTTGGGATAGATTATTTATGAAAAAGGAATACCCTAGCCTATCGTGACTAGGAGGTTTTCTCAGACATAGTTTTCTACCTTTTCGGATCTGAGGAATTATTTATGAAAAGGGACCGTTGGAGTTTACTTTTCCGCTGTCTTTTCAAACTCTCTAAATATGAAAAGACGTTGAGTTCTTCCTTTGTCAGACTCATTAAACCCTGATGACATCGGATTCAGTCGTAATGAAGATATTTGAGTTTCTCCTTCCTAGTGCTCGTTAAATGTACTAGGATGGATTCGTCTGAAGGGCGGACTTATATTACAAGAATATGTTATCCCCTTCAAGCTTGTTTTAAAAAATAATTTGGTTACTCGCCAGAAATGGTGGGGAAAAATGGAACCAGCATCATTGTCGTGTCGGCAGTATGTCGCTCTTGAACATGGCACTTGTCTGCATTCATGTCGGGTTGGGGACATCTCATCTTGTTTTTCACTTGCCTCCATGGGTTTGGGTGATCCCTTTTGACCTCTCATCTGCTCTTTGCCTCGTCATCATGACCTTTGATCTTTTGATGTCAAATACTGCCAAATCCACTGTCGTGCCGTTGATATGTTCAAGAGAAGTTGACCTCTACAAATTTCAACCTTCCTCTGATTCTCATCTAATCCTGATTCACAAAGACATTATGTTCCTCTGTCTCATGTCGATGATGTGGGAAACACTATGGCCCACCTTCGATCAAGGTCACTTCCTGTCGACTTCATCTCATTATCCAGGAAGCTGATCTAAAGACTCCCTTCTGGTACCTTGGAGCCTGCATGCCTTAATGGCAGGTTCTTCGCATTCGATGTGAGGTTTTCATCATTGGCCTCTGATCGAGTGATTCTACGGGTGTTCGACGCCAGCTCACTGATTCACATGCTGTAGACTGTACCTATAGTACCTTGAGGGCCATTGTCATTATTGGTGGTACCTCTCACGTCTGTTAACATCTTTCATCATTGGCTAGTAATCAGGCGACGTTCTCGCATGTTCGACTCCAACTTACTTATTCGCATGCTTGAACTTGTACTTTGTTCGGGTCGAGATGGAACACAAGACCCTGGATTTTGTCTATTGGAATCCAGGCTGTGATTTTGTGGAATATTATGATTAGTTACATGACTCATTCATTGGATGGATGCGACCATACCTGAGTCTATTTATCGATCCTCAATGGATGGCTACGACCATACCTTGGATCTGGATTATTGTATACTCTGTTATGGATGGCTGCGCCCATACCACATATATCATGTATTTGAGATATCAGTTGTACTTCTCTATGCAGGTTTTCCGATGGAAGTGTTTTCAGTTGGACAAGTTCTCGTAAAGCATTTCACCCCTCTCTCTCTTTTGGGCCTCATGCTTTAGGGGGCATTTGTTACACAACAATTTGTCACTGTCCCTGCAATTCCCCGTCCTGCACATTGGAGGGCTTATTTCGTGACCTGTGAGCAGTGACATGATCTGAAAACACTTTCATGGCATTCCCATAGACATGGAATTTCATTCCCCTGAAGACAACTCCTTGTGAAAAACCCTAAAAATAGCCTTTTTATCCTTGGCGTGACTAGCCAGTGTTATACCCGCGCTAATGGGGGAAATCTTCCAAAGAGGGCGCGCCAATTGGCGCACTGTCTCAGTGTTGTATCCGCGCTAGGCTTATTAAGGAGTGTTTTTTAAAAATAAATGGCGGAAGATTGACTCCAACCAATTCCTAAACTGGTTTCTAAATTGAGTTGGGAGGTTGGCTCCGGATCTCCATGTAGAGGAAGTAGTTTTCCACCTCTCATGGAAGCTTCCTTGAGGATAGGGCCAATCCCATGATTGTAGGGATCCCAACTCCCCTTCCACCATCTATATAAGCTTGCCATTTCCATTTTCAAGCTAGTCTCCAAGAGCCTTCATAGCCTAAAGAATGCTGCAATAGTCCTCATAGAGCCAAATCAGTAGCAAGGAGATTGATGATAGAAGAGAGAGGCTTGTCCCCATTCCCGACAAACTTTACCGAGACGTATTCTGCTGACGACCTACTGAAGGAGGATTCAGCGTCAGAGCAAGGTTGTATTTTCCTTTGTATGATTAATAATAAGCGACTATTGGTTATGGTTCCACTCATATTGTTCATTATGATCATGAGTTGTGTCTTCTCTGACTGATACATAATTGCATATATAGGGTTTTACACTTGTGTTTGTCGTGTTTCTTGTGTGTGCAGGTGTTCGATCGAGGTAAGCGAGAGGATTATGATCTACTGGAGCAAGGAAATGGGAGTGTCATATTTTCTACAAACAACAGCGTTGGACTTGAGGTAGGCCTTCTTCGCAATCTGTTCTATTGCAATTAGGAACTTGCACCTTAGCGTGATACGATTGTTGCTAGACCTGGCTAGTATGGATCGCCTCTGTCCGCAGAGGGGATTTACCTCTACAACACCTAGTCTACTGATAAGCGAAGTTTAAATAGTTTGGAAAACCTTCATTTTCTAACTTATCAGCATAAATTTAAAACATGTTCAATCATGGTTAGGATGTATGACTGAACAAAACTTTCCTTTCTCAAAAGTAGTGTCATTTGGACTTGCACACTTTCAGACATATTCTTTTTTGGTATGGGGCTTTACATCTTTTTATCTGCCCTCTTTTTCTTCTTTTCTTTGTTTTTGTGTTTCATTTTTCTTGATCTCTTATTCAAGCAGTGTTATGTACAATGAATAAAGCTTTAAACTAGGAACTTCAACAAAAATAATGCTTAAGCATCCTGCTATTGACAGGACCTCCAAATACTTCTGTTCCATCCATCTCTTGTAGGAAAAATGCATTGTTACCTCTTGCAAAATGGATGATGTATGGACCCTTCCATATATTTTCAAATTTCCCATGCTTGCCTTTGTCCTCTCTTCTTGAATCCCACTTCATCACTTTGTCTCCAATTTGGAAACCATTTTCCTTGGTCCGCTTATCAAAAAGCTTCTTGATGCTTTCTTGCACTGCTTGTGTTTTTTTGTATACTTCTTCTCTTTATTTCTACAATTGAATGGTTTGGTTCAGCCTCTTTTGTATATCATTCTCCTCTGATTGTACCTCTTGAATAAGCCTCATCACTGGCACTCCAAAAGCTATTGGAAAAACTGTATCCATGCCATACACTAGCTGATAGGGAGACATATTAATTGATTTCTTGCTTGTTAATATGTCTTCCCATAGTGCATGCACCAGTTTGCTATGACATGACTTTTTGTTCTCTTCTAGCAATTTCTTGATGATATTTACCAAAATTTTGTTAGAGGACTCATCCAACCCATTACCTTGAGGGTAATAAGCTGTATAATTCCCTAATGTAATTTTATACTTGTGGCAAAAGTCCACCATTCTCTTGGATTTAAATGTAGCAGCATTATCAATAATAATATTTTTAGGACAGCCAAATCTAGAAAAAATGTGATTTTCAAGGAATTTGATGATTACTGAGTCAGCGGCAGTCCTTGAAGGGACGAATTCTATCCATTTGGTGAAATAGTTTGTTGCAGTGAGAATCCATTTTTGTTGGGCAGAAGAGGAAGGGTGGATTTCACCAATGAAATATAAACCCCATTGTTGAAAAGGAGTTTCAACACAAATAGGTTTCAAAAGCAAAGGCAGTAGTTTTCTCTTTCCCTCAAAGATTTGGCATTTATGGCAATTCCCTACTAGCTTGTGGATATCAGGGAAAAGAGTGGGCCAATAGAAACCAGCTCTAAGGATTTTGTTGGCAGTGGTTTTCCAATAGAGATGACCTCCACATTCTCCTTCATGAAACACATGCATGATTCTATCTGCATCTTCTTCAAGTAAACATTTAAGAAAGATACCAACAGAATTTTTCCAATATAAAGCTTTATCTAGAATGAAAAATTTTACAGCCTTTAGTTTCAAGAATCTGGCTTTTGTTTTGGACAAAGCAGGGAGAGAATTTAGATTAAAAATCACATATAATATATTAGCATACCAAATTGAGTTCAAAAATGCTTCTTCAATAGGTGGAGTCACTAGCTCCTCTTGTTCATCCAAGGAATGTATCATTATATGTCCAGTGCTTGAAATTTTGCTTCAGCCATCAGTTTGGTTAGTCCTTGTCCTTTGATCAGCTTGGTTGGCTTGATTTCTAGATCATACTCTAAGATGACAACAATCCACTTACCCCTTTTGCCATCAGGATCCTGATTTAGTATTTCCTTGACAACTGTATGAGGAACAAAATTAATGACATGTGAATGCAAGATTTAAACTCTGAAACCTTTTAATGCTTTGATTAAGGAAAAATCTTGTTTTTCCATAATGTTATATTTCAGAGGTGCATCTCTTAGTGCCTTGCTAAAGAAATCTATGGGTTGTTCTTCTCCCATTATGTCCTTTTGTAGTAATAATGCAGCGATCATGTGTTCTGATGCAAATGAGAAGATGGAAAATTCCTTGGTAAAGTTAGGGTTGATTAGAACCGATGTTTGGGTAAGTGCTTGTTTTACCAGTTCAAAGGATTGTTTTGCTTCAGTGGTCCATTTAACTCCTATTTCTCTTTTCAGCATTTTTGTAATGTTTCTTAGAATTTCTACAAAGTTTGGTATGAACCTTCTTAAGAAGTTGATCTTTCCAATGAAATATTACAGCTCTTTGATGTTCCTAGGGTGACTGATCTGCAATATCCCCTAAATCCTCTTTTGTTCTATCTTAATCCATTCTTCAGATATAATATGGCCTAGACGTTTTCCTTCTTGTAGACCAAACAGAGTTTTCTTAGGATTTAAAGATAAACCATACTTTCTACATTTTTCGAAGAGCTTTCTTAGGTGAGCTAGGTGTTCTTCATCAATTTTAGAATAGACAGTTATGTCATCAAGATATATCACAATGAAGTATCATATTTCTTTGGAAAAATAAATCTCCATGGCTCTTTGAAAAGTGGCCCCCGTATTCATTAACATTTTGACATACATGAAGGTGCCCCAAGGTGTAGTGAAGGTAGTTTTGTGTTGATAATTTGGGTGTACTAGCACCTGATTATACCCTGAAAAACCATCAAGCAAAGATATTCTTTTGTAACCTACTACCCTCTGCAGTATTTGATCCATCTTAGGTAAAGGGTAGTTGTCTGTCAGGGAGGCTTTGTTCAAATTTCTGAAGTCTATGTATAGCCTAATTTCCCATGTTTTCTTCCTCACTGATACAAGGTTTGAGACCCATTCTGAGTATCTTAGTGGGACTATTATTCCAACATCATACATATTTTTTATTTATTTCTCAACTAGAGGCACTGGTACAGGGTTTATCTGATGCAATTTCTGCTTAAATGTTTCTGGTTTTCCTTGAGAGGAATCTTAAGCTGAATGATGTTTGTATCATAGGACTTCAAGTCCTCATAGCCCCATGCAAACACATCCTTAAATTCTTTGAGCAACTCAATGTATCTCTGTTTTATGAGGGCTGGCAGTTTTTTGGAAAGCTTTGTCATTTTGGGTTCTTCTTCACTGCCTATGTCGCATTCTTCTACATCAGTTTCAGTGGATTCCATTTTTGGCTTCCTAGCAACATCATTGAAATCAAACAGTTCTTATAATGGGGCAAGTCCTCTTGGAAATAGGTTGTCTTTGCATAGCAATACCTCAAGGTATTTTCGATCTGGATCTGCACACAATTTTGCCTCATGAGGGTGTTCTAGCATATTTATATCAGCAGCATAAGGTGGCTCTGTTTTGTATGTTGGTTCTTCATCAGGGCAATCCTCTTCATGATCTGAGTTTGGTTTTGGAATTTCAAATTCATTTTTGGATTGCAGGAAGTATTCAATATGTTTTGCACCTTCAAAATATTGACACTAATCTATGTTATCAGGGACTGTTGGTCTGCTTTTTACCTTTACCGTGTATTGTTCATTGGCATGAGGTAGCTGGAAAGTGTTGGCAGCAAAGGCTAGTTCATTGGCAAGGTTGTTTTGAGTTCTTGGGACAAAGGTAAGTTCATATTTCTCAAATGCCTTTAGGAGGTCTAAGGAATAATTTCGATATTCTCTTAACCTGGGATTTTTGGCTAAGTATTCTCCTTTGATTTGCCTAATGATTAGCTCAGAATCTCCTTGAACAGAAATCTTCTTAGCTCCTATATTTTTCAGCAAGTGTAAACCTAGGATAAGAGCTTCATATTCTGCAATATTGTTTGTACATTGAAAATCCAGTTTGTAGGAGTGACCTTCATTAGTTTTTTGTATCCAAACACCTACTCCTGAACCAGCTTTTCCACAAGAGCCATCAAAGCTCATGTTCCAAAGAGTTTCAAGTTTAGATTCGCCATTATGTTGTTGTTCATGGCTGCTAGGGTTTTGGCTGTTATGTTCTTCATTTTGTGTTTGGTTTGACTGTCTTGACAAGTCTAGCTCTTCTTCCTTTTCAACTACTTGTTCATTAATGTCATCTTCATTGTATAAAATAAATGAATCAAGGTATGAATGGATAGAATAGAGAGGGGTGTTATTTGGCTTATCTTGGCTACTTACCATGTATTTCATGTGAGATTCTTTGTATAGTCTTCTTGTTTGGTTAAAGACTGGAATGGAAGCATAGGTCATGTCCATTTGGAGGGTTCCTTGGAGTTTGGCTCCCTATGATCTAGATAAGAGCATGCCATATTTCAGGGGAATGTCAGCCACTACAATATCCATGACTAGGTTCTTGGTTGGTATTTGTGTCAAATTGACACATAGATCTTTGATTAGACCTAGACATTTAACTCTACTTGAATCAAAATAGTACAAGTCTTTGTATGGTCTGGTTATTTTGAGGCCTAATCTTTCCATCACCACCTTTGGCATGAGGTTATGAGAAGCACCAGAGTCTAGCATGGCATTGTGTAGGATTTTGTCATGAATATTCAAACTGACATAGAATGGAGGCACAACTCCCTCTTGAAACTTTCCCTCTACCTCTGGTCCAAACAACAATTATGGCCTGTCATCAGTCAGATTTAGAGTATCGGTGTCATTTCGTATGTTTAAAGCCTTTAAAACTTGAGATCTATATACATCTTGAGTCACTAATTCAGTAAGGGGTATGGCTATTTTTATCTTGGAAATTTCACTCTCAATACTAAATGGTGTATGTGTTCTTGGTAGAGTTAGATCAGTTTTATCATACATGGTTTTTTCAGCAACTTTAGCTTCCTAAGTTTTATTTGGAATCTCAGTTAAAGTAGTTTTTCCAGGGCCACTAGTTGATGCACTAGGGGAGATTTGGTCACCATCATGTTGGCTGATTTTGATTTTGATTTGATCAGGAGTCTTAGCCATTATGTTGGTATTTTCTACTGTCTTTTTAGGAGTGTTTTCAAGGGTCTTTCTAGCAGAAATTTCTGGTTTGTTCCTCTTGGGGATATCTTGGGTTTTCCTACTTCTGAGGTCATACTGCCTATGAACCTCCATGATAGCATTTTCAAACCATAGTCTGTACTCTTCAAAATCCTCATATGTTATTTCAGTTTGGTTTGAGGAAAACAAACCTTGTTCTTCTTCTGTGAGCAAAAAAACATCTTCACTATCATATCCTATAAGATTTACATGGTTTTATTTCGGCTCTTCAATCTCTCTTTCCTCTTCATCTACATAGTTTTCTTGGAAAGGAGGTCAGATTTGCTGGTTGTTTTCTCTTTGTCTTATTTGAGGAGGATCTCTTTTTAATTTTTGGTTTCTGTTTTTGTTTGGTTTTCCCTAGGGGTTGTTCTTTCATTTAAGTTAATTTTATCTATCATCCTTTCCATTACCCTAACTAGATTGTCAATTTTAGCATCAGATTTGGAGGCCACAGTTTCTTCTTTGTATGTAACCCTTTTTTATTTTCTCATCCTAGCCCTTTTAGAAATTATATTGGCTTCTACACTTGCTGCTCCCCTTTGCATGTCTTCTAAGGTGAGGGGATCTCTTTCTCTTAATTGGTAAGCCATGTCAAGATCAAATCCATCTGGAAAATTTACTAGGGCTAGGCCTTGTGGGGGTTTCATGTGGGGAGGGAGTGCATTATATACACTATTGAACCTAGTGCAGTAGTCTTGAACACTCTCCCCAACATTTATTTTAAGGTTCTCATACTATGATAAGATTTGAAGAGGGTTTTTCATAGTTTCCCACTTGTTTATGAGTGTTTGATGAAGGGAAGGGATATCATGAATGCTATTAGGGGTTAAACTCTTGAACCATTTCTTTGCGTCTCCCCCTAAACTTTGGGCAAAAATTCTCATTTGTATGGTCTCATCTTCTATTTCTTGGTAGTCAAAAGCATCATTCATCTTGTCTACATGTTGTTGGGTAGTTGTAGGGTCAGATCCATTAAAGTGAGGGATTCTAGATTGATAGTCCTGTGGCATAGGCAGTAAAGGTTGTGGTAGTACCAATGGGGCAAACCATGCTACCATGATTTGAGGTAAAGGAACCCAAGGAGGGTTTATAATAGGAGGGTTTATGAGTGGAGGTGGAGGATGAAATGGGGTGTTTTGCACAGTGGATGTATGTGTGGGGGTGGCAGATGTATTTGGACCAGCTAACTGAAATTGAGTAGATTTGGAATGAAAGGAGTCAAAGTGTTGGAGAATCTGAAGATTAGGAGAAGTGCAAGGAGAGGCTTCTCTACTAGGACTCTGTTGTAAGCTAGTAGGCTCAAGGTTTGTCTAGTTTATCCAACTTTGTGACTTAGTTTTGAATAGGTTTCTTTTATGGTGTAAGTCAAATTGGGTACTTTTCAAGGCTATGAGGTTTTTAGGAACAAAACTTGCTCTGTGAATGTTGGAAATACTGAGAGGGGGGGGGGGGTGAATCTGTATTTCTTTCAATTAGAGAATTAGTTAATATTCAATTATTATCATTGTTTGTAAAATGATAGCAGCAAACAAGAGGAACACAAATGCACACAGTTTTTAAGGTGGAAACCCACTCTGGGACAAAAACCACCTAATGCTTTTCTAATAATTCTTTAATATTCAACTCCAATTGAAAATAAAGCTCCAACTTCCTAGAATCTAGAAAAGCATTCTTTTCTAGCTCCCACTGGATAGACGCTCCAACGCCCGAGATTCTTCAGTAGTCAACTGAACGGATGCCCCAACACCCAATGAGCTACAACTCACCCTGGCACCACCCTACCACCCTATATAAGAATAAAAGAGGAATGGACTCCCGTACCATGGAAAATGGTCCACTTTACAATGATATAGAATGATGTAGAAGAAGAAGATATACTATACCATAACCCCAACTTTGACACAACCACCTAATGATGATCCTAGACCTCCCAACACTGCCTCTTCAACCCTTGGCAGATAGACACTAGTACAATTTTTACAATAATGTATTTACAATGACTTAGTACAATGATACCTTTACAATGATTGTATGTAGTGTTGCCCACTTGAAGACTTCATATGATGAACTTCTTGCTGCTGTTATGCACATTGGTTGCTGCTCTTGTCATACTACCTTCTGCTGCACCTTTCTTTTCTTTGCTGCCATAGAAAGTCTGGTCCTTTGCAACCCTTGACAACACATGATCTAACTTTTTCTTGCCTTCTAGGAGCTCTATATTGAATTTGGTGTATCTCTGTTATTTTAGATCCTCAATATCTAATTTTTGGTCCTGTATTATTCCTTTGAGTCATATTTCCAATTCCATAGGTCTGACGCAATTTGGATTCTTCAAGAGAGAGTTATACCCAGTCTCTTACAATTCCCTAATTATGGATTGTTTCAGCAGAGTGCACTTGTACGGAATTCCACGTGTCACTGTTGCTTCATTTAGATCTGAAATTGATAGAGCGATAACTACAGAATATGCAATATCTACCACTTTTTACGGTATTTCAATCCGATACTTAGAGAGAGAGTTATGACGATTTTACCAAGGTCACTTCTTTGATATGAATTTCAGGAGCCTGCAAAAACCCTGACTTCCACAGATCATATCTCCAAAAATATTGCGCACCTTGATCTAAATTTTTTACATAAGCTTCCTTAGGATTTCGGCTTCGCCTCATAAAAATTTCAGCTTCTGAAACTTCATAGAAAAAAATTTAGAGCGAAAAATCCATGATGAACTGTTTCAGATGGCGAAATCCCTTGCATAAGGAGGAAATGAGGATCACAATTTATATAAATGCTTAGGTTGAGAGGGGCTTCAAAAAGTGAACGTGGGAGGGATTTTAGGAGCTTAAAAAATATTAATTATGACTTTTCAATGACCCATGCCCCAACCCCATGGGGTTTTAGCCCACTAACTGGGAGTACAAACTTCAAACATGAATATCTTTCAAACCGTGAAGAATTACATGGCGTGCCATATATCAATGGAAACATCTCGACAAGTAGAAACCATCAAAAGCATTATTGACCCAGAATATATTAATCTTGTAGGTCAAAATTCACATGCAATATTGTTTTAGCCCCTCGTGCTACTTGGGTTGACATCAATGACAACCACTGATCAACAATCTCCCCCTTTGGCATTGATGGCAACACAAGTACTCCCCCTGTGATCATGACACCTCTTTCTACAACATTCTCTCCCCCTTTGACATCAATGGAAAAGGGTAACTCCCCTTGAAACACAACCATCCTGCGGACCTGTACACACTTCCACTCCCCCTGACACACAACTGTCCTGCAGACCTGTAATCTACTTTCACTCCCCCTTTATATTCTAAAAAGGGAAAATCTAATGAGAACTTGGGAGAATCTCAAGCTTCTGGCGAAGATATTCCAATGCTGGCGAATATTTAATATGTGATTCTTTTGGTGCTGCTTGGAATCTTGCTACTTGTCCAACTGCTTGCATAACATCTAGTCGAGAGGCTGTTACATATAGAAGACTACTAATCATAGATCTGTACAACCTTTGATCCACATCCTTAGATGAGTCATCTATGCTCAATTTGCAACTTGTTACCATTGGAGTAAGGATGGGTTTGCAATCTTCCATTTTAAATTTCTTGAGCATTTCCTTGATGTACTTGGCTTGAAATATAAATATTCCTTTCTCTTGCTGAGATATTTGAAGCCCTAAGAAGTATGGCAACTCACCAAGTAAAGACATCTCGAAATCACTTTGCACCTTTGTAGCAAACTTCTTACTTAGTCGATCATCATTGCTACCAATTATTGTATCATCCTCTTTAGCTATTAGACATGCTTTAGTTGCTTCATCCAGAACATATATGTCATTTGGAGCTCGACTTTCTTTAGCCACAATTTCACCATACACGTCTTTCCTAATTTCGCATTTCGTGGAGTTGAATAGTATTGTGTGTCCTTGATCACATATTTTTCCAACACTGAGTAGATTTTGATTCATGTTTTCAACAAATAGAACATTCTTGGCTAGAGCATCTTTTCTTCCGAGAGTGACAGTACCTGATCCTATAACATTTGAAGATCCATCATTTCCAAAGGACACAGTTCCATCCTTCTTCTCTTTCAGAGATACAAATTTATTTCTATCTCTAGTCATATGCGTTGAGTAACCGCTATCAACATACCACACATCTTTGTTCTTTTGAGCCTTGAAAGCGAGAGCACAATTATCATTCTTCTTCTTCTTCCATGTTTGTTCATTCTATGGCTTCGAAGATTCTTCTGGAGGATTTTCAAGTCTGCAGTCTTTGGCTAAGTGTCCAAAGTTTCGACATTTGTAACATTCAATATTATTTCTTAAATGTTCAAATCTATTGATGTTTCGCTGAGCCCTGGGAGGTTCATATTTGACAGATCTCCTGAAATTGTATTCGGTCCTAGGGTACGTGCGACATTCTACAGCTTTATGACCAAATTTTCCACATGAATAACAGTAGCCATAAAAAATATGTTGGTACCTGGATGGAAATTTTCATCGAGGAATTGTCTTCCAAGGCTGTTCTTGCGAATCTTGTCCAATGAAGTCTACATGCATGTCAGATCTCATAGGTTCATTGTATTTTGTTGTAGAAGGTCCTACATCTTCTTCTTTGTAACCGATGCCAGTTATGTCGTTGTAAGATCGTTGATTGTCGATGAGTTCTTCCAATGCCCTTGAGCTGTTGGCATAGTTTTGGATAGTTTTTCCTTTCTTCACTTCCTCACGCAGTGAGACTACTTCGGCTTCTAATTCTTCCCTTTCTTGGTTGCTTTCTTCCAAATTCTTTTGAAGTGACTCTTCAATGCATTTGTGTTCTTCAACTTCAATTTTGAGACCTTGAACTTGTTCTTCAAGAGTTTTGGAACGGATCTTCTTCGCCTTGAGATCTTTTATAAGCTTGATTGCTTCCTCATAAAATTCGTCTATGGTCCATCCTTCTTCTTCGTTGTTTGATACCTCTTGCTTATTGTGCTCGGGTTTATTGTGCTTGGCCATAAACAATACTCTCTCATTGGCTTCTTCTTCACTATCATTATCTTCATTGGATGATGAGCTATCTTCTTTAGAGAGAAAGTTCCTTTTGGATCCTTGCTTGTTGAATTTCTTAAAGCCTTTCTTTCCTTTTGAGTTGCCATTACTTCTATTTGGACATTTTGATGCAAAATTCCCAACCTCATTACAGCTGAAACATATCAATGGAAGTTTACCTTTGAATTGTCCCTTACCAATTTTTAGTTTTCTCGTGAAGTAAGAATATTCTTCATCTAAAAGACCTTCTTCATCATCTCCATTTTCTTCACACTTGCAGGTGCATGTCTTTTCAATTGAAGGTTGTTTATCCTTATTGGTTTTCTTAGATGCAACGAATGTAGTTTCTAGATGTGAAGTACCCTCTTCTTCATCAAGTCTCATTTCATATGCTATGAGAACTCCATGTAATTCCTCTTTGCTGAGTTTGTCCAGATTTGCACTGTATTCTAAGACCGATACCTTTGGGTTGAATCTTCCTGGTAACGTTATAAGAATCTTCCGTATAATAGTCTTCTCGTCAACTGGCTCTCCCAATCCTTCCAGAGTATTGGTTATTTCATCAACGTATTGAAAGTATGCAGCAATGTTGCAATCTTCTTTCATTCCGAGTTGCTCAAATTTTGCTCTATAGATTTGAAGCTTTGCTTCTTTGACATTTGAGTCACCTGCATATATATTCTCAAGCTTGTCCCATACATTTTTTGTGGTTTTACAACCCAACACCTTATGATAAGCAGATTCAATAAGTCCACTGATAATAATATTCTTTGCTTTTTCATCATTTACCAAATTCTTCTTACCTTGTTCATCTGTGGTTGATGTAAATCCATTTTGAACAGTGTCCCATACTTCGTAACCTTGCGCCAAGAGATAGACCTCCATTCTTCCTTTCCAAAGTGCATAATTATTTTCTTTGAATAGAGGTACACCATTCTTGGTATGCTCCATGACCTCCTTCCAGCTGTTAAACTGCTATTGAAGGAACCAAGCTCTGATACCAATTGTTGGAAATAATGAGAGGGGGGGTGAATCAGTATTTCTTTCAATTAGAGCATTAGTTAATCTTCAATTATTATCAGTGTTTGTATAATGATAGCAGCAAACAAGAGGAACACAAATGCACACAATTTTTAAGGTGGAAACCCACTCCGGGACAAAAACCACCTAATGCTTTTCTAATAATTCTTTAATATTCAACTCCAATTGAAAATAAAGCTCCAACTTCCTAGAATCTAGAAAAGCATTCTTCTCCAGCTCCCACCGGATGGATGCTCCAACGCCCGAGATTCTTCAGTAGTCAACTGAATGGATGCCCCAACACCCAATGAGCTACAACTCACCCTAGCACCACCCTACCACCCTATAGAAGAATAAAAGAAGAATGGACTCCCGTACCAGGGAAAATGGTCCACTTTACAATGATATAGAATGATGTAGAAGAAGAAGATATAATATACCATAACTCCAACTTTGACACAACCACCTAATGATGATCCTAGACCTCCCAACACTACCTCTTCAACCCTTGGCAGATAGACACTAGTACAATTTTTACAATAATGTATTTACAATGATACCTTTACAATGATTGTATGTAGTGCTGCCCACTTGAAGACTTGAATGCTGAACTTCTTGCTGATGTTATGCACCTTGGTTGTTGCTCTTGTCATACTACCTTATGATTCACCTTGCTTTGCTTTGCTGTCATAGAAATTCTGGTCCTTTGCAACCCTTGACAACACATGATCTAGCTTTTTCTTGCCTTCTAAGAGCTCGATATTGAATCTGGTGTATCTCTGTTATTTCAGATCCTCAATATCTAATTTTTGGTCCTGTAGTAGTCCTATGAGTCATATTTCCAATGCCATAGGTCTGACCCAATTTGGATTCTTCAAGGGAGAGTTATACCCAATCTCGCACAATGCCCTAATTATGAACTATTTCAGAAGAGCGCACTTGTACGGCGTGCCACGTGTCACTGTTTCTTCATTTGGATCTAAAATTGATAGAGAGAAAACTAAATACTGTACAATGTCTGCCATTTTTTATGGAATTTCAATCCGATATCCATAGAGAGATTTATGACAATTTTACCAAGGTCACTTATCTGAGATAAATTTCAGGAGCCTGCAAAAAGCCTGACTTCCACAGATCATATCTCCAAAAATTTTGTGCACCTTGATCTGAAATTTTTACAGAAGCTTCCTTAGGATTTCGACTTCGCCTCATAAAAATTTCAACTTTTGAACCTTCGTAGAAAAAAATTTAGATCGAAAATTCCACGATGACCTGTTTCAGATGGCGAAATCCCTTGCATAAGGAGGAAATGAGGATCACAATTTATATAAATGCTTAGGTTGAGAGGGGCTTAAACAAGTGAACGTGGGAGGGATTTTAGGATATTAAAAAATATTAATTATGACTTTTCAATGACCCATGCCCCAACCCCATGGGGTTTTAGCCCACTAACTGGGGGTACAAACTTCAAACATGAATATCTCTCAAACCGTGAAGAATTACATGCCGTGCCATATATCAATGGAAACATCTCGACGAGTAGAAGCCATCAAAAGCATTATTGACCCAGAATATATTAATTTTGTAGGTCAAAATTCCTATGCAATACTGGGTTAGCCCCTGGTGCTGCTTGGGTTGACATCAATGACAACCGCTGATCAACACTGAATTGGTCTAACAATAGTTGAATCTTCAGTCCTACAATTTTTTCTTAAGATTATTTCTGGGTTATCAACTATGGTAGGAGGGTTTGGGTCAGGGTGAGATCTGGTGCTAATTCTTTGTGAAGCCAGATTTTAGACCACCAACACAAAGAGGCTAAAAGTTTATGAGAGTTTTGAAAACAAACCAATCTGTAAGAATATTGAATTCACACAGTATGTGACTGGGCTTTACACTATTAGGATTGATTAATACATTCCCAGGGGAGTATGTGAGAACCAGTGGAGTCAACAGGCCTACTGAAGACCAGTGGAGTCACCAGGTGGATGATTTACAACTTTAAGGTTGGTTGTTTTCCACCATCAACAATTGGATACCAATATTGAGATATTTTTGGGTTTTCTAAGTTCTTTATATAACACTAAGCTTTTCAATAAGTGTTCCCCAGTGGAGTCGCTATTATGTTAGGTCCCTGTAATTTGTCAGATTGGAAAGACCAAATGAAAAAGGGTAACATCAAACCAACTTTGGAGCCCTAGGACCTAGCCTTCTTGGACTCAGAGAGGGCTCTCTCTATATTTATACCAAATATGTAACTTAATTGATTTAGGATGTTGATTTTAGGCTAGTTAAAATGATAGGGTTTGTTTGTTTTGTTTTGTTTGGTTGGGTTGCTTGTCAAGAAGAACAGATAGAGTAAGAGAAATTCAAACCATTGGGCTATCGGGTCTGTGAAAGGCTTGAAAATTACAACAATAAATCAAGGGTCACTTCATAGGGCAAGTTAATAAAGCCAAATGGATCTTAATAGGTTATGTGAGTGAGAAATGAACATTAAATGGTGAGTTTAGTAGGTTTAAAGGGTAATTAAGAATCCTTTAACATATATTATAACAAGAAGAGTATTTTTAAGATCACTATGCTTAAGAATGAACTAAAGGATAGGGCACACCATAAACTTCTTTGGCCTAGCTTTATCAAGTAAACTTTGAGACAACAATCTCATAAACCCTAGAGAGCAGGGAACTCCTAAATTCTCTAGCTATTCACTTTCAAAGAAAGAAAACATTTAAGATAACACATAAGTGATGATTAAAGAGTATGGAACTCCTAAATTCTTCAATCAGCCTATAAAAGACCTTCAAAGTGACTATTCGAGATGGACCAAAGGACAGGGCAAACCATAAACTTCTTCAACCAAACCCTAATTAGTAAACTTCAAAGAAAGGCCTTAAAAACAATGTTTCAAGCTACACCAAAGGACAGGGCATACCATAAACTTCTTTGGCTTGACTCCATTAAATCATTTTCAAGACAACAAGCTAAGTGGAACCAGAAATCAATTAAGAATTCTCTAATCAGACCTAGCAGAGGAAAACATTTGAGCGATAGAAAACAGACAGACTTAAGGTGCCTCTAACAACATATCTTAACCTAAATTTTATGTTCTATTGCAAGAGAAAATATGAAACAATATGAAAACAAAAGGAAACAAGTGCAAGATAAGAACAACATCACCATTTAACAAAGTTCATGAATCCTATGAATGTGCTTGCTCCATTGACATTTAATCCAAAACAGTCACAAAGCTCCAAAGCCAATTTCTTCACAACTCAAAGTCTATGTAATATTCATCTTAATAATCAACCAACAAAATTATGAAGCATACATGTAGTATTTATCTGCAAAATGAGGAGTTAAACCCTAGCTAGGGTTTCAAAATGTCATTTATTACGTATTTAAGGAACTTTGACCTTTGAGACCATGCAAGGCCCAAGGAAAAATATCTAAGACTCATTAATTGCAAAAATAACTTCTAACATAACTATTTTAGCTAATTTAGGAAAAAGTTTGACTTTAAGGCTCCAAGATATCTTTTGCAATAACTCCTGGTAAGGGCGCAGCTCCAAGGTATAGGGTCGCAGGGCCAGTGCAAATGCACAGCCCCAAGACTGGAAAAATCACATGTTTTGCAGCTGACTTTTGGAGGCCTTCTCGATGTCCAAATGAGCTCCATGATAGCTCATTGGAAAGTCTGTCCTGTCTAGTTTCCAAATATGCTTCCACTTTCAATATTGGTGCCCATTTGCCTTATCAAAAACCACTTCTCCCAAGACTGCTAAACGCGCAGAGCCAGTGCCAAAAAGAGGGTAGAAAGGTGACTTTTTGGTGGTTGGCCCTTTTGAGGGACCAGTTTTGCTCCAAATCCTCTAAAATTTTCTAAGGTTGATATACTAGGCATGAGGAACATGAAAATGTTGACCTTTTGTCATTTGAGTGCCCCAAAAAATAGCGCGGCACCAATGGTGTTGTGTGTTTGGCCCAATTTTCTACAAGCCAAACTATCAAAATTTCAAAATTTGCACCAAAGTGCCAAAAATGGCTTTTGCTTTGTTGATCATGGTTGGGAGGCTTGGAGGGACACATAAGCAAGGATATCAAGATGTTATTTCTCCTTTGCCTCGATCAAACTCTAAATCTTTGCATGGGCTCATTTGAGCTTAGCCCTTGCAATCCTGTTTCTCATGGCATAATGTCTTGCCATATTTCTCTACATGTCAGTGTCTCTCTTGGCCTTCTCTAGTTGACCCTATAGGTGAAAATTGGCCCTATCAAGCCAATATTCTCTATCATTGCTAATTTCTATGGAAAGAAGTGAGCTGCTCTACCAATTCTTCCTCTCTTTGCCTTTCCCGAGCTAAGGCCCTCTTCAGCCCAATGGTCTTTGGCCTCTACCTAGGAAGTTTTTATTCCTCATCGTCACTGTCATAAAAAGTGCCCAAGGTCTCATCTAGCAAATCCTTGGCCTTTCCGGCCTCTTTTTGAGCTCTGATTTCCCTGACCTCACTGATGGCCTGCTTTGTCTCCAACTACTGATTCTCTAGCTCAAGATAGCTAATCACATTCTTTTCCCTACCAATATTAGCTTGAAGCTCACTAATCTTGGCATCCTTGCTCTTGATCATCATATTGGTGATTCTCTCTTCATCCTCATCCTCAAGGTCAATCAACTGAAACTCCTGTTCAGTTTCATGCTTGTCTTCCTCCTCAACAGTGATATTATCTATAAAATTTTCCTTGCCCTTATCAACCTGCTTTGCTGATGAAGAAGGCATGGCCCCTTTCACCTCAAGTGAAGCAAACACATGCCTATGACCTCTCCGATTTTTAAAAGGAAAAGGCTCAATGTCAATCATTTCAGTGCCAGATGTCTCAACATTCCCTTCACTACTTGATGCTTCGGTATCATGGGATGACGGTGAAGGATTGTGAAAAGGTGATGAGGGAGGATCAATATGAGGTGAGGGGATGTGATTGGATGGTGATGCATGAACAGCGGGAGGTGATGGAGGAATGGATATGGGAGGATGAGAAGATGAAGGAATATCCTGTTGATGATGGACAGGTGGAGTGATAAAAACCTCATTGGTAATGAAGGTATCCCATGGAATGTTTTTCTTCTGGAGCTTATGTATAACCACCATCTTAATGAGTGAATGATGGAAGAGGCTCTACATTTGCTGAGGATTATCTCTCTTTTTAACAAAGTAGGCCATTTTTTCAATGCTATGGAAAAGATAATATGGTATATGCATCATCCTAACACTAGTGAAATGCATCAGAAGACGGATGTGGTATGAGTAGAGGCGGGAAAACCTTCCCTCATATGTGAAATACTTAATTATTATCCTCATCTTGGGTGAATATCTATCAAGAATATGAGAAAAATGGAAGATGGACTTGTGGTGATATTTATACCTAGGTTTTAGGTATGGTTCAAAATAACTCATGTCCAGGTTTGCTTGTTTGAACCACTTCTCTCCCACACTTGTTATCCCTGTAGCAGCAACAATGGCATCAATGGACATCTCAAATGTAACCCTGGAAAGATTGACCTGTTTTTCATGTAGGTTGATGATTAATAGTCTTGTCAGCTCCTAGTGGTTTTGGACTTGCTGCACTCTCTCACGAAACTCAAAGAAACCCACATGGTTAAAGCAAGAAATAGTAAGAGGAGATGCCATGAGTTCCCTTGTATTGAGGGGTTCAAATCTATTTATCTTTCCTCCCTTGTGATCATGCCTCTCTGGAATTTGTGCCTCACTACCACTGTCTTCACCCTCAAACATTTTAAAGTCTGTTTTGGAAACCCTAGGGTTGAAGTGAAATGGGATGAGGGGAGGGTAATGAAATTGCAGTTTTGCAAAATTAAGGGAATGAGTGTGAATTGGTATAGGTGTATGAGAATGAGTGAGGGGCAAACTAACTCAATGACAACCCTCAAGCAATGTAATTACCCTTGCTTATGACTGATTTTCTTCAAGGAGGATGAAATAGGAATGAAACTGTCATTTCTGATTTGTAGCTAGGGTTTGATTAGGGTCTCATTTCCATGCAATTAAGAGTGATCAAATAACTTCAAGGTGAGGTTTATGTCATGTACTTACCCCTTAAGAGTGCTTGAAGGACCTTGGAAAAGACTTGGAAGGATATTTTAAGTGATTTGGATGGTTCGAAAGCTCAGAAACCCTCTCTATCCAAGCATGCAACATCAATGGCTGAGGACGCAGCGCCAAGCCAAGCGCACAACACCAGTTTCTTAGCATGCAGTGCCAATGAAAATGTGCACAGGGTCCTTTTGGCAAAGGTGCAGTGTTCTGGCAAGGGCACAGCGCCAACTCCCAGGTGCGCAACACCTTCAAAAAATGTATGGAGGATAATGGGCAAGGGCGCAGCGCCAACTCCCAGGCGCCCAGTGCCAAGCCAAACGTGCAGCACCAAGAAAATTTTCCCGAATTATGCTTGCAAACTCACAAATTTTTCCTTGCTAAGCACTCTTGATGTTTTGAGAGGCAACAACGATTCTTTTGAAGTGTTAGATGTGCTTTTATAGGCTTATGGATTTAATTTAACTTTGAAAACCCACTTTCTAATGTTTAAAATCTTTTTTCTTTTCTCACTATCACTCTTTGACACTTTTGCCTTGCAGGTTGTTGTAGTCATGAAGTTAACTTTTCTTTTGCTCATTGAGGTTTGTCAGGTTCACTTTGACAACTTTAGGATTTTATCACATATTAGCATCTTCAAAATCTTCTGTAGTTTCTACCATGAAGTTCAACTTATCTTTTCCACCTTCTCTGGCCACTTTTTCAAAACCCTAGGTGTATGCAGTTCTTTACAGCAATCATCAATGTTTTCTTCTAAGTTCTCTATGGCCCTTTCAAGTTCATTCATTTATGTCCAATTCACCTCACCTTTTTCCATATTTCATCAGTATTTTCTAATAGACTTTCTTCATGTTTGGCCTTGTGTGCTTCCTCTATGTCATTTTCCTGCAAATAATCACTATTTTAGCGTTCAAATGAACTAAACAATTTACAACCCTAGTCATATACAAGACCAAGTGTTTCCTCTTTCCCTTGATGTAAGTTGTTTTCATTCATGAGTAGATAGTCTACCTCATCAGTGCCTTCTGCTGATAAATCTTTCAACACTCCTGTAGAAGTGCTAAACTTTTTCCAATTTTCTCACTTGCAAGTTTTGAACTGAGAAGATAATCCTCTTTGGAGATTTTAGGTCCTTCTTGGATAACCATGTCTTGACATTCTATTACATCTGATCCAGATTCTAGTAAAGGAAAATCAGTGCCTGAAACATCCAAGGATAACCTTAGAAATGTAAAAAGACCCTAATGACATAATGGGGTGTCCTTTGACTTGATTTTGACTGAAATTTGACTTGGAGATTTTCAAGTGAAAACTGAGTATTGTTATAGGTTATTATGCCCAAAGGGACATGGGAATGAGTTGGCAACAAGAAACCCTAGAGGGGGGGTGGAGTTTATTGACAGGTGAAAATAGGGCAATGAGGTCTTAGGTAGGAAAGAAGGGTGAAAATGAGAAGTATAAGCCCATAATGAGTCTTTTAAGAGCAACAGGGTGACTTTGAGAACACTAAGTGAGGAATAGTGAAAATAGGTTTATAAGGATAATGAAGGCAGTGAGATTTCTTAAACTCAAGATATTCAAGGAATATTGTTTCTAGAAAACTATAACCATCCTATAGTCATCTAAAGATAATGAAAAACACTGATGACTAACAGATGTGACACTCCTTACCTGAACCTTGTTATATAAATATAGGTAACAACTACGAGATGCCAGCATGGAGGCCATGGTTGGCTGGAATATTTTGTAAATTTAATAATGTAATGAAAGTTGATTGTTTGGTAGTGGGTTATTGGTTAAAATGTGATGAGGCAGGTTGTTATAGCACTCATCACATATTGATTCAATTCCCTTCTCCTATCTGGTAATGTATCTGAATATGTTGATAAAGATGGAGAAAAAAAAGGAAAAATGAAAAGTACTACTAAACTTACAAAAAAAATAAAAATTAATTGTTTGGCTTGAGTGAAGCAGACAAGTTCCTCAAGCATTCTTGTCTATATTCATTTGCAGACAATCCTAGTTCGATATGGTATAAGTTCAACATCTACAAGATCATTCTCAAATATCTTTCTTTGTTCTATTAATCTATCACTAGACTATGTTTCATCTAGGCATTCCTTACACATTCATTTTCCAATTAACCAACATTTTGTTCCATATAATGAGTGTTATACTTTGTTTATGTTAATAGGAAGTGTATACTGAAAACCAGAACTAAAATATGTTCACCAAAATCTTTAATATATTGACAGTTATTTTTATTTTTTGCATAAAAATCTTTAATAATCACATAAGTGAAGACTTTGTTGACGAATTTCCCATAATCTGTTAATCTGTGCGATACTCTGAATATGCAATTATCCTCTTTTTAATAGGTGTCTAACCTCCACCATATACTTGTTATATTTCACTCACACAATTTATGAATTACGTAGCTAATTTTAGTTTGGACATATTCTTCCTTTAAAGGGCTCATCTTAAGCATATTATCATCACAATAGACATAATCATTGAAACACAGCCCATAATTTCCACCCAAAATTCAATTGTTTGCTTGACACACAGACCATACTAATTCGACGCATCTAGATTTCACATTAAATACTAACTGACACAAGCTTTGGGCAATAGTTCGAGTTCTAAAATGCACTGAGATTGTCAGACCTTGGATTCCAACTGGAACCTTCATGTGACCTCGACTCTCCAAGTAATGATCAGTCGTTACTCTAACAATTTCCTTCAAATCATTCTCCTTCATATTTTTCGGTGCGTGATCGAACCACTATATTTGGCAGCGATTGAAATGATTTTGTTTTAATTTTCCTTCAAATCATTTTCCTTCATATTTTTGGGTGGGTGATCGAACCACTATATTTGGCCGCGATTGAAATGATTTTGTTTTAATTTTCTTCCCTTTCAAAAACAATTTCCTCGCAGATTGAACCGTATTAATAGCATTACTATATATTCAATGCATACTTACAAACTTCTAGGAATAGACTTCAATTATGAAGGAGATTGAACCCTATTAATAGCATTACTATATATTCAATACATACTTACAAACTTCAGAGTAGACATTCAATGCATACTTACAAACTTCAGAGTTATCTACTGACACAACAGAAATAGTCTCAAATGAAGTTTTTTGTTGGAATCCAGTAAAAAATATTCAAAAAATTGAGTTGGAGTGTTTGAATTACATTTTTGATGGTGGAAATAGATTCAACACAATTAAAAACTTTTTGGGCACCCAAAACACTGAAGTTTAACAACTATAACTCAAATTTTCAAAAATATTTGTCTAAATTTTTCATAATCTTACCAAATTTTTTAAATTATTCTATAATTTTTTTATACTATAGCCAGCATATCTGTTTTTACAATGATTTCAACTATCATAAAAATATCCAACCTTCTCCATGAATTGCTTATCACTGACAATTGGAAAATTACCATCTACAAAACCCCACACTCAATGACCCATTTGAGAGACCACACGTCAATCACACAACAAAATATGATCATATCAATTAAATATTCATTCAAGAATGCTCATTAACAAAATAAATTTATTCATCAACATGCATTGCATAATTCATCCATGAGATATAGAAGTCCTTCACATGATTTTATTCATTCATTAAATTAGGGACACAACAAATGAACATATGGTTGGCCCTCTTCCTCACACACACACACTTGACCTTTGTCTCCTTTCCCTTCCTTTTAATGCGTAGGCTTACAATGCTACATTAAAACCTTAAAATGACAACTAATTTAGTTTTGATCCTATGTCAATATTTCTCCCTTATCATCTCTAATGCCCTAACTAATTCTTTTAATACTCAATGACTAACTAACATGACTCTACTACTAATAAAGAAATGAAATCTCCTAATTTATCAATATTCAAATGTTTTCTCAAAACATCAAATGATTAAATTTTCGATAATTTCGAGATCCTTTCTAGAAGCTTTGTCCTCCCAAAGGTCTTGGAAGTTGAATGCTCTTGCATCACTAAGAGACTAGATGAATGGATCTGTGGTCTTGGGCAATTTGTGAGTGGTCGACAGGCGTGGTAGGATGCCCCACCACTGGGAAATTAGAAATAAAAATGATGAGAATATAGTGAACATTCGAGCCAAATCATGGATCTTAATTCCACGATGTGGAGGAGAACATCCAACGAGAAGAGGAGTAGACAGAGCTCCGGAAAAAGAGGAATACAATAAAAAAAGCAGGGGAGCACAAGAAGGAATTGGAGAACTCTTTGTTCAATGTCACTCTGGGGTGAGTCCCATAATTAACACATGGGAGCATTTGGACTATGGTGTCCAAGATGGAAAGACCAAAGCGAGAGCTTAGAGGAGTTATTGGGTGTAGAGTGCTTGCTAAGAATGTCTAATTAACCACTTAGGTGTTTGGTGTAAGGTTGATAAAGCACTAACCAGAGTGGCAGACACTGGGGTGCTCGCTAAAGGAGTTGATAACCATTGGGTGCTTGCCGAGGAGGCTAATAAACCACCTTGTGCTACAAAGTAGGTTGATAACCACCCATACAATGTGCCAAAGGGTTCTACAGTGTGGGCCTTGAAAATACAGTGGATAAACCACCTATAAAAAAAATCCCATGCTCCTAAAAATGTTATCAATACCGTACCAAATCTGAACTGGAAGCCCTGAGAAAGCACTCCCCTAGACCATGGATCTAGCTCAGGGGTGGTCAACTGCAAGAAAGACTAGGCAACAGTGGCCTAAAATTAGGCAGAGGGTTGAAGTACCTCTCTCATTTTCTAGCAATATATTATTAAGATCAATAATTTTCATCTACTACTACTCTTAAATGTGTAATGTGAATGTTAACTTATGATGTTATAAGGAATTTGGTTATATGCACTTAAAGTGGAATGTGTATCTATGTGCGTTGAAATGTGAATGGGATATGAAATAATATTTTTAATTGCATGGGACGTGACAAGTCTCGTAATGTTGAGATGCTTTTAAATGGTCATTTACTTACTTATTTAGTTGATTGACTTTGTGAGTGATTGTTATGTGTGATGTGCATGAATTTTGTGAATGCCTATTATGCATACACTAATATAAGCCTAAGTTTGATGTGTTCGGGATTAATGAGGAATGTTTGTTACACCCCCGGCTTGTTTAGTTCCAAATAGAAAGTCACAGGTTAGCCCCATTTAGGCCTTAAGACCTAACTTTAATCCCTTTGGTTGTGTTGCATTTGAAGGGTCGAGTTTGGAAATTACAAGGCAAAAGGCTTGTATTCAAGCTTAAACAACCTCTCAAAATAAATGTGCATACCCTCGTATTTGTAATGAAATGGATATGAAATTTCTATCTCACCTAAGAGGAATTTGATATTCCATAGGTGTTGAGTTTCCTTGAAAATTAGCCACTGGTGTGTTCATGTCAAATTGTTGTGTGGTCTTGTACAACACTTCACTATTATGGCCCTAGGCTGGGAGGGCCACAAACTTAAAATGGCTGAGGGGTTCCACTGAGGACTTATTTGCAGAAATATTACAATAAGCAAGGCCCTGTGCATTATGAGTGCAGTGCAAAGACTCAGATTTCTTGTCTTAGCCATAGTAATTCCCATAAGCCAAATACTTAGCCATTTATCGCAGCGCAAGGGGAACATGACATAACCAAAATGTGTTAATTGTTCACCATCACTTGACATGGAATCTTCTTGTCACTATACAAGGTAATTTCCCATAAATGACCTTGGAGATAAGCGGGCTTGTCACTTTAATGTAGCCTTGAGAGACAGGAGCTACGAGATAGACATTACATATGTTGGGTAACGTGAAAGGGTCATGTTCATAGTCGACACCCTAAGGTGGGGTGGCCTATTTTTCATTACAATTGAAATAAGTTGGGACAAAATTATGTGGAGACAGTAGGTTGCGTTCCATAGTCAAACCCCAAAAGTATTCATAACAGGAAAAAAATAACTTGCACGTGGAGCTAGGACCCTAGTGGGACCTAGGACAGAGGTCCATATGGCATGTCGATGCGAACAGGGATGATGATATAAAATATGGAAGGCATGACACGTGGCAAGCATAGGAGGCCTTTTTTAGAGGGCCAAGTGGCATGATTTTGACTGATATGTCACCCTTGGATGGGGCTAGGTGGCAATATAACATCAGCATGATGTTGTCCCAGGATGACATCAGCATGATGTCAACTTGATGTCATCACAGTTGCAGGGGTATGAGTTAGATTTCCAAAGAGGGATATGCCATGGTTGATGGAGATCGGGGAATGAAAATTCACCTTGTAATTAATACCAACATTTATGCCACACCCTAGGGAGTTGAGTGTGTGTGCTACTCAGTGGTGGTCTTAGTAAATTGGAGTCGTGAGATGGAGAAGTTGTCACCACTTGGTGTAAAATTCATGTTGTGGGCCACTCGCATGCATGCATCTTTTTCATTGTTGGTGTGAAGGGGTGGGGCATGATGATGTGGCATTAGGTGGGGTTGTGTGGCACTAGTGTAGAGGTCAAGCCTCATGGGTCATATCTTAAGCACCATGTGGCAACATTAGCTAACATGGTTGGGTTATTGGGCCAAAACTTTAAATAGCCATAACTTTTGATCTATAAGAAAAATTTTGATAAATTTTATATCATTGAAATGTTGAGTTTTTTTTAGTGTTTGGGTAGGGTCAGATGTGCTCTAGATCCCCAAATTTGTGGAGGAACTAGAGTACATAATATCTCCAAGACCCAAAAAGGGATTTGTGAAATTCCATCCAGTTTGGGAGATAATTAATTAATTAATATTTTTAATTAAGGACCTTAAGTCTAACTTGGGAAAATTAAAATTTTAAAGGTAATTACTTTAAACATGTGATGGAAATGACTTAAGTCACACAGATCGAGCTTTATTTTAATATTATCCTTCAAATGAAGATTAGATCATGGTCGTTGGTTTCCCAACGAGAAAGTATAAAGGAAAGGCTTGGGGTCAGTTGGAGAATACACACAGAGGCAGAGCACTGAGGCTAAGCTGAAACTCTAGGGTGATTTTGCTAAGAATTTTCAGAAGTGTTTCAGCTACAACAAGGGGTAGTATTGGCTAAGGGGATGATCTGATCCAAGTGACAAGAATCTGCAAGAGGGAGAGAGGTAGCATCAGAAGCGGCGCAGAGAAGCAGGGGCAGCCGCAGCTGTTGCGCATTGTAGAGGGCTTCAGGTGCTACGCAGGCCTAAAAAGGGAAACGTTGAGCCAACAGGAGACCCCCAGGGTTATGCAGAGGCCATCCAGGGTAGCATAGGGACCGCGTCACCCAGGTTGGGGTTACACAGCCCTCTCCCGGCCAACGCAGAGGCTAGAATGGCTAACACAGGTAGCTTCAGGGGCAGCGTTGGGGTTTCTAGAGGCAGAAAGTGGTTGAGTCTTGTAAATCTCATTTGACGGTGTGGATCAGTCAAGTTTTCAGTCTCTAGAACAACAGGTATTACTGCAAATCTATTTTTCTCTTTTGGGCTAACTAGTAAGGTGCCTCGATTTGTTGTATTCAGAAACTACTTAATAATATAAACCCTCCAGCAGCCAAAAGACCAGTTTTCCTGCATTGGGTTTTTTCGGGGACAGTTGTCCATAAAATCTTGTGTGTCACTTTGTCTGTGTGCATGTATTTTGTTTTAGATCTAAATCAGTGAAAGCCTATTATGTGTTTACTTTGATGTTAATTTGAATTTTCAGCATTAATAACTTGATTAAGTAGGAAAAGTATAACCAGATCTAACAGTAGGGTTTCTGCATAAAGTAATATTCAGAAATTTTCACATGGTATCAGAGTGATTGCAGAACTAGCAGGATCACCAATAGAATTCTGAAGAATCCTTGCTGCAGAAATTCATACCAGAAGGGACAGTGCAGCAGCAAAGGGAGCAGAGCCATGCAAAGTCCAGAGTGATGTGATCCTACGCAGTCCCCATGCAGGCCCACGTACTTACTGCGCAGAGACAATGTTGAGATTTTCTTCTCATGCAAAGGCGAGCAAGGGTGACACAAATATGAAGCTGTTTTCGATTCAGAGTGTCGAAAGCAGTGTTGCAGAGCTTCAGAAGTTGCTGGTGGGGTTAAATTGTTGAAGATTCAGAATTTAGCCTGAGCACTAGGTGAAAAAGAGCGAGAGGAGATCAGATTCTTAGAGGGCTTCTAGCCAAATAAATCTACATATCGATCAGAGGATCGAAGAGTGTTGTTTCGTTGTTTATTTGGTGGATTTCCAAGAGAGGAAGTCATTTGTTAGAGGGAGCATAAGGTGCATGTTTCGCCAAGGACCCTAGATCCAAGACTCTAGCATAGAGAGGAGGAGTTATGACATATTTTCTGAGCAGATGGCACCTCACGGACTACATGATCAGGATAGGTTTGACGGATTGTCCAACTTTGCAGTCCGAAAGGCCAGAATCTTGGTAGTCATGGAGGCATATGATCTAAGGGACCATGCAGAAAAGGTCCTGGCCACAACAACCGATATTGTTCTCCTAGCAAAGAATGAGGAAGCTATGGCACATGCCAAATGCTTCATAATGTATTGGGTTAAGGATCATATAGCTCCACACATAGCTAATAAGAAAACGACTCATGATATGTGGAAATCCTTAACTGCCCTATATGAGGGAAGATTCGTCCAAAGGAGTATGCTTCTAGAGAACCAGATGCGGCTATTCATGATGAACAAGGGAGAAGAAATCGAGCCCTTCCTTTTTAGATTACAGGAGATTAGAGATCAGTTATCTATCATGGGAGCAAAGGTGGAGGATGGTGTGATGGTTAGGACTGCACTCAATGCAATCATAGAGGACTGGGAAGCTTTTGTCCAAAGTATCTTGGGCAGAGTGGACCTTCCCAACTGGGACAGTATGTGGGCAATCCTTCGTCAAGAAGAACTCTATCGGTTCACCAAGAGGCAGTACAACACGGGATCAAGTAAGGTGAAGAAGATGCAGCCTTGGCATCAAAGAGGTAGCAAGGGAAGAAGAAGAGTGATTTGTCCAAGATCAAGTGTTTCCAGTGTGATGAACTAGGAAATTTCACCAGAAATTATCCTCAGAAGAAGAAGGACAAGGAAGCTTCTACTTCCAAGGTTGATGTGGCGGACGAGGGTTCTGAAGATGACATATCCATGAGCACTCATGAACCATGAAAGTGGGGTGACCTGGATCTGTAGAGCAGCTTCAGAATGGTGGTGAGATCCTTGAGAAGCTCATCTCTTGGATCACATCCGAGCTATGGGAGCCTTAAGACAGTAGGGCGACAAGTGGAGTAGTAGGTGCAAAAAATCATAGATGGAGCAAGGGCAAAAGCTGAAGGGAGCAGTGCAGTGTAGATGCAACAACAACAACGCAGAGGCTGATGTGACTTCAGCAGCGCAGAGTAGAGCTGGTTTCATAGAGTAGAGTTGTAGGAGCATAAAGGCTTTAGGAGGACAACGCAGCACAGCAGCAGTGTAGGGGATTTCAGCGCATGGGCTTATGTGACTTCAACAGAGCAGAGGAATTATGCTTACGCAGTGCAAAGTCGTGGTTGTGCAGTTGTCTTTAGAAATCAGCAGCGAATGGAGCTTTAGTGATGAGGATGTAGCTCAACTGACTTGTTTGTCAAAGTTTGGGCAGGAGTTTCAGTTTTTTCTCTCAGCAACTGGAGTTGTAGTGTAGTAGTTGAAAGCACGATGCAGCAGATTGAGAGGGAGTTGTAGTACGAATGTAGCAGTGGCGATGGCATCGTCATAGGAAGAAATATGGGAGAGCAATAGCAACGCAACGATGAAGGGCAAGAGGTCAAGCATCAACGTAGAGACCCACACCAGAGATCAATACAGAACTTCGGGGTGAAGCAGTGTTGTACTAGAGCACATTCCTCGCTAAGAGGGAGTGTTGAGTTTTTTTAGTGTTGGGGTAGCATCAGATGTGCTATAGCTCCCAAAATATGTGGAGGGACTAGAGTACATAAGATCTCTAAGACCCAGAAAGGAATTTGATAAATTCCATCCAGTTTGGGAGATAATTAATTAATTAATATTTTTAATTAAACACCCTATAGGTTATGTCTAACTTAGGAAAATTAAAATATTAAAGGTAATTAATTTAAACATGTGATGGAAATGACTTAAGTCACATAGATCAATATTTCTTTTAATCTTAGTCATCAAATCAATATTATATCGCGGCCGTTGGTTTCCCAACGAGAAAGTATAAAGGAAAAGTCTTGGTGTTAGTTGGAGAATACAAACACGAAGGTAGAGCATTGAGACTAAGTTGAAATTCTAGGGTAGGTTTGCTAATAATTTTCAAAATTGTTTCAGCTA
This sequence comes from Pinus albicaulis, assembly GCA_034641835.2. Classification (NCBI taxonomy): domain Eukaryota; kingdom Viridiplantae; phylum Streptophyta; class Pinopsida; order Pinales; family Pinaceae; genus Pinus; species Pinus albicaulis. The sequence goes on from CM076572.1 coordinate 1,046,089,779, forward strand.
CAGTGAGGGGTAGTATTGGCTAAGGGGATGATCTGATCCCAGTGCCAAGAATAAGTAAGAGGCAAAGAGGCAGCATCAGAAGCAGTGTAGAGAAGTAGGGGCAGCAGTTGCACAACACAGAGGGCTTCAGTCGCTACGTAGGCCCAGAAAGGGCAGCGCTGAGCCGGCAGGAGACCCCTGGTGTTATGCAGAGGCCATCCAGGGCAGTGTAGGGACTGTGTCACCCAGTCTAGGGTTACGCAGCCCTCTCCAGGCCAACACAGAGGCATGTAGAGGCTAGCAGGGCTGACGTAGGCAGCTTCAGGGGAAGCGTTGGGGTTTCTAGAGGCAGAAAGTGGCTGAGTCCTGTAAATCTTGTTTGAGGGTGTGGATCAGTCAATTTTTCAATCTCCAGAAAAGCAGGTATTTATGCACATCTATTTTTCTCTGTTGGGTTAACTAGTAAGGTGCCCAGATTTATTGTATTCAGAAACTACTTAATAATATAAACCCTCCAGTAGCTGGAAGACCGGTTTTCCCGCATTGGGTTTTTCCAAGAATAGTTGTCTAGAAAATCTTATGTGTCACTTTTTTTGTGTGCATGTATTCTGTTTTAGATTTGAATCGGTGAAAGTCTGTTATGTGTTTACTTTGATGTTAATCTGAATTTTCAGCATTAAGAACTTGATTAAGTAGGAGAAGTATAACTAGATCTAATAGTAGGGTTTCTGTATAAAGTAATATTCAGAAATTTTCACATGAAAATATCTCAACAATCTGATCACGGTAGTGTTATTACTTTTTGGTTTTTAAGAAGTTGAGATATGTGTAATTTCAAGGCCCAATTTCCATAGGAGACCTTGGAGATCAGGTCATCTTGATGTAATACCTTCCACAACACGAGAATAACTTAAGGGGGTGGGAGGGTGTGTTACACTAGAACCAATTCATCGTACCAAACCAAGAATAAAGTGAGGAAGGGTGATATTGACTGTCGATTCCCCCATCGTAGCTTTTATAAATTTCATTGCATGCAATAGATTTGGAGAGTGAGCTACATATCATGAGAATCTTTGTGACAAGTTTTCCAAATTAAAAATTGGCCTTTTCTTATTTGTTTTTATGGAATTATACATTATGAAATTGTGTAGAAATATACTTTCCCATTAATCTTTAGCTCACTTGGTTCTAAACTAGCTCTTTTGATGGACATGTTATCTTCATTTAGATTGTTTACATGGAGAGCATGATACATTTTTTAGGATTATAATAGATATAGAATAATTTTGATTTTTTAGAATATTTTTTAGCTCATTGTTATGAGGAAGGGAACCTATAGCCATAGGGCAGATAAGGAGCTTGGAATCACCAATGATTATCAACAAATATATTTTATGATCTTGCAATAGAGTCAACCCTTGAAACATCACATAAGATTCTAATTGAAAATTAGATACTGATCCTAAACCTAATGAATATGAAATTTCTATATTTACTCTATGGAAAAAAATAAACCTTTCCACCCTTGGATTATTCTTTGAAGCATTGTCAAAGCAGAGAGTATAATGGGGCATAGCATCAATATTAAAGCTTTCTTATGAGCATGATTCCTAGTAGAGGAAGAGAGGATATCAGAATTTTGAGGAATTTAAGACTTTATAATTTTTTTATAAAGAAAATAGATTATTCAAAACAATGATTGATATACAATTTTTTTTAACTAGCTTCCTATGTTAGAATTTAAGAAATTATGGGGTAGAGGATTTATAATGAATTATCCAACAAACCCTAATCAAATCATGTTGAAATATAGCACTTAATTAATGAACACATAAGATTTAAAGAGAGTACGCAACATAGGTATAGATGTTTTTAGACAAAAAATAAATGAAATCACCATGTTAAATGAGAGAGTTGGTGCATGCGTATCACTCCATCAAGGCCAAGGCACTATCCATAAGGAAGAGAATAAGTTAGCCTTACCCTAAAATACAATACCTGCATGGCGGAATGGCATGTACCCATAAGTGAAGATTAGTTGAAATATATCAACACACCTCTTTTAAGTCAAATAGGGAGTCATAAAAACTTCAATACATTCATAATTATCACAAAATTTCACCACACCACCACCCACATAATGTTGCATTAGGGTCATCAAAATCCATAATATCGGTAAGAAAGCCTTCATGATTGATAATGAGATTGGTTGTGCTATAAAGGGTCTCTAGTGTCACAAAATCATAATTGTCAAGTAGAGGAGGGCCAATGAAAATAAGGGTTGGTGATGAAAAAGAGATTTAGACTATTGGGAACGCTAAGAAGAAATCTAATAACGTTGATAAAAGTTGTAATAGCTCACAATGGAAAAGATAAGAACAATGAAAAATTAGGATCATCATTTTTGCATCATCACCATCCATCAAGAGAAACTATGAGCAACATCTATCATCCTTGAATTGGATATCAATGGAAGGAGAGGGATCACCATTGATAGAGGTCCCATCACTATGATGCATTTCTAGAGATGACCCATTATGATTTCTCCCTTTTGTATAGATGTCATCATTGGAATACTTATTGAATAAGGATAATAATTGGATTTCATATCAAAAGAAGTCTCATTAGGGAAATTTTGAGGCCTAAAATGGAGATCCTAATAAAAATAATAAAATAAGGGTTATGAATTTTTAGGGGAGGTAGAAATTGGTCAGGATTGCGTGGGGGGAGGGGATTCGAAGCCCAGATGGAGTAAATAAATTGGATATTCATAGGGATTAGGACATTCAACCATTAATCGAGTTGGATATCATACTCTTTTCATTGGGATTCATTTATATTATTCACCAAATTAGTGGTCTTAGGATATTCATAGGAAGTTATAAAATCCATGCAAAAACAAAGAGTGAATTTCCTCTCATCCATGGATCAAAATTTTATCAAAATTCAATAATAAATACCAAAAAAAATCAATATTATCATAAAGAATAATGAGTGTATTGATACTTTGGCCAAAGAGGCAAACTCTTTGGGGCATTATTACTTACATTTTCCCTAAACATCTTAGCCATTTTTTTAAAAGATTCATGACCAAGAAAACTAGCTTCATCCAGCCTCCCTGAACTATGCATTGTGTGGTCTCATTCCTCTAGTTGTGACCTTGCCTCTTGGAACTACACAATGCACAATTCCTCCCTCCCAGGATTGATGCACGGTGTAGTTCCAATGCTCAAGCCCCAACCGTTAGCTCCCAGAATTGCGCAATTCCTCTTCCCAACTGGCATTAACTGCACATTGCGTAATCAATAACATCAAGCTCATCCCTTGATCCCCTGAGCTGGGTAACTGCACAATGGCCTAGCATCCCTTATCTCCTCGAACTGCACAATGTGCTCACCCAATGCTCATCCCCTTAGCTTGTCACATTGATTCCGAGAATTACGCATTTTTCTCCCTTAGTCTATCCTGGACTACTCATTGCCGAGTCTTAAGGCTCAAGGATCACCCTTAACTGCTTGGAATGAGCAACTGTGTAATCACTAAGCCCCATTTCCAGTTTGTCACCCAATTCCAGCTCAGTCAATGGATCAATATGCATTATCTTAAACTAGGGTTTCTTTGTACTGATTTCATCTCATCATGAGTGAATTGTAGATGTAGGTACCTTATCATGCCATAGCGATATGATGAAGAAGGAAATGAAGGAGGTAAACATGTTGAAAGACATCTTTTTAGTTGATTATGCAAGTTGATCAACTAAGAGAATGAAAAGGGACACCAGTTTGCGATCACCACTCAAGACTTGAGATCATTGGAGATTCCTTATCACCAAGCCATGCGGAGGTGAAAAGAGAAGCATTTTGAATTAGAAACTCATCACACAACAAAAACAGTGGTTTGAAATTGCCACGTCATCAAGTAGACCATGTCAGCAGTGCCATGTCATGTCATGTCATGAGTTATCACATGCCAAACCACATTGTGGATGATGTAAATTATGTTTCAAAGATGTATTATAAAGTGGAAATCCAAAGTGTTAGCACAGTTCTTTGATAAGTCATGAGTCCATTCCATAGTTTTATTTTTTAGAATTAAAGTTTTAAAATTTTCAAAAAAAAAAAGTTGTCGCTACCGGAAATTCCGGAAGCATCAGTTTTTAACCTTTCGGACAGTCTGTTATTTTCCTGTTTCTGCCTTTTTTATTTTTATTCCGATGATGTAGGAATTTCTGAAAGCATACTCTATTTTTTAAAAATAAAACAAAAAAACGCATCCGCTTTAGCTAAACCACGTTTCATACTGTAAATATGCCTCAAATATTTTTTAAATCTTTTTAGATCTAATGATAAGTGTTGTATTACAATCAGTTAGCTAAAGTCAAGTTTTTATATACGTTGAGTCACATGTGTCATTTATAGTTATGGACTGAACTGTTACCTTTCATGTCTGTCAATTCCAAGTCATTCATCTGTGTATCTAGGCACACATTTTTTTGAATCAAGGAGATCGTGGTTATCACACTACACGCCATAACCGTTTGGTTGGGTGCACAACAGTGCTGTCGGAAATTCCGGCCAATCAGCAACAAATACCGCGAAGGTGACTACAAGTCATGAACACACTTGTCACAAGCCATCTAGATTTCTCATAAGGAAAATTTAGCCAACTGAAGGTGGTGATGGTGTATCGCATGGTGCACATCATGGTGAGGAATATTTTCAATGATGAAGGATGATTTTCATGGGGTGATGGACCAAGTTTTAGTTTTAAAACTACCTAAAAATTAGGAGAATGTAATTCAAAGTTTTAGTTGCTAGGATTCGAATTGCTGAGAGTCATACTTTGAGAAGGAGTCTGGATTTCAGATAGGATTCCAGAGGTGAATACAAGCCACACCTATAAGGTAAAACTCTTTCTACTATGCCAAATATCATTTGCAAGAGACAGGCATTTATTTTTTGAAGATAACTAAAATAGGTGGTAAGATAAATCGAATAGAGCCACATGGTGCAGATCTTGTTGATGCCAATTCAAGGGTAAGAAGTTTGTTTATGCAGTCATGGTGGTATATTCATTGTACCAGGTTAGGGAGCTCTCACTCAGTAGTAGCCCAAGAGTTTGCTAACTCTTTTAATGGAAATTAAGTTATAGTTTATGGCATCACTATGAAGGTTTTTGAAGACTCCATTGCTAAAGCCTTTAACCTTCCTAAAGAAGTAGAAAGGTGGTTTAAAGGACAGGTTATTACAGGAGGTGATCTCAATAGCTTCCTCAAACATGTTCACAGAGATCCAGATTGGGAAAAAGGCATCCGAAGAAGCTACCTTAAGAATGACTGGGCATAAGTTATCAAACTTATCAAGATATACCTCACATGTGAAAGGAGGTATACAATGGTATTCCTCTATCACATGAGGTTTATTTTTCATATTGCAGTGATGAAGACATTGAATCTGCCATTTTTCTTATTGAAAAGCCTGACCAAAATGTCAACAAGGGTTCAGACTCATGCTGACATTTCAAAGTATAGCTTGTACCATCAAGATTTGATCAAAGTTCCAGTTGAAGAAGATTTTGGAAAGAGAAACCAAACTTGGGACCACTTTTTATTCTATAGGGCAAGCCAACCTCCACCTACACCTCCAGTTCCACAATAAAACCCTTAGCCTACGAAGAGAAGAACAAAGAGAAAATCCCAAAAAGAAAGCATTCATAATAAGGCCAAGGGAAAAAAGAGAAATTTTCTGCATTCAAATCTGAGAGAAAAGTTGGAAAAGGAGAGATCTCCTCAACAAGAAAACCGAAGTCCATGAAAATAGTGCCCCTTGTTCCTCCATTTCCTAATGTTTACACTACATCCAAAAGAGGAAGGTATGCAACAAAAGATGAATTAAAAGTGCAGGTGCTAACGGAAAGTCTGGAAGCACATAATTAGAAAAAGTTGCAGAAATAATATCAATGTACACCATCAGATGAAGAAATTCTCAAGGATGTTGGATATGAAATCAACAGTAAGAAGAAGAAAGAAGAAGCTAAACCTATTTCTAGCACCAAAAAGAGTCATACAAGAGACAACAATAATTTTAGGCTTAAGTCCAAGGTTCTACATAACCCAAGCCTAATGACATAAGTCATTGATGTTGAAGGAAAACCCGAAGGCTCAAAGATAGAGAAAACCATGAAGAAAAAAAAGAACACAACCCCTTCAGAACGACACTCAGAGCCCTCAAAAAGAAGCAAAACACAAAAGGGTTCTAAGGATGACAAAGACCCTGTCAAGGAGGCAACTACAAGAGAAAACAGATCCAAATCATCAGCTTTTGACAGTAAAATTGACTTAGATAAACTGGTTCAAGTTGTAGTACACATAGAGGAAAGTTAAAAAAGGTAAAAAAGGTAAAAAAGGTTTTTGATGAAAGTACCTTTTTTCTTATCAGTTACAATTTTGAACAGCAGCTTAGGTGTCATGGAATACAATTCTGCACGGAATTTTCAGCATTTTCTGTGTATTTTGAAAAAGAAACAGGGCGCTATCGAAATTTTCGGTAGCATTCCATATTTTGCGCAGTTATAGCTTTTTACCGGAATTTCCGGTAGCACCTATTTTAACTTAATTTTGACACCTGTGAGCAAGTTTTTTCGAGCCAGTTAAGGATGGATAAGAACCCATAACCAAATGGATAATACAAGTGATGGTGAGAGGTGGTTATGAGTTTGTTGGAGGTCTTATTAAATGAATCTACCTAGTTATTAAATACCCAAGACACAAGGAGATAATTCAACAGAAAAAGGGGCATCATGATAGCACACTCAGCATTCTAGCCCAGAATTCTTCTCGTTTTCTTTCTTCGTATATCCTTTCTGTTAGATTTTTATGAGATAAGGTTGCAATGTATTTTGACACCTATGTTATGTTAGAATTAATGTTTCCTTATTTTTAGAAGAGATGGGGTTGGTTCCTATCTTGCTATATATAACACTTGTAAATACTATTTCCAGGTTGGATGTTAGTCTACCTGAAGACTGAATATAATAAAAAATCATTTTTGCTTCATGTTGGAGGATTTTGTGACTCAAGGAACATATAATGTCTGGTGTGTCTCCTTTCTTTGTAAATTTCTTCTAAAATATAAATTGCAACAACTAGTAAGGTGTGAGTGATAAGCTGTTAAAGGATTTAATAGTAAATTATCTGCTTTCAGTTTTTTGCAAGCTATATGTGTGTTATAGAATATCTCATTGAAGATTTCATAAGGGATTTATGGAATACTTTATACATGCAATTTGTTTTCTTAATGTTGTTTTCTTTTCATAAACTAATTTTATGTAAAGAACCATCATCATAGTTGTGTGATTGATTTAGGATAGGAATATTTAATGAAATAGGTACCATCTATTCATATTCTTCCACTTGTACATTATGCTCCCTATACTACCTTTTACCCACATAATTTATACTTGCCAAATGCATGAAAGTCTTAAAGAACATAAAAAAATTTCAAAATCTTTGAGAAACCATCCCACCACGAAAACAACCCCCTTTAAAATTTGAAATGAAACTCTGATGTGTAAGGCTTACTCCTTATGCAGTCAAGGAGTGACTCCATAATCACATTATTCTCCCTACCAAGATTAGCTTTAAGCTCACTAATCTTGGTATCCTTGCTCTTGATTAGCATAATGGTGATTCTCTCTTCATCCTCATCCTCAAGGTCAATCAACTGAAACTCATGTTCATTTTCATCCTTGTCTTCCTCCTCAACAGTGATATGCTTTGTAACCTTTTCCTTTCCCTTATAAACCTGATTTGCTGATGAAGGCATGGCCCCTTTCACCTCAAGTGAAGCAAACACATGCTTGTGGCCTCTCTGATATGTAAAAGGAAAAGGTTCAATGTCAATCATTTCGTGCCATAAGTCTCAATTTTCCCTTCAATGCTTGATGCTCTGGTATCATAGGATGATGGTGAAGGATTTTGAAAAGGTGATGAGGGAGGATCAATATGAGGTGAGGGTATGTGAGTGGATGGTGATGCATGAACAACGAGAGGTGATGGAGGAGTGGATATGGGAGGATGAGAGGATTAAGGAATATCTTGTTGATGATAGATAGGTGGAGTGATAAAAACCTCATTGGTAATGAAGGTATCCCATGGAATTTTTTTCTGTTGGAGATGATGCATAACCACCATCTTGATGGGTGAATGATGGAAGAGGCTCTGCATTTGTTGAGGATAATCTCTCTTTTGCAAAATGAAGGCCATTTTTTCAATACTACAGAAAAGATAATATGGTATATGCAACATCCTAACTCTAGTGAAAGCATCAGAAGACAGATGTGGTATGAGTAGAGGCTGGAAAACCTTCCCTCACATGTGAAATACTTCATTATTATTCTCATCATGGGTGCATATCTATGAAGAAGATGAGAAAAAGGGAAGATGGACTTGTGGTGATATTTATACCTAGGTTTTAGGTATGGTTCAAAATAACTCATGTCCAGGTTTTCTTGTTTGAACCACTTCTCTCCCACACTTGGTATCCCTGAAACAGTAGCAATGGAATTAGTGGACATCTCAAATGTAACCCCAGCAAGATTGACCTATTTTTCATGTAGGTTGATGATGAATAGTCTTGTCAGATCCAGGAGGTTTTGGACTTGCTGCACTCTCTCACAAGACTCAAAGCAGCCCACATGTTTAAATCAAGAAACAGTAAGAGGAGATGTCATGAGTTCCCTTATATTGAGGGGTTCAAATCTGTTTATCTTTCCTCCCTTGTGATCATGCCTCCCTGGAATTTATGCCTCACTACCACAGTCTTCACCCTCAAACATTTTAAACTTTGTTTTGGAAACCCTAGGGTTGAAGTGAAATGAGATGAGGGGAGGGTAATGAAATGGCAGTTTTGCAAAATGAAGGGAATGAGTGTGAATTGGTATAGGTGTATGAGAATCAGTGAGGGGAAAACTAACTCAATGACAACCCTCAAGCAATGTAATTACCCTTGCTTATGACTAATTTTCTTCAAGGAGGATGAAATAGGAATGAAACTATGATTTCTGATTTGTAGCTAGGGTTTGATTAGGGTCTCATTTACATGAAATTAAGAGTGATAAAATAGCTTCAAGGAAAGGTTTATGTCATGTACTTACCCCTCAAGAGTGCTTGGAGGACCTTGGCAAAGACTTGAAGGAGATTTGAAGTGATTTGGATGGTTGGAAATCTCAGAAACCCTCTCTGTCCAAGCACACAGTGCCAATGGCTGAGGGTGCAACGCCAAGCCAAGCGCACAATGCCAATGAAAATGTGCACAAGGTCCTTCTGGAAAGGGTGCAGTGCCAAATTTGAGTCATGCAATGCCTTCACAAAATGTATGGAGGATAATGGGCAAGGGCGCAGCCCCAACTCCCAGACGCGTATTGCCAAGAACATTTTCCTGAATTCTGCTTGCAAACTCACAAATTTTTCCTTGTTGAGTGCTCTTGATGTTTTGAGAGGCAACAATGATTCTTTTGAAGTGTTATATGGGCTTTTACAGGCTTATGGATTTAATTTAACTTTGAAAACCCACTTTATAACATTTAAAATCTTTTTTCTTTTCTCACTAACACTCTTTGACACTATTGCCTTGCAAGTTGTTGAAGTCATCAAGTTAACTTTTCTTTTGCTCATTGAGGTTTTTCAGGTTCACTTTGAAAACTTTAGGATTTGATCACATAGTAGCATCTTCAAAATATTCTGTAGTTTCTACCATGAAGTTCAACTTATCTTTTCCACCTTCTCTGGCCACTTTTTCAAAACCATAGGTGTCTACAGTTCTTTACAACAATCATGAGTGTTGTCTTCTAAGTTCTCTATATCCCTTTCAAGTTCATTCATTTATGTCCAGTTCACCTCACCTTTTTCCATATTTCATCAATATTTTCTGATAGAATTTCTTCATGTTTGGCCTTGTGTGCTTCGTCCATGTCATTTTCTTTCAAATAATCACTATTTTGGCACTCAAATGAACTAACCAGTTAACAACCCTAGTCATCTACAAGACCAAGTGTTTCCTCTTTCCCTTGATGTAAGTTGTTTTCATTTAGGAGTAGACAATCTACCTCATCTGTACCTTTTGCTGATAAATCTTTCAACACTCCTGCAGAAGTGCTAAAATTTTTCCATTTTTCTCACTTGCAGGTTCTGAACTAAGAAGATAATCCTCTTTGGAGATTTTAGGTCCTTCTTGGATAACCATGTCTTGACATTTTAGTACATCTGATCCAAATTCTAGCAAAGGAAAAGCAGTGCCTGAAACATCTAAGGATAGCCTTCAAAATGTAAAAAAACCATAATGACCTAATGGGGGTGTCCTTTGACCTAATTTTGACTGAAATTTGACTTGGAGATTTTCAAGTGAAAACAGAGCATTTTTATAGGTTATTATGCCCAAAGGGACATGGGAATGAGTTGGCAACAAGAAACCCTAAAGGGAGGGTGGATTTTATTGATAGGTGAAAATAGGGCAATGAGGTCTCAGGGAGGAAAGAAGGGTGAAAATGAGAAGTATAAGCCCATAATGAGTCTTTTAAGAGAGATAGGGTGACTTTGAGAAGACCAACCGAGGAATAGTGAAAATAGGTTTATAAGGATAATGAAGGCAGTGAGATTTCTGAAACTCAAGATATTCAAGGAATATTGTTTTCAGAAAACCATAACCATCCTATAGTCATATAAAGATAATGAAACATATTGATGACTAACAGTGGCTCCACTTGGGGAGGGCAGATCCTTTAGGAGGTTTCAAGAACCTCAGATCTCTGATTTTGCAGATGAAATGCTTCACATGCTTGCTGATTTCCTTCATTGTGCAATGTTGATCTTATTGTTGTTCCTTGAAGCTGTGATATTAAAATCTCACAAAACATGATTGCTTCAACATCAACTCTACCTACCCATCATACCTTTCCTAATATTTTTTCTTCATTTGGGTGCACTTGGACTGGAAAACCCTTGACATCATTTTTCTTTTGGAAGTAAAAACCATCTACTTCTACCCTTATATAATCCAAAGGCTCAGATTTGACTGATGAGATCTTTTATTTCTCTATCTAATCTACTTATCTGTCAAGCATAAGAAATTTGACATATTTTGATTCTCTAATCTATAAACATGACCAAAGCAAGGTTAAGAAGTTTGATTGGTCATGAGCTGTGGCATTTTGGACAAGTTGCACACTGATTTATTTTGCAAAAAATTAAAATTGAAAACTGAGGGCTATAATCTAGAATTTTCTATTCATCCCTCTCTTTTATCTTGGGTTTAGATTTGAGCTTTCGGAACCAATATCTTTTCCTAACCTAGTCTACTAATAATCCAAGTTTAAATAGTTTGGCAATCCTTCATTTTATAACTTATCAACAGAAATTTAAAACATGTTCAATCATGGTTAGGTTGTATGACTGAACAAGACTTTCCTTTCTCAAAAGTAGTGGCATTTGGACTTACACACTTTCAGACATTCTTTTTTGGTATGGGGCTTTACCTCTTCTTTTTATCTGCCCTCTTTTTCTTATTTTCTTTGTTTTTGTGTTTCATTTTTCTTGATCGCTTATTCAAGCAGTGTTATGTAAAATGAATAAAGCTTTAAACTAGGAACTTCAACAAAAAATGCTTGAGAATCCTTCCATTTACATGACCTCCAAATACTTATGTTCCATCCATCTCTTGTAGGAAAAATGCATTGTTACCTCTTGCAGAATGGATGATGTATGGACCCTTCCATAGATTTTCAAATTTCCCATGCTTGCCTTTCTCCTCTCTTCTTGAATCCCACTTCAGCACTTTGTCTAAAATCTAGAAATCATTTTCCTTGGTCCTGTTATAAAAAAGCTTCTTGATGCTTTCTTGCACTGCTTGTGTTTTGCTGTATACTTCTTCCCTTGATTGCTGCAATTGAATGGTTTGGTTTAGCCTCCTTTGTATATCATTCTCCTCTAATTGTACCTCTTGAATAAGCCTCATCACTGGTACTCCCAAAGCTGTTGAAAAAACTGCATCCATGCCATACACTAGTTGATAGGGAGACGTATTAATTGATTTCTTGTTTGTTAATCTGCCTGCCCATAGTGCATGCACCAGTTTTCTATGCCATGACTTTTTGTTCTCTTCCAGCAATTTCTTGATGATATTTACCAAAATTTTGTTAGAGGACTCAACCAAATCACTACCTTGAGGGTAATAAGTTGTAGAATGCCCTAATGTAATGTAATACTTGTGGAAAAAGTCCACCACTCTCTTGGATTTAAATGCAGCAGCATTGTCAGTAATAATCTTTCTAGGACAGCCAAATCTAGACAAAATGTGATTTTCAAGGAATTTGATGATTACTGAGTCAGTGGCAGTCCTTGAAGGGATGGCTTCTATCCATTTGGTGAAATAGTCAATTGCAGTAAGGATCCATTTTTGTTGGGAAAAAGAGGAAGGGTGGATTTTACCAATGAAATATAAGCCCCATTTTTGAAAAGCAGTTTCAACACAAATAGGTTGGAAAGACAAAGGTAGTAGTTTTCTCTTTCCCTCAAAGATTTGGCATTTATGGCAATATAATATCCCAAAACTGGGATTCTCTACAAAAATAAGAATACCTTAAGGTATTCCAAAGTTGGAGAGCATAAAGTAATCAAATCATATAGTGTATTTAAACACATAGCTTCCATATAACAATCACAGCAACAAACTATGCCTTTATACAATGTCACCAAGTGGGGAAAAGTAGTAGTTTTGGCCCCAAAAATGTTATTTTCTGAATATTGAGTTATAACAGTGAAAAAGAATGGTTGTGTCCCTTATAATAGACAATATAGGACATGAATGCAAAATATTTTCATAAACAAATGCCTTTAGCCTAGTTAAACATGCCTCCCATGCTCAGAACAACTTAAAATTGACAAAACCCCAAGACTACAACACACAGAAATTGGTGCATAAGAGACTGCGTAGTCTAATGGAGGTAAAAATCAGAAAATAGAGAAATAAATCAGATCTTCTTATTAGATTACTCAATGAGGCATAAAAACATATATCTAATCTCTTTTATACAGATCTCAAGATCTAAGAAGACCCAGCAACGGTTTCTTGACATAAATGATATACATGAAAGAGATGTTGCATATATGTGGCTGAATCAAGATTTGTAGCTAAATCTCTACATGAAAATGGCTGAACATGAAAAGAAATGGCCGTAGATGCTTCCTCTACCTTTCCCAAAGAAAGGCTGATCCTCCTCTTGGGAAACTAGCTCCTCAAAATGGGGTTTTGACCCCTCCCACTACACACCTTAATAAATAGCGCAGTTTTATGAAGGGACTACATTTTTGCTGAAGGTAAGTGCTTGGCCCAACACCAGGTAGTGTAAAATTCAGTTCAGGAGCCTCCTCTTAGATTTCTTAGATAAGATCTCCAAGAAAGAGTAGGGAATCCCCACTCGGGAAGACCCTTGCACTAAGCAGTGCAGCAACTCTAGCTAAACAACCAAAGTACGTAGAAGTCTAAACAGACCATATAAAATATAATCTCCAATATCTCCATATGCTTTCCATCTCCTCCATTATATAATTGATGAGCTTCCTCACCAAGTGTCCCACCCACTACGAGGTTGCTTCCATGCAAAGGCTCGTCCACCATATTTACGTTGTCTCCATGTGCCTTGCTCATCCTTTTATAGTGTTGTTTGATTTAGTCAACCTTGACTGAATCTTCATGCCCTCTCCCTTTTCACACTCAAGGTGCCTTCATTTTGACTAGCTGGATTGATCTCTATTCACATTGAGCTGGTTTTATTTAGGATCCACTCTTTGAGAATAAATCATGTTGACTTGGTCAAAATTGACCTTGTCCACATAGTTTAGACCTTTTTCACACATGTGGATGCTTGATCTGGTTATTTCATGATCCCTTTTCACACTATGAGGGATTTTTATTCATACTTAAGCAACTTATGAGCCTCCTTGACCATTTATTCATTCAACTGGATTTAAAAGGAAAAATTAATATTCCTACTAGCTGCATGCTAATTTAGGAATATTACAGTCTCCCCCTCCCAAATTTTGCTTGTCCTCAAGCAACTGCAAGGGTATTTCAAAATCTCCCCTCTTCTCATTGTGGTATTCTCAAGACAGAGGTAATGACAATCATGGGGAATTTCATAATCAATGAAGGCCTCCCACCTCCATGATATCATCCAAAGGAAATGAACTACCTCCCAGCTTGTTAATTCATAGAAAATATCCTCCCAATGGCTCATGAGAGGCATGCACCAAAGGCTCCAACCAAACATATGGTCCACATCATAAAGAAACAAGTGGTATACAGTAGTGGCCATATAGCTTTCCATCCTCCCCTTAGAACATGTAGTGCAAAAATGTAGGGACTCTCTTCCCTCAAGGACGCATCTAACAAATGTGTCTCCCCTCCAACCATGCCCCCAACAAAGATAAGAACATCTTCAGCATGTGGGATCATAAGTAAGATCATGCTAGCTTCCATATGCAATAAGGGAGAAGGAAAATGGTCTCTCATGTGCAACCAGCGCAGTTTTTCTCCTAACTGCCATAGAATATGGTATGACAAGCATTCTCCCCAACACTTAGTCGATGCCCCATCTCTCTTGCATTCTTGGAGAAGGTGTATGATGGTTGGTGTTGAGGAATCACACCATGAAGAGTACATCATCTCTCCAAGATCTCCCAAGGAATGGCCAACATCACCATAGTTCATGGCCCAAAGTGGCTCATGAGGCTCATCAGAAAAAGTGCCCCCTCTTGGAGCCAAGACCTGCACATGAGTGTTAAGAAAATGCAAGTATATAATAAATACATCATGAGGTTCAACAATACAATGTTTATCATACACTTGTTTCAAATCAGCAAGGTAGCTCATAGATGAGCTCCCTCTCAAACTCAATGAATAAGGAGGGGGTAATGGTAACTCTTCCCAAGAGCTATGTTCCTCCTTAACCAGCAAATGATTCATGCAATTACTTATATGAGAGTGCATCTCCTCTTTGAAATTTTCCCACATGAATCCATCTAAGATAGTATGATATGTTCTAATGAAACCATAGGGGTTTGAAAGCAAGACCTCATAGGTTGTGTTAAGTAGTTTATTCTTGAGTTTGGAATCTTTATTTAAGTAGATCTGATCATGAACATAAATGATTCCATCAACTACCTTATAATTCCCATCCATTTCTTGCCCATCAGGAACCTTACATGTGAATAGGTCCTTGGAATATTCCATCAAGAGTTGGGACTCCCAATAAGGGTCTAGGTTTCCCAACATTGACAGCGTTGTAGAAGTTTGAAATGATGCATCTGTCATATGATGGCTCTCCTCCTTGACATGCTTGATGTCAAAGTCACATGTTGGAGTATTCCAAACTTTCTTTTGCTGCCTCTCTTGCAGCTGATCTTGCTCAAGCCAATATTGGAGTTTAGGAGAGTCATCCTCCCTTTGAAAGGTTCTCCTCCTTCAAAACTTTCACAATTTTTCTCCTGCATACAAAAATGGAGATACTCCCTTGTTATATTCATAAATTTTCATTATATATTAGAGTATCCTTTGCTGCTCCAAGGCTATGGAGTGGCCTTTTGATACTATGCTCATATCAACACAGATTTCTGAATCTATCCTTTCCAACGCAAATAGATGAATGGAAGATAGCAAGGTCAATTTCAGAAATTTTCTTAGCCTTCCATCAATGATTCTAAGCGCTGCAGTGGCTCCTCCCAAGGTTCCCTCTCTGGACAAATATGTTGCTGCTACATATAGTTGAGAGAACACTTTAGTTTTCCTCCAATCAGGAGGTCTTCCTGGTGAAATGCCTCCTTGCAAAGAGGCATCAAGGCATAGAGTAGGATGAGGATGTAGGTGGACAGAGTTTCCCCTACCTTGATTGCATAGGTCCTCTTGCCTTCTTTGTTCCTTCAAGCTTTGAAACATATAAGGGTACATGTTCTTCATCTTGTGATGCCCTTCCTCCTCTTTTCCTCCTTCTATCCTCAAGATCTCATCATTTGACAATGATGGTACATGCTACTCATGTGTTATGCCAAGAGCTCTATGTGTGAGACCTTTTGGAACTCTTTGCAAGAGTGCAAGAGTTTATTTTCTTGGAGCAAGTGCTCCATCCTCCTCTTCATGAGGTGCTTGAGGTGCCATTGTCATGACTGCATTATCCTCTCTTTCCTTCCCTTTCTACTCTTGAATAGTTGAAGTTGCCTTATCTCCAATAAGAGACCTTAGATCTTGGTCTCCTTTTGAAGAAGGAATCTTCATGTCTTCCCTTTGAGTAGAAAGAATTTCATCCAAAGGAGAACTTTCCCTTGGAAAAGTATCAAACAAGCTCACCTCCCCTTTAGTGGTTTTCAGAAACGGAGTTGGATTTATAGACCCTCCCAACTCATGCAAAAGCTTTGTTTGATATGGTTTGATAGTTTCAATAGAAGATGTTTCACATGAAATTTCATCAAACCTCTCTACTAATCTCTTAATGAACCTTGCATAAGTAGATGTATTTGCATTCTTTAAGTAAAATGATTCAAACAACCACCAAGCATAGGCCTTACCCTCAAAATGCAGCAGTGCTACTTTGATGGCTTCAATTTTTGAAACTCGATGTTGTTGCACAAAGGTGTCTAGCTCCTTCACCCAAGCCCTAGTTGGACATAGAGGTGATCCATCAAAATTAGATAGAAAAAATCTACCCTCACCCTGCTTCTTGCTCCTTGTGCTCCTTTCCTCCTTCATTTGGCAAAAGCCTTGGAAATTCAAGTGATCTTTGAACTCCTCAGACTGAGCTTCATATTCCTGCAAATAATCACCAAGAGTATCTCTCTTTGGCACATCTCCTTTCTTCCTCTTCATGAAGAAATTGATTATAGAACATGGTAGATCTAATGATATGGCTGAGTGCTCATATCCATAAGATGAGGGCTTATAACCTTCCTCTTGTATAATTCTTGTTGAGGGATCTTCATGTCCTCCCCTCCTCATTTCTTTGATGCCCTTGCTACTGCCCTACAGATTTGGAAAGAGAAGTCTTGAGAACCTCTTTTCTCCAGACAACAAGTATTTTTTTTTATCTCTCTTGCAAATCTTCTCCTCCCCATGAGAAGACTCCATAATGAAGAACACAGGCTGAGCCAAGATTGGAGTTATGATACCACTGTAATATCCTTAAACCATGATTCTCTACAACAATAAGAATTCATTAAGGTATTCCAAAGTTTTAGAGAAGAAAATAATCAGCTCATATAGTGTATTTAAACATATATCTTCCATAGAAAAATCACAGCAACAAACTATGCCTTTATACAATGTCACCAAGTGGGGAAAGCAGTGGTTTTGGCCCCAAAAATGTTATTTTCTGAATATTGAGTTATAACTGTGAAAAATAATGGTTTTTTCCCTTATAATAGACAATATAGGACATTCATGCAAAATATTTTCAGAAACAAATGCCTTTAGCCTAGTTAAACAGGCCTCCCATGCTCACAACAACTTAAAAATTAACAAAACCCCAAGACTGCAACACACAGAAATTGCTGCATAAGAGACTGTGTAGTATAATGGAGGTAAAACTTAGAAAATAGAGAAAGAAATCAGATATTCTTATTAGATTACTCAATGAGTCATAAAAATAAAGATCTAATCTCTTTTATACAGATCCAAGAAGACCCGGCAAGGGTTTCTTGACAGAAATGATATACATGAAAGAGTTGTTAAAGATCTGTGGCTGAATCATGCTGTGTAGCTGAAGCTCTGCATAAAATGGTTGAACATGAAAATAAATGGTTGTAGATGCTTCCTCTAGCTTTCCCAAAGAAAGGCTGGTCCTCCTCTTGGGAAACTAACTCCCAAAATGGGGTTTTGACCCCTCCCACTGCACACCTTAAGAAATAATGCAGTTTTCTGAAGGGACTACGTTTTTGCTAAAGGTAAGTGCTTGGCCCAACACCAAGTAGTGGAAATTTAGCTCAGGAGTCTCCTCTTAGATTCTTAGATAAGATCTCCAAGAAAGAGTAGGGAATACCCACGCAAGAAGACCCTTGCACTAAGCAGTGCAGCAACTCTAGCTAAACAACCAAAGTATACAGAAGTCTAAACAGACCATATAAAATATAATCTCCAATATCTCCATATGATTTCCATCTCCTCCATTATAATTTATGAGCTTCCTCGCCAAGGGTCCCACCCACTATGAGGTTTCTTCCATGCAAAGGCTCCTCCACCATATTTAAGTTGTCCCCATGTGCCTTGCTCATCCTTTTTTAGCGCTGTTTTATTTAGTCAACCTTGACTGAATCTTCATGCCCTGTCCCTTTTCACACTCAAGGTGACTTCATTTTGACCAGCTGGATTGATATCTATTCACATTGAGCTAGTTTTATTTAGGATCCACTCTTTGAGAATAAATCATGTTGACTTGGTCAAACTTGACCTTGTCCACATAGTTTAGACCCTTTTCACACATGTGGATGCTTGATCTAGTTATTTCATGATCCCTTTTCACACACTAAGGGATTTTTATTCATACTTAAGAAACTTATCAGCCTCATTGCCCATTTATTCATTCAACTAGATTTAAAAGGCAAAATTAATATTCCTATTAGCCGCATGCTAATTTAGGTATATTACAGGCAAGTCCCTACTAGCTTCTGTATATCAGGGAAAAGAGTGGGCCAATATAAACCAGATCTAAGGATTTTTTTGGAAGTGGTTTTCCAATAGAGATGACCTCCACATTCTCCTTCATGAAACTCATGCATGATTCTATATGCATCTTCTTCAAGTAAAAATCTAAGCAAGATACCAACAGAATTTTTCCAATATAAAGCTTTATCTAGAATGCAGAAATTTACAGCCTTTAGTTTCAAGAATCTGGATTTTTTTTGGACAAAGTAGGGGGAGCATTTAGATTAAAAAGAACATATAATATATCGGCATACCAGAGTGAGTTCATATATGCCTCTTCAATAGTGGAGTCTCCATCTCCTCTTGTTCATCCAAGGAATGTATCATGTTTATGTTCAGTGCTTGAAAGTTTGCTTCAGCCGTTAGTTTGGCCAGTCCTTGTCCTTTGATCAACTTGGTTGGCTTGATTTCTAGATCATACTCTAAGATAACAACAATCCACTTACCTCTTTTACCATCAGGATCCTGAGTTAGTTTGTCCTTAACAACTGTATGAGGAACAAAAGCAATGACATGTGAATGCAAGATATATACTCTGAAATATTTTAATGCTTTGATTAAGGCAAAAGCTTGTTTTTCCATAATGTTATATTTCATAGGTGCATCTCTTAGTGCCTTGCTGAAGAAAGCTATGGGTTGTTCTTGTCCCATTATGTTCTTGTGTAATAATATTGCAGCAACCGTGTGTTCTGATGCAAATGAGAAGATGAAAAATTCCTTGGTCAAGTCAGGGCTGATTAGAACCGATGTTTGGGTAAGTGCTTGTTTTACCAATTCAAAGGATTTTTTTGCTTCTATCATCCATTTAACTCCTATTTCTCTTTTCAGCATGTTTTTAATGTTTCTTAGGAGTTCTGCAAGGTTTGGTATGAACCTTCTTAAGAAGTTGATCTTTCTAATGAAAGATAGCAGCTCTTTGATGTTACTAGGGTGACTGATCTGCAATATCCCCTCAATCCTCTTTGGGTCTATCTTAATCCCTTCTTCAGATATGATATGGCCTATAAGTTTTCCTTCTTGTAGACCAAACAGATTTTTATTAGGATTTAAAGATAAACCATACTTTCTACATTTTTCGAAGACCTTTCTTAGGTGAGCTAGGTGTTCTTCAATAGTTTTAGAATAGACACTTATATCATCAAGGTATATCACAATGAAGTAACCTATTTCTTCGAAAAAAACAATGTCCATTTCTCTTTGAAAAGTGGCCCCCGTATTCATTAACCCAAAATGCATTTTTTCATAAATGAAGGTGCCGCAAGGTGTAGTGAAGGCGATTTTGTGTTGATCATTTGGGTGTACTAGCACCTGATTATACCCTAAAAAACCATCAAGCAAAGATATTCTTTTGGAACCTACTACCCTTTGCAATATATGATCCATCTTAAGTAAAGGGTAGTTGTCTTTCAGTGAGGCTTTGTTTAAATTTATGAAGTCTATGCATAGCCTAATTTCCCCTGTTTTCTTCCTCACTGATACAAGTTTTGAGACCCAATCTGAGTACCCGAGTGGGACTATTATTCTAGCATCATACATATTTTTTATTTATTTCTCAACCAGAGGCACTAGTATAGGGTTTATCTGGCACAATTTCTGCTTAATAGGTTTCTACTTTTCCTTGAGAGGAATCTTATGTTGAATGGTGTTTGTATCATAGGACTTCAATTCCTCATAGCCCCATGAAAACATATCCTTAAATTCTTTGAGCAGCTCAATGTATCTCTATTTTATGAGGGCTGGCATTGTTTTGGAAAGATTTATCATTTTGGGTTCTTCTTCATTGCCTATGTTGCATTCTTCTACATCAGTTTCAGTGGATTCGATTTTTGACTTCCTAGCAACATCATTGAAATCAAACAGTTATTCTAAGGGGGCAAGTCCTCTTTGCAATAGGTTTTCTTTGCATTGCAATAGCTTAAGGTCTTTTTGATCTAGATCCCCACACAATTCTGCCTCATGAGGGTGTTCTAGAATATTTATATCAGTAGCATAAGGTGGCTCTGTTTTGTGTGTGGTTCTTCATCAGGGCAATCCTCTTCATGATCTGAGTTTGGTTTTGGCAATTCAAATTCATTTTTGGATTGTAGGAAGTCTTCAATATGTTTGTCACCTTCAAAAACTTGCCAATAATCTATGTTATCAGGGACTTCTGGTCTGATTTTGACCTTTATCATGTATTGTTCATTGGCATGAGGTAGTTGGCAAGTGCTGGCAGCAGAGGCTAGTTCATTAGCAACGTTGTTTTGAGTTCTTGGGACAGAGGTAAGTTCATATTTCTCAAAAGTCTTTAGGAGTTCTAAGGCAGCATTTCGATATTCTCCTTTTATTTTCCTTTTATTTTCCTAATGATTAGCTCAAAATATCCTTGAACAGAAAACTTCTTAGCTCCTATATTTTTCAGCAACTGTAAACCTAGGAGAAAAGCTTCATATTCTGCAATATTGTTTGTACATTGAAAATCCAATTTGTAGGACTAACCTTCGTTGGTGTTGTGTATCCAAACACCTTCTCTTGAACTATCTTTTCCACAAGAGCCATCAAACCTCATGTTCCAATAGTTTCAAGTTCATGTTCACCATTATGTTGTTGTTCATGGCTACTAGGGTTTTGGTTGTTATGTTCTTCATTTTGTGTTTGGTTTGACTATCCTAACAGGTCTAGATCTTCTTCCTTTTTAGATACTTGTTCATTAATGTCATCTTCGTTGTATAAAATAAATGAATCAAGGTCTGAATGGTTAGAATAGAGAGGGGTGTTATTTGGCTTATCTTAGCTGCTTACCATGTATTTCATGTGAGATTCTCTATATAGTATTCTTGCTTGGTTAAATACTGGAATGGTATCATAGGTCATGTCCATTTGGAGGGTTCCTTGGAGTTTGGCTCCCCATGATCTAGATAAGATCATTCCATATTTCGGGGGAATGTCAGCCACTAGAATATCCATGACTAGGCTTTTGGTTGGTATTTGTGCCAAATTGACACATAGATCTTTGATTAGACCTAGACATTTAACTCTAATTGAATCAAAAGAGTACAAGTATTTGTATGGTCTGGTTATTTCGAGGCCTAATATTTCCATCACCACCTTTGGAATGAGGTTATGAGAAGCACCAGGTTCTAGCATGGAATTGTGTAGGATTTTGTCATGAATATTCAAACTGACATAGAATGGAGGCACAACTCCCTCTTGAAATTTTCCCTCTACCTCTGGTCCAAACAACAATTATGGCTTGTCATCAGTCAGATTTAGAGTATCGATGTCATTTTCTATGTTTAAAGCCTTCAAAACTTGAGATCTATATACATATTGAATCACTAATTCAATAAGGGGTATGGCTTTTTTGATCTTGGAAATTTCACTCTCAATAATGAATGATTCATGTGTTCTTGGCAGATTTAGATCATTTTTATCATACATGGTTCTTTCAGCAACTTTAACTTGCTGAGTTTTATTTGGAATCTCAGTTAAAGCAGTTTTTTTAGGGCCACTAGCTGATGTACTAGGGCAGCTTTTTTCACCATCATGTTGGCTGATTTTGTTTTTGCTTTGATCAGAATTCTTAGCCATTATGTTGGTATTTTTGTTGTCTTTTTAGGAGTGATTTCAGGGGTATTTCTAGCAGAAATTTTTCTTTTGTTCCTTTTGGGGATATCTTTGGTTTTCCTACTTCTGAGGTCATACTGCCTATGAACCTCCATGATAGAATTTTCAAACCCTAGTATGTACTCTTCAGAATCCTCATATGTTCCTTCAGTTTGGTTTGAGGAAAACAGACCTTGTTCTTCTTCTGTGATAAAAACAACATCTTCGCTATTAGAGCCTATTATATTTACATGGTTTTCTTCCGGCTCTTCAGTCTCTCTTTCCTCTTCATCTACATAGTTTTCTTGGAAAGGAGGTATGATTTGCTGGTCATTTTCTCTTTGTCTTATTTGAGGAGGATCTCTTCTGAAGTTTTGGTTTCTGTTTCTGTTTTGAGTATTTTTTTGGTTTTCCCTACGAGGTGTTCTTTCATTTAAGTTAATTTTATCCATCATCCTTTCCATTACTTTAACTAGATTTTCAATTTTTGCGTTAGATGTGGAGGCCACAATTTCTTCTTTGTATGTAACCCTTTTTTTTGTTCTCATCCTAGACCTTTTAGTAATTATATTGGCTTCTACACTTACTGATCCCCTTTGCATGTCTTTTATGGTGAGGAGATCTCTTTCTCTTAATTGGTAAGCCACGTCGGGATCAAATCCATCTGGAAAATTTACTAGGGCTAGGCCTTGTGGGGGTTTCATGTGGCGAGGGAGTGCATTATATACACTATTGAACCTAGGGCAGTAGTCTTGAACACCCTCTCCAACATTTCTCTTAATGTTGTCATACTTTGATAGGATTTGAAGAGGATTTTTCTTAGTTTCCCACTTGTTTATGAATGTTTGATGAAGGGAAGGGAGATCATAAATGCTATTAGGGGTTAAGATCTTGAACCATTTCTTTGATTCTCCCCCTAAACATTGGGCAACCATTCTCATCTGTGTGGTCTCATCTTCTATTTCTTGGTAGTCAAAAGCATCATTCATCTTGTCTACATGTTGTTGGGCAGTTGTAGGGTCTGATCCATTAAAGTGAGGGATTCTATATTGATAGTCTTGTGGCATAGGCAGTAAAGGCTATGGTAGTACCAGGGAAAACCATGCTACCATGATTTGAGGTAAAGGAACCCAAGGAGGATTTATAAGAGGATAGTTTATGACTGGAGATGGAGGATGAAATGGAGTGGTTTGCACAGTGGATGTATGAATGGGGGTAGCATATGTACTTGGACCAGCTAGCGGATATTGAGTAGATTTGGAACAAAAGGAGTTAAAGTGTTGGAGAAGTTGAAGATTAAGAGGAGTGGAAGGAGAGGCTTTTCTACCAGGACTTTGTGGTAAGCTGGTAGGCTCAAAGTTTGTCTGGTCTATCCAACTTTGAGACTTAGTTCTGAATAGGTTTATTCTATGGTGTAAGTCAAATTGGATACTTTGCAAGGATGTGAGATTTTTAGGAACAGAACTTGCTTTGTGAATTGGTCTAACAATAGTTGAATCTTCAGTCATAGAAGTTTTCCTTAAGATTCTTTCTGGGTCATCAACTATGGTAGGAGGGTTTGGGTCAGGGTGAGATCTGGTGTTGATTCTTTGTCAAGCTAGATTTCAGACCCACAACATGGAGAGGCTGAAAGTTTATAAGAGCTTTGAAAACATACCTATCTGTAAGAATACTGCATTCACATAGTATGTGAGTGGGCTTTATACTATTAGGACCGATTGATACATTCCTAGAGGATTCTGTGAGAACCAATGGAGTCAATAGGCCTGCTGAAGACCAACGGAGTCACCAGGTGGATGATGAAATGGTTTTGAGGATTTTTTCGTTGTTCACCATCAAAAATTGGATACCAATCTTGAGATATTTTTGGGTTTTCTGAGTTCTTTATATAACACTAAGCTTTTCAATAAGTGTTCCCAGTGGAGTCACCGTTATGTTAGGTCCCTGTAATTTGTTAGATTGGCAAGACCAAATAGACAAGGGTAACATCGAACCAACTTTGGAGTCCTAGGACCTAGCCTTCCTAGACTTAGAGAGGGCTCTCTCTATATTTGTATAAAAGATATGACTTGATTGATTTAGGATGTTGATTTTAGGCTAGTTAAAATGATAGGGTTGTTTGTTTGTTTTGTTTGGTTGGGTTGCCTCTCAATAAGAACAGATAGAGTAAGAGAAATTCAAACCATTGGGCTATGGGGTCTGTGAAAGGTTTGAAGAGTAAAACAACAAATCAAGGGTGTTTCATAAGGAAAGTTAACAAATCCAAATGGATCTTAATAGCTTAGGTGAGTGTGAAATGAACATTAAATTGTGAATTTAGTAGGTTTAAAGGGAGATTAAGAATAATTTAACATATACTAGTACAAGAAGATCCTTTAAGATCATTATGCTTAAGAAATAAGCAAAGGAAAGGACACACCATAAACTTCTTTGGCCTAGCTTTATCAAGTAAACTTTGAGACAACAATCCAGCAAACCCTAGAGAGCATGAAACTCCTAATTTCTCTAGTTATTCACTTTCAGAGAAAGAAAATATTTAAGATAAAAAATAAGTGATGATTAAAGAGAAGGGAACTCCTAAATTCTTCAATCAGGTTATAAAATACCTTCAAAGTAACTATTCAAGATGGACCAAAGGACAGGGCAAACCATAAACTTCTTTAGCCAAACCCTAATTAGTAAACTTCAAAGAAAAGGCCTTAAAAACAATGTTTAAGCTACACCAAAGGACAAGGAATACCATAGAATTCTTTGGCTTGACTCAATTAAATAATTTTCAAGACAACAAGCTAAGTGGAACTAAATAGAAATTAAGAATTTTCTAATCAGACCTAGTAGAGGAAAATATTTGAGCAAAAGAAACCAGAAAAACTTAAGATGCCTCTAATAGCATATCTTAACCTAAATTTTATGTTCTATTGCAAGAGAAAAGATGAAACAATATGAAAACAGAAGGAAACAAGTGCAAGATAAGAACAAAATCACCATTTAACCAAGTTCATGAATCCTATGAATGTGCTTGCTCCATTAGCATTCAATCCAAAACAATCGCAAAGCTCTAAAGCCAATTTCTTTGCAACTCAAAGTCTATGTAATATTCATCTCAATAATCAACCAACAAAATTATGAAGCATACATGCAGTATTTATCTAAAAAATGAGGAGGTAAACCCTAGCTAGGGTTTCAAAATGTCATTTATTACATAGTTAAGGCACTTTGAACTTTGAGACCATGCAAGGCCCAAGGAAAAATATCTAAAACTCATTAATTGAAAAAATAACTTCTAACATAACTATTTTAGCTAATTTAGGAAAAATTTTGACTTTAAGGCTCCAGAATATCTTTTGCAATAGCTCCTGGTAAGGGCGCAACTCCAAGGTACAGGGGCGCAACGCTAGTGCAAACACGTAGTGCCAAGACTGGAAAAATCACCTGTTTTACAGCTGACTTTTGGAGGCCTTCCTGGTGTCCAAATGATCTCCATGATAGCTCATTGAAAATCCTATCCTATCTAGTTTCCAAATCTACTTCCACTTTCCAGATTGGTGCCTATCTTCCTTATCAAAGACCACTTCTCCCAAGACTCCTAAATGCGCAGTGCCAGTGCCAAAAAGAGGGCAGAAAGGTGATTTTTTGGTTGTTTTTGGCCCTTTGGAGGGACCAGTTTTGCTCCAAATCCTCTAAAATATTTTGAGGTTGATGTACTAGGCATGAGGAACATGAAAATTTTGACCTTTTTTCATTTGAGTGCCCCAAAAAGGAGCGCAGTTCTGGTGGCGCTGCACGTTTGGCCCAATTTTCTACAAGCCATATTATCAAAATTTCAAAATTTTCACCAAAGTGCAAAAAATGGATTTTGCTTTGTTGACCATGGTTGGGAGGCTTGGAGGGACACATCAGCAAGGATATCAAGACTTGCTTTCTCCTTTTCCTCGAGCAAATCCAAATCTTTGCATGGACTCATTTGAGCTTCTCCCTTATTTGATTTTATGGAATTAAACATTATGGAATTGCATAGAAAGATACTTTCCCATTAACCTTTAGCTCACTTGGTTCTAAACTAGATCTTTTGTTGGACATGTTATCTTCATTTAGATTGTTTACATGGAGAGCATGATACATTTTTTAGGATTATAATAGATATAGAATATTTTTTATTTGTTTAGAATATTTTTTAGCTCATTGTTATGAGGAAGGGAACCTGTAACCGTAGGGCAGATGAGGAGCTTGGAATCACCAATGATTATCAACGAATATATTTTATGATCTTGCAATAAATTCAACCCTTGAAACATCACATAAGATTCTAATTGATATTAGATACCAATCCTAAACCCATTTAATATGAAATTTCTATATTTACTCTACGGAAAAAAATAAATCTTTCCACCCTTGGATAATTCTTTGAAGCATTGTCAAAGCAGAGAGTATAATGGGGCATAGCATCAATATTAAAGCTTCCTTATGAGCATTATTCCTAGTAGAGGCAGAGAGGATATCAGAATCTTGAGGAATTTAAGACTTTATAATTTTTTTATAAATAAAATACATTATTCAAAACAATGATTAATATACAATTTTTTTTAACTAGCTTCCTATGTTAGAATTTAAGAAATTATGGGGTAGAGGATTTATAATGAATTATCCAACAAACCCTAATCAAATCATGTTGAAATATAGCACTTAATTGATGAACACATAAGATTTAAAAGAGAGTACACAACATAGGTATAGATGTTTTTAGAAAAAAATAAATGAAATCACCATGTTAAATGAGAGAGTTGGTGCATGTGTATCACTCCATCAAGGCCAAGGCACTATCCATAAGGAAGAGAATAAGTTAACCTTACCCTAAAATACAATACCTGCATGGTGGAATGGCATGTACCCACAAGTGAAGATTAGTTGAAATATATCAACACACCTCTTTTAAGTCAAATAGGGAGTCATAAAAACTGCAATACATTCATAATTATCACAAAATTTCACCACACCACCACCCACATAATGTTGCATTAGGGTCATAAAAATCCATAATATCGATAAGAAAGCCTTCATGATTGATAATGATATTGGTTGTGCTATAAAGGGTCTCTAGTGTCACAAACTCATAATTGTCAAGTAGAGGAGGGCCAATGAAAATAAGGGTTGGTGATGAAAAAGAGATTTAGACTATTGGGAATGCTAAGAAGAAATCTAATAACGTTGATAAAAGTTGTAATAGCTCACAATGGAAAAGATAAGAACAATGAAAAATTAGGATCATCATTTTTGCATCATCACCATCCATCAAGAGCAACTATGAGCAACATCTATCATCCTTGAATTGTATATCAATGGAAGGAGAGGGATCACCATCGATAGAGGTCCCCTCACTATGATGCATTTCTAGAGATGATCCATTATGATTTCTCCCTTTTGTAGATATTTCATCATTGGAATACTTATTGAAATAAGGATAATAATTGGATTTCATATCAAAATAAGTCTCATTAGGGAAATTTTGAGGCCTAAAATGGAGATCCTAAGAAAAATAATAAAATAAGGGTTATGAATTTTTAGGGGAGGTAGAAATTGGTCAGGATTGGGTAGGGGGAGGGGATTCGAAGCCCAGATGGAGTAAATAAATTGGATTATTCATAGGGATTAGGACATTCAACCATTAATCAAGTTGGATATCGTACTCTTTTCATTGGGATTCAATTATATTCTTCACCAAATTAGTGGTCTTAGGATATTCATAGGAAGTTATAAAATCCATGCAAAAACAAAGAGTGAATTTCCTCCCATCCATGGATCAAAATTTATCAAAATTCAACAAGAAATACCAAAAAAATCCATATTCTCATAAAGCATAATGAGTGTATTGATACTTTGGCCAAAGAGGCAAACTCTTTGGGGCATTATTACTTACATTTTCCCTAATTGTCTTAGCCATTTTTTAAAAAGATTCATGACCAAGAAAACTAGCTTCATCTAGCCAACCTAAACTATGCATTGTGTGGTCTCATTCCTCTAGTTGTGACCTTGCCTCTTGGAACTACACAATGCACAATTCCTCCCTCCCAAGATTGATGCACTGTGTAGTTCCAATGCTCAAGCCCCAACCGTTAGCTCCCAGAATTGCGCAATTCCTCTTCCCAACTGGCCTTAACTGCACATTTCGTAATCAATAACATCAAGCTCATCCCTTGAGCCCCTGAGCTGGGTAACTGCACAATGGCCTAGCATCCCCTATCTCCTCGAACTGCGCAATGTGCTCACCCAATGCTCATCCCCTTAGCTTGTCACATTGATTCCGAGAATTACGCATTTTTCTCCCTTATTCTATCCTGGACTGCTCATTTCCCAGTCTTAAGGCTCAAGGATCACCCTTAACTGCTTGGAATGAGCAACTGTGCAATCACTAAGCCCCATTTCCAGTTTGTCACCCAATTCCAGCTCAGTCAATGGATCAATATGCATTATCTTAAACTAGGGTTTCTTTGTACTAATTTCATCTCATCATGAGTGAATTGTAGATGTAGGTACCTTATCATGCCATAGCGATATGATGAAGAAGGAAATGAAGGAGGTAAACATGTTGAAAGACATATTTTTAGTTGATTATGCAAGTTGATCAACTAAGAGAAAGAAAAGGGACACCAGTTTGCGATCACCACTCAAGACTTGAGATCATTGGAGATTCCTTATCACCAAGCCATGCGGAGGTGAAAAGAGAAGCATTTTGAATTAGAAACTCATCACACAACAAAAACAGTGGTTTGAAATTGCCACGTCATCAAGTAGACCATGTCAGCAGTGCCATGTCATGTCATGTCATGAGTTATCACATGCCAAACCATACTGTGGATGATGTAAATTATGTTTCAAATATGTATTATAAAGTGGAAGTCAAAAGTGTTAGCACAGTTCTTTGATAAGTCATGATTCCATTCCATTGTTTTATTTTTAGAATTAAAGTTTTAAAATTTTCAAAAAAAAAAAAAAAAATTGGTCGCTACCAAAAATTTCGGAAGAATCATTTTTTAACCTTTCAGACAGTCCGTTATTTTCTTGTTTTCGCCTTTTTTATTTTTATTCCGATTCTATTAGAATTTTTGGAAGCATACTATATTTTTTAAAAATAAAACGAAAAATTGCATCCACTTTAGCTAAACCACGTTTTATATTGTAATTATGCCTCAAATACTTTTTAAATATTTTTAGATCTAATGATAGGTGTCGTATTACAATCAGTTAACTAAAGTCAAGTTTTTATATACGTTGAGTGACATGTGTCATTTATAGTTATGGACTGAACTGTTACCTTTCATGTCTGTCAATTCCGAG
Organism: Pinus albicaulis; assembly: GCA_034641835.2. Taxonomy (NCBI): domain Eukaryota; kingdom Viridiplantae; phylum Streptophyta; class Pinopsida; order Pinales; family Pinaceae; genus Pinus; species Pinus albicaulis. The sequence continues at coordinate 1,046,119,415 of CM076572.1, forward strand.
TCATTCATCTGTGTATCTAGGCACGCGTTTTTCTGAATCAAGGAGATCGTGGTTATCACACTACACGCCATAACCGTTTGGTTGGGTGCACAACAATGCTGCCAAAAATTCCGGCCAATCAGCAACAAATACGGCGAAGGTGACTACAAGTCATGAACACACTTGTCACAAGCCATCTGGATTTCTCATAAGGAAAGTGTAGCCAATTGAAGGTGGTGATGGTGTATCACATGGTGCACATCATGGTGAGGAATATTTTCAATGATGAAGGATGATTTGCATGGGGTGATGGACCAAGTTTTAGTTTTAAAACCACCTAAAAATTAGGAGAATGTCATTCAAAGTTTTAGTTGCTGGGATTCGAATTGCTGGGAGTCATACTTTGAAAAGGAGTTTGGATTTCAGATAGGATTCCAGAGGTGAATATAAGCCACACCTGTAAGGTAAAACTCTTTCTACTATGCCAAATATCAATTGCAAGAGACAGACATTTATTTTTTGAAGATGACTAAAACAAGTGGTAAGATAAATCGAATAGAGCCACATGGTGCAGATCTGGTTGATTCCAATTCAAGGGTAAGAAATTTGTTTATGGAGTCATGGTGGTATCTTCTTTGTACCAGGTTAGGGAGCTCTCACTCAGTAGTAGCCCAAGAGTTTGCTAACTCTTTTAATGGACAGGAAGCTATAGTTTATGGCCTCACTTTGAAGGTTTTTGAAGACTCCATTTCTGAAGCCTTTAACCTTCCTAAAGAAGTAGAAAGGTGGTTCAAAGGACATGTTATTACAGGAGGTGATCTCAACAGCTTCCTCAAATATGTTCACAGAGATCCAAATTGGGAAAAAGGCATTCGAAGAAGCTACCTTAAGAATGACTGGGTAGAAGTTATCAAACTTATCAAGATATACCTCACATGTGAAAGGAGGTATACAATGGTATTCCTCTATCACATGAGGTTTATTTTTCATATTACAGGGATGAAGACATTGAATCTGCCATTTTTCTTGTTGAAAAGCCTGACCAAAATGTCAACAAGGGTTCAGAATCATGCTGATGTTTCAGAGTATAGCTTGTACCATCAAGCTTTGATCAAAGTTCTAGTTGAAGAAGAGTTGGGAAAGAGAAACCAGACTTGGGACCACTTTTTATTCTATAGGGCAGGCCAACCTCCCCCTACACCTCTAGTTCCACAATAAAACCCTCAGCCTACAAATAGAAGAACAAAGAGAAAATCCCAAAAAGAAAGCATTCATAAGAAGGCCAAGGGAAAAAAAGAGAAATTTTCTGCATTCAAAGTTGAGAGAAAAGTTGGAAAAGGAGAGAGCTCATTAACAAGAAAACCCAAGTCCATGAAAATAGTGCCCCGTGTTCCTCCATTTCCTAATGTTTACACTAGAGCCAGAATAGGAAGGCATGCAACAGCGGATGAATTAAAATCGCAGGTGCTACCGGAAATTCCAGAAGCACATAATCAGAAAAAGTTGCAGAAAGAATATCAACATACACCATCAGATGAATAACTTCTCAAGGATGTTTGATATGAAATCAGTAGTAAGAAGAAGAAAAAAGAAGCTAAACCTGTGCTAGCACTAGAAAGAGTCATACAAGAGACAAAAATAATTTTAGGCTTAAGTCCAAGGTTCTACATAACCCAAGCCTAATGACATAAGTCATTGATGTTGAAATAAAACCTGAAGGTTCAAAGACAGAGAATACCATGAAGAAAAAAAAAGAACACAACGCCTTCAGAACGACACTCAGATCCCTCAAAAAGAAGAAAAACACAAAAGGGTTCTAAGGATGACAAAGACCCTGTTAAGGAGGCAACTACAAGAGCAACCAGATCCAAATCATCAGATTCTAATGGCGAAACTGACTTAGATAAATTGGTTGAAGCTATAGCACACATAGAGGAAAGTTAAAAAAGGTAAAAAAGGTTTTTGATGCAAGTACCTTTTTGCTTATCAGTTACAATGTTGAACAATAGCTTAGGTGTCATGGAATACAATTCTGCACAGAATTTTCAGCATTTTCTGTGTATTTTGAAAAAGAAACAGGGCGCTACCGGAATTTCCGGTAGCATTCCATATTTTGCGCAGTTACAACTTTTTACCAGAATTTCCGGCAGCATCTGTTTTAACTTAATTTTGACACATGTGAGCAAGTTTTTTTGAGCCAGTTAAGGATAGATAAAAACATAATAAAATGGATAATACAAGTGATGGTGAGAGGTGGTTATGAGGTTGTTGGAGGTCTTATTAAATGAAGCTACCTAGTTATTAAATACCTAAGACACAAGGAGATAATTCAACAGAAAAAGGGGCATCATGATAGCACTCTCAGCATTCCTGCCCAGAATTCTTCTCGTCCTCATTCTCCGTATATCCTTTCTGTTATATTTTGATGAGATAAGGTTGTAATTTATTTTGACACCTATGTTATGTTAGAATTCATTTTTCCTTATTTTTAGAAGAGATGGGGTTGGTTCCTCTCTTGCTATATATAACACTTGTAAATACTATTTCCAGGTTGGATGTTAGTCTACCTGAACACTGAATATAATAAAAAATCCTTTTTGCTTCATGTTGGAGGATTTTGTGACTCAAGGAACATCTAATGTCTGGTGTGTCTCATTTCTTTGTAAATTTCTTCTAAAATATAAATTGCAACAACTAGCAAGGTGTGAGTGATAAGTTGTTAAAGGATTTAATAGTAAATTATCTACTTTCAGTTTTTTGCAAGTTATATGTGTGTTATATAATATGTCATTGAAGATTTCATAAGGGATTTATGGAATAATTTATACATGCAATCTGTTTTCTAAATGTTGTTTTCTTTTCATAAACTGATTTTATATAAAGAGCCATCATCGTAGTTGTGTGACTGATTTAGGATAGGAATATTTAATGAAATAGGTACCATCTATTCATCTTCTTCCACTTGTACATTATGCTCCCTATACTACCTTTTACCCACATAATTTATACTTTCCAAATGCATGGAAGTCTTAAAGAACATAAAAAAATTTCAAAATATTTGAGAAACCATCCCACCACGAAAACAAACCCCTTTAAAATTTGAAATGAAACTCTAATGTGTAAGGCTTACTCCTTATGCAGTCAAGTAGTGACTCCATAATCACATTATTTTCCCTACAAGGATTAGCTTTAAGCTCACTAATCTTGGCATCCTTGCTCTTGATCAGCATATTGGTGATTCTCTCTTCATCCTCATCCTCAAGGTCAATCAACTGAAATTCATGTTCATTTTCATGCTTGTCCTCCTCCTCAACAATGATATGCTCTATAAAATTTCCCTTTCCCTTGTCAACCTGCTTTGCTAATGAAGAAGGAATGGCCCCTTCCACCTCAAGTGAAGCAAACACATGCTTGTGGCCTCTCTGATATGTAAAAGGAGAAGGCTCAATGTCAATCATTTCAGTGCCAGATGTCTCAATGTTCCCTTCATTGCTTGATGCTCTAGTATCATGGGATGATGGTGAAGGATTGTGAAAAGGTGATGAGGGAGGATCAATATGAGGTGAGGGGATGTGAGTGTATGGTGATGCATGAATAGCGGGAGGTGATGGAGGAGTGGATATGGGAGGATGAGAAGATGAAGGAATATCATGTTGATGATGGATAGGTGGAGTGATAAAAACCTCAATGGTAATGAAGGTGTTAGTATGAATTCTTTGTCGAAGCGTACGAAAAAGAACCACTTTAGCTACGCATAACTAATAGCCCTAACAACAATAATGGCTGCAAAACATCTTCAGATCTACAATTAGTAGTTAAAGTGCTGCAACAAACAGATCTATAAATGGAAAGACATTAAGCAGTAAAGTAAAGAGTTTGCTCCATGCATCCAACAGACAAGACAAGAACACGATTTTTTGAATGAATTTTTATATTACAGGGCACCTGGGAGGAAACAAGAAGGTGTATCCAGATCTCCTCAATGGGATGGGTTCTTTGTAGTCCTCAGCACTTCAGATCTAAGCTTTTCTCTCTTGCAAATGTAGAAAACCCAATGTAGAAGATAGAGCTCAATGGGAGCAAAATGGCAAAAATGAGACCAAGTGTATAGATCCAGAGTGATCTAATATGCAACAAAAGGTGAAGAATGAAGGGGAAAACCCTCCTATTTATAACAAAATATTGGGTCATTCTAGATCTTGGTGCATGATTAAAATAGTGTTAACCAAATCTAGATCCACCTCTATGGAATATTTTATTATTATTTGTTGGAGGGAAAGGGTGTTTGACTTGGGTCAAATCCCTTGATTAGTGAAAAATAAATAAATAAATGATTTATTTATCTTTTAAAGGAAGTGGTTGGGATATAATCAAATAAATAATGATTTATTTGATTAATGGTGGTTGATTTGGTCATATTTAACAAGGAATATTATTTAAATAATTATTCCTGGAAAATAATAAGATAACTATGGGTTTATCTCATTAATTTCTTTGTTTTTGGGTTAAACATGACTGGGAATAATAATTAAATTATGGTTTAATTAATTATTCCTTTTGGGGTTTCCTAATTAACATAGTGAAAGCAGTTTTACTTGGGGTAAAGCTGGTCTTACATGGTGTACTTGGGTCCATCTAATGATGAAAGGTTAGATGACCAAAAAATGGTGTAACAGATTTCCCCCCAGCGTGCGAGTGTCAGGAGCAAATCGTATGACCGAAGTACGTTGTAAGAACACAATCACTAGACAGCAAAAAGGGGTGTCAGAGAGAGAACTGTGAGGTAGATAGTGTGCTGAAGGACTAAACCCTGAGGAGACGAGACTCGCAGGTGCAACAAGTCTCTTTTATGAGAGGGTACCTGTGCTGAAGGCGGCGGGGGAGGTATACCTATGCCCGCCGTGACAAAGTACAAAAGAATAGTGTGTCCAGTAAACCAGGGACCGAACTATAGAGTACAGCTGGCATAATCAAGGGCCAGATAAAAATACAATGAAGAGTCTCACATACATGCTGTGCCTGGGATAACAGCCAGGACTAGTACAATAATATCTGAGTACATGAGAGAAATACAACCCAAATGCCCCCTGTAAATGGGGAAGGGCTCACAAAATCTGACTGATACATGCAAAGCAAAAAGGCGCTGCAAGTGGCTACGGCCAACATCATCAAATATCTGGAGCTGCATCGAAGGCTGCAAGGAAGAGTTCATCCGGGCATGTGGGGGGCTACCTGTAGGGCCACCCCTTCATGAGGGTTGAGACATCTCACACACACCCGGGAATCATCAAGAGCTGCTGCTGGATCATTGGACCATCAAGTATACGGATCTCGATCATGCTGAAAGGAGCTGGAGAAACAATCAAGTCAAAGGGCAAGGAGAGATCCCTTTGCCTGATCCGAGGCACCGAACAAGAGTGGAAGCTGGAACCAAGGTACACCGCCCTCTAGACCTGGCTTTTGGAATGAATGAGCTGATGTCGACAGAAGGAGGTCCGTCATAGGTGAGGCAATGAGAGACCCTCAACTAAGGCACGAGAGAAAAGAGTAGAGCGACGGACAGACTGACACTAATGATGATAGTGAAGTGGAAAGGACTGAGGAGCTAATGGACGACTTCCCTTGTTAGAGCATAAAGGGCATGAATGACATGGCAGTGACTGACACAATATCGTAAGGGATAGGGGACAGTGGGACTGAAGGTCATAATATGCGACACAAGAGAGAGACCAAGCAATGAAGGATGGAGGGCTATAGTGGGGTACCAAGGGACGCGAGATAGACTCCATGAATGCGATGATGACTCAACTTGGATGCTCTAAACAAGGGCGACTCGATGGTGCTGCCACACAGTAAAAGGCCCAATGGGGGACCATAAAAGCATGAGTACAAGGTGGGGACTCATGACGATAATCGTCACAAACATGGACAAGTAAGGAGGCAAGATGGTGCCCCAAGTACAAGTGTTGTAAGTGAGGAAATTCGATTTTAAGGAGAGGTGAAGTGACCCTTCTGGGACAAAATAGGTTCTGGCGAAGGATAAAAATAAAAATATGCTGGCTATCTAACAGAAAATAAAACACGCATCTCAGAAGGGAAATGCTAAGGGTAATATTTCTTAAGATAGAGTGCATTGCGAAGATTGCCTTTGAAGTCTTCTAAAAGGTATGCCCCCTTACCAAGCTCCTTACTGATGATGTAAGGGCCTAGCCATAATGAGTCGAACTTCCTGTGACCAAGGACATCATGGGCTTGGTCATATACTAGAACAAGGTTGCCTTCATGAAAAGGACGAGGCTGGACTTTTTGGTCATATTGAGCTTTTGGTGCGTTTCTTGGCCGCTTCCATGGTTTGCAATGCAACACAGCGATATTCAGAGGCACGCTCAAGCATGATAAGTCATTGTTCTAGAGGTTGGGTGTCAGGGGGAAGTTCAACAGCCAGAGGAAGGAAAGGGATGTACACTCGATTGGTAAGACAACCTCCTCTCTAGAAACGAGGTGAGGAGGGTTATGGTTGAGGGGCATGGGTGCCCCCGAGCATGGTGTGGTCATGCCAAAATGTATTTAGAAAAAGGGGAATCTAAACACATTTTAATGATGTGGTGTGCCATTTGTTTTTGTTATGGGTATGCAGTTTGAGAAAGGAAATGGAGGATTACCAATCTCTTTTGGTACTGCATATGGGGATCAAATGGACTTTAAGTTTCCGAGTTGGCATACCTGGTGTCACTATCCCAAAAAGAGGATTTTGAGATAATGAACTGATGCTCTTGTAGAAAAGCTAGAGGTTGGTCAACAATAATGTCTAAGAGACTGGGTTGCTGACGGAAGAGGAGGGAATGATAAGAGGTATCATCCCTAGAGTGATCGGAAGTGATATGGGACTTTAGAGGTTCTTCTAAATGTGGAAGAATAATGGTACTAAAGTCAACACGACCAGATATACTAGGAGAGTTATGGAGAATTGCTTCTCTTGGTCTCTCAAATGTGGGTGCCCCCTTACCCAAACATTGGGTTTCGATGTAGTGGCCACAAGGTGGATGTGGTGTGAACACATGGGTTCGATGTAAGGGGGAATATATAAAGTCAGGGGTGGGAATTTCTTCCATAATGTCGTCATCGTGATAAAAGATGGGGTGACTGGTGGAAGAAGGACCACCGGACGTGGTGAAGCGACCTGAATCATCATCATGAGAAGAGAGGTTTACATGCACATCGTCACAAGGGGTGACCGAAGAGTAAGTAGATAAAGGATCTACCGATGTTGAGCCCAAGATGATCGCTGAAGAAAGGTCAAGCGAAACAACAGGGGAGGATTCAGATGGAATGGTCCCCGAGGGTCTCATGGATGATGATCGGTAGAAAATGTTGGACGAAGGCTCCGTCATCTCGACATCAGGAGGGGGAATGTCAATGGGAGCAGTCATATCTGGTAGTTCTGCTGAAGCAGAATGCGCAAATATGGGAGAGGTGTACTCATTGCGCTTGGCCTCGAATTGGTGGACCGCGGCAATAGAGGTGCGGAAGTCCTCGAGGCGGGGACAAATATGGGTGTGATGGCCATGGAGATCACACAAAGCACGGGGGTGGTTGGTGTGAATAGTCTTGGGGTTCTTGGCTGCGGTTGTGGAAGGAACAGAGGCTTCTGGGACCGCGGACTCAGGGACCGTGACATTAACCATGGGCTTTAGATGAAGTAATTCAGGACAGGTATGGGAGGCGTGACCGACAACATCACACAAAGCACCCTGGATGGTATGCTTTGGAGGCTGAGGAGAAGCAGGGTTTGTCGGGGCAGCCTTGTCCTTTGATGCCCCCTTGCAAGCTTTGCCCTTCTTACCCGAAGCGGTCGCAACAGGAGGTGGTTCCTGTTGAAGTGACTGAGGCACTGATGCAACGGGAGAAGCCATGGGGACCGGTTGAACCGGGGTCAAAGCGATATAAGGTTTGGGTTGACCAGGCAAGGTGGGGGCTGGAGGATCAAGGTACCAAGCGGGAATCCCAAGTGTCAAGTTAGGAAGAGAGAGGGTGGCCATGACTGGTACCATGTACACTCCTGGTGGGGGAGCTAGGAATGGTATCTGACGAGAGGGGTAATGGCCAGGTGGGACGGATCCTACATGGCTAAGGCCTGGAGGAACCGTGCCAGGGGGATAAAGGGGCTCATGACTACCAACTACGGGTGAAGGGCTAGGAGCAGGTTGCGGAGGGCAAGGTTGCTGACTAGCCGAAGCGGGTTGCTTGAGAGCAGCAGGGCGACCACATCATGCAAACATTCGATGGTGGGAGTCGAGAGATAGGAGGGAGGGAAAACACTCCTATTTATAACAAAATATTGGGTCATTCTAGATCTTGGTGCATGATTAAAATAATGTTAACCAAATCTAGATCCACCTCTATGGAATATTTTATTATTATTTGTTGGAGGGAAAGGGTGTTTGACGAAACCCGAGAAGTTACAAAGTTTGATCCCAGTCAGTCTTGTTGTTAGTATGAATTCTTCGTCGAAGCGTACGAAAAAGAACCACTTTAGCTACGCATAACTAATAGCCCTAACAACAATAATGGCTGCAAAACATCTTCAGATCTGAAATTAGTAGTTAAAGTGCTGCAACAAACAGATCTATAAATGGAAAGACATTAAGCAGTAAAGTAAAGAGTTTGCTCCATGCATCCAACAGACAAGACAAGAACATGATTTTTGAATGAATTTTTATATTACAGGGCACCTGGGAGGAAACAAGAAGGTGTATCCGGATCTCCTCAATGGGATGGGTTCTTTGTAGTCCTCAGCACTTCAGATCTAAGCTTTCTCTCTCTTGTAGATGTAGAAAACCCAATGTAGAAGGTAGAGCTCAATGGGAGCAACAATGGCAGAAAATGAGACCGAGTGTATAGATCCCGAGTGATCTAGTATGCAACAAAAGGTGAAGAATGAAGGGGAAAACCCTCCTATTTATAACAAAATATTGGGTCATTCTAGATCTTGGTGCATGATTAAAATAATGTTAACCAAATCTAGATCCACCTCTATGGAATATTTTATTATTATTTGTTGGAGGGAAAGGGTGTTTGACTTGGGTCAAATTCCTTGATTAGTGAAAAATAAATAAATAAATGATTTATTTATCTTTTTAAGGAAGTGGTTGGGATATAATCAAATAAATAATGATTTATTTGATTAATGGTGGTTGATTTGGTCATATTTAACAGGGAATATTATTTAAATAATTATTCCTAGAAAATAATAAGATAACTATGGGTTTATCTCATTAATTTCTTTGTTTTTGGGTTAAACATGACTGGGGATAATAATTAAATTATGGTTTAATTAATTATTCCTTTTGGGGTTTCCTAATTAACATAGTGAAAGCAGTTTTACTTGGGGTAAGACTGGTCTTACATGGTGTACTTAGGTCCATCTAATGATGAAGAGTTAGATGACCAGAAAATGGTGTAACAATA
>CM076572.1:1046128961-1046415482 GCA_034641835.2 Pinus albicaulis
ACTCCAGGTTCTGTGAAGATGATAAAAGAGAAGATTGTTTCATCTATAATTAGTCAAAAGAACACTCATGGTAAGTGTATTGTTTTGATATTTTTTTAGTAATTTTTGTAACAAGAATAAAATGGTTTGACTAGACTATTTTTTATTGTATTGTAGCCTAAAAGAAATTAGTTATTCTTGAATTAAGGGACATTTTTTACCATAGCATCGATGATGAAGCAACAAACAAAGGACATATTGAGAAAATGGGAACTGATGCAGATTACAAAATAGAGAAAAAGTTATTTTGGATTCATCCACATGCAAATACATTTTTTGAAATGTGTTTCAAAAATGAATATTTTGAAATTGCAATTTGGACGACAGCTTCAAAACAAAACACAACAAGAGTTCTAAAAAAGTCATTTTCAGAAAAAATACAAGATAAACTTGTGTTTATGTGGACTGCTTCAAAGTGTAAACCAAAAAAGGGACATAAGGCCAATAATGCCATTGACAATCCAAAAAAAGGTATACACACTAAATCATTGAAAAAAGTGTGGGAAATGCATACCCAATATGATGCAACCAATCCTATTATAGTGGATTGTTCACTTGAGAGAATGCAAGGAAATCCAAAAGAAAATGTGATTCTTGCCCCTCAATTCAATGGAACAAATAAAGAGGATGATTGGTTGATCGAAAAGCTATGGAGAATGCTGATTAAATGCAACAAGGCAATATATGTGCGGGCTATTTTGAAGGATGTTCAATAACATCTAATAGTTCCTTAAGATGATTGGTGTGTATTTCATGTCATAATATGTATGACATCATGAATTATTACTATATTTTGTAGCCCTTTTAAATTTAAGTTGACTTCTATTTCACAATACTAATAAAAGAATTGTTGATTTGGTTTGTCAAAAGTAGAATACAATAATTTTATGTTCTTTATTTTTGTGAGATATTATTGTATTGATAACAATTATTGATTTGAATGGTTGTTTAATGTTTTCATATCAAAATTTCTCATGCTATAGAAATTTTTACAATGGATTAGATTGTATGTAAAAATTAATAGATAGTTGTTCTATTTGTATTGAAACATTACAATTATTTTTTTCAATTGTGGTTTAAGTTATCATTATACAGGCTTTGAAATTAGTAATGAAAATGATGGTTCACTGCATTGTTATAATTTTTTTTATTTCATATAAGTTGAAAAAATATATTAGGATGTACGTAGCCCCAACAATAGACATAGAATCTTGACTAAAAGAAGCACCAAAAGAAACTAAAGTAGAGACTCTAGAGCGTATGATTAAGTAGGTTTGAAATTTAAAAATTGTATTATATTACATGTGGAAACTAATATATAATTAGTTTGTTTAATTGCAACCATTGTAATTATATCTTTCAATTCAAATTAAACAAATCATTATAAGACTTAAAATCAATTATTTAAATGGTGGGTCAATGTGATCCTATAAGACTTGCTTATTCCAAACAAATGAAATAAAGGTATTAGGTTGTACGTATAAAGTAAACATATCATTAGTTTGTTCACTTTACTGGGGCTAGTAATTATAATTTGTGATTACCGTTAATTCATAATAAATATTAACATCATTTTTGAAATGTTAGGTTTTTATATCATTAAGCAATAAAGTGTTGAAGTGGAGATATGTTAATATCATACGTGTGGTTGCAGTGCAGTTGCAGACTCAAATGGGCATCACTATAAGTCAAAAGATGTTGTTGATATTTGAAATGGAAGGAGTTTTCTTCCAATCGTACACCAAAGATGAACAAAATTGTTATATTCAAAGAGAAGCAGATTGGCAGTTCGGTGATAGGTCCTATTTTTTAAGGCCTTTTCATTCAGAACTTTTAAAATATTTCTTAAAAAATTATTATGTTGCAATATGGACATTAAATGTCACTGACAAGTACATCCGACGAGTACTTGAAATTTCAAATATTGATATAGAGGACTTTAAATTCACATGGAACAGGTCTCATTGTCATTTGCAAACAAAATTAGATGCAGGGAGGACAATACAATTTTATGAGAAAAGGTTGACTGATGTGTGGTCCCAATATGGAGATAATTATGGAGAATCGAATGTATTGCTAATAGATACAACAAAGCATACTTCTCAATTCATTGGATATCGATCAAACCACATCTTGATAAAAGCCTATACAGGAAAAGAGCAAGATACTTGGCTTATGCATACTTTATTCCCCTTTCTTAAGACTCTTCATCGTATGAAAGAGAAACGTGAGTACATTCGAATGTTCAATAGAACATGTACTTCATTGTAGTGGATGAAGATATTTTTCTTTATAAAATTGTTCACAAGTACATTCCAATTTTTGAATGCAATTTGAACATAGTTTTTCTGAATCAATTTGTATGATTTTATATCTTTTGGAATCTTCTATGGGAATTTTCAATTTTAATTTTTTGTAGGAAAAAAATCAGAACTTTGTATTAATAAAAAACAATTACAATGGGAATTGTCAATTATATTGTTATATATTTCTATTATTATTTATAATTATTTTTGCAATGACTTTGTTGTATCAATTTTTTTTTTGCTAATATGTGTGTGTATGTGTGTTCTTAAATGAATTATTTTCCATTGAAATAATCTCACACGAACCATCAAGGCATGATTGTATTTTTATTGACTTGTATTTACTTATATGAATAATACTCATATATAAATGTGAAATAAGTTTTGAAATAGAGCTCATTGCAAACATAAGTGCAATTCTTATTGAATAAATTATAATAATTTACTTGATAAATGCTAAAAGCACTATTGGCTATTCAGGCTAATGGGAAATGTGTCATAAGAAAATGATTTGAACTGTTTGAAGCATAAGATATCTGATTTCTCAATCCATATTTTACATAAATTTATATACTTCAATCAATTAATGGTTGTAATTAAAATCATATATCATATAGAAAATAAACAACACTCAAAGTTCGTTATTGACCTTTTACCTATAAAATGCATTAATATGAGTGCATAAATGTGATATTTATTGTTTGAGATAAAAATCTATTATAAATAATTTTGCATTTCTAAATAAAAACATATAATTAATGATAATGATTGCTAAGTGGACTATCAAGGTTTGATTGGACACTATCATAGATAAATTATGTCTTTGAACTTTATTTCAAGATTTTTTTTTTTGTATTTTAAATAAACTAAAATATATCATATGAGCCATAATTTTTTTATTTTTATTTTTTTAAATCAACTATTTGCATATGTAATCATATATCCCATATAAGTTAATAATGAATCCATTTATTGACCTTTATTTGTCTACCGTAATGAGTATTAATTTCATATTGTATTTTTTTTGAAATAAAAATCCATGTAAAATAAAAAGCTCTTCTTAATAAAACATGGAAAAATTAATTAAAAACGTGTTAAGTGGGCCATCTATATTAATTAAAGAGATAGATGATAAATGTTTGTATTTAAACTTTTTGCACCATAAGACATTTATTTTCCCATCCATTTTAACATATTTTCATTTTCAATTCTTAAATAATTTACTTGTAATTTAAACAATCTCATAGAATCCACCATTACTCGAAGCTATTTATTGTATTCTCTTTGGTTATATGCATTAATAGAAGTTTATAAATGTGATATATTTTTGAAATGTAGCTCCTAATGTAAACAAATATATATTTTTTATAAAACAAATTAAAAGTAATGGATACTAAGTTATAAGTGGTCTATATAAAGCCATTTACCAACTTTTATTTTCTTATCATGAAGTTTAATATAAGTGTATAAATGCGACATTGTTTTTTTGAAATAAAACTCCATGTAAAATGAAATGTTTTTCCTAACAAAACATGAAATAATTAATTGATAATGAATAGTGAGTAGATTCCTCAAGTTCTCTTAAGATATTGGTCATAAATAAATGTATTTAAACTTTTTACAACATACACCATTTGATTTTCTCATCCCTATTAGCATTTTGTAAATTTCCATTCGTAAATAAATCATTTATAATTGAAATAATAAAAGCCAACTAGACATAAAGCATGACATATTACATTCTATTTAGTTATATGCATTGATACAAGGTTATAAATGTATTATATTTTTAAAATAAAGCTCTTAATGTAATTAAAGATACATTTATTAGAAAAAATAATAATTTAAAATCAATCGATGATGAGTTCTAAGTGGTTTATTATATTTTCAATCGGTAATTTTTTATATCTATACATTTTTAAATCAATTACTTTTATATACAATCATGCCATATAAGTCGATAAGTCAAGAAACAATCGATTGATTTTTATTTACCTATCACGTGATTTAATATGAATGTATAAATGTGACATTGTTATTTCTAATAGAAAACTCTATGTAAAAAAATGTTTTTTATTAAAACATGGATTGATTAATTCATAATGTCATGCATTAAGTAGAATATTCAGGCTCATTCAAGAGTTGCATCACAAATGAACATCTTTATTACCTATCATGTAGTTTAATATGAATGTATAAATGTGACATTTTTATTTCTAAAAGAAATCTCTTTGTAAAAAAAATGTTTTCTATTAAAACATCATTGGATTAATTAATTCATAATGTCGAGCATTAAGTAGACTATTCAGGCTCATTCAACAGTTGCGTCACAAATGAACATCTTTAAACTTTTTTCCACCATATGACATGATTTTCCCATTAAGATTAACATTCTGTAAAAATCAATTATTAAATAAACTATTTGTAATTAAAATAATCTCATAGAAGTTAACAAGGCGTGAAGCTATTTATTGTATTCCATTTAGTTATATGTATTGATACAAGTTTATAAATGTAATATTATATTTTCGAAATAAATCTCTTAATGTAAGTAAAGATACATCTTTTACAAAACTAATTAGAATTTATTGATAATGGGTTTTAAGTGGCTTATTTAGATCACATGGAAAATCATGTGTAATAGATAAATGACTTTTAATACATATTTAATATTCAAAATTAATATTTTAATGATAAATTTTTGAACGCCTTCAATACTATGGTAAGTCAGTTGTAATCTATTGATATTAAAATCTCATATGAAGATAAGTGCATCAGTTTGTTGTGTTCTCCACCAGACTTGTGGGACAGTCTGGTTATTGCAATAGGTAGCAATACAACTACCTTTAATTTTGATGACATTGTCTTAGCCTTACTATCGGAGGAAATGAGATGGAGAAATATGGAGGGTCAGAATGGAGATGCCTTATCTGTACGAGGAAGGTCCCAGAATAGAAACAAGAATAAGGTTTCGAGTGGGAGATCTAAATCTCCTGGAAATTTTGTAAAGGTGTCCTAGAAATGCGGAAAGGAAGGGCACTACAAAAAGGACTGCAGATCTAAAGCTCCTGAGAAAGGAAAGGGATCTGATGATGCTCCTTCTGCAGAGGCAAAAACTGCCTCAGATGAAGGTGGGGATGTGTATTTGGCTTCTTCTGCAAATACACATGTATATCACGAGTCATGGTTGATTGACTCGGGTGCATCCTTTCACTTCAATCCCCATAGGGAGTGGTTCTATGAGTATGAGAAATATGATGGCAGTGATGTCTTATTAGGTGATGATAGGAAGGCCAGAATCAATGGACGTGGTTAAGTTGAAGCTGCAAGGTGGAAGGATTAGAACAATTCTTGGTGTTCTGCACATTCTTGCATTGGCCAGAAATTTGATTTCTATAAGCAAGATGGATGATGTAGGTGTAAAAACAGTGTTCGAGAAAGATACATGTAAGATGGTTCGAGGAGCACTAGTATTAATGCATGGAGTTCAAATTGGAACTCTGTACAAGCTTCAGGGAAGCACTATTATTGATGGGTGCAACAGTTCTATGGTTCCTGAAAGTGGAGTGGAAAGCCTAGCGGTCTCTGGAGAAAAGATCATGCTATGGCATCAAAGGCTTGGACATATTGGAGAGAAGGACCTTCGGATACTGCATGGAAATGGTATGGTAGAAGGTATGTCTAATAGCTCTCTGGATTTTGATTTCTATTAACATTATGTATATGGTAAGAAGAATCGGGTGAGTTTCCCTTCAAGTGCTAAGAGGGCGAACAAGATATTAGAGCTTGTGCACAGTATTGTGTTTGGACCTGTGTCGGTTCCATCACTGGGTAAGTCTATGTACTATGTTTCATTCATAGATGACTTCTCAAGGAATACATGGATATATTTCTTGAGGAAGAAATCTGAAGTCTTTGACAGATTTAAAGAATTTAAGGCTCTGGTGGAAAACCAGACAGAGAAGAAGATAAAGGTGTTGAGGATAGATAATGGTGGGGAGTTCTGCAAGAAGGAATTTGAAGAGTTCTGTAAGAAGTGTGGTATAGCACGGCAGAAGACTACTCCATACACACCTCAGAAAAATGGAGTTGCAGAAAGAATGAACAAAACGCTAATGGAAAAGGCAAGAAGCATGCTCAGTGGTACCAGGTTAGGACAAGAATTCTGGGCAGAGGCAGTGGAGACTGCATGTTACTTGGTTAACATATCACCTTCATCAGTGTTGGAGGATAAGACTCCACATGAGGTATGGACTGGTAAGAAACCCTCTCTTTCACATCTGAGGGCATTTGGATGTGATTGATATGTACATTTTCCAAAGGAGAAAGGGACCAAGTTGGATAATAAATCTGAAAGGTGCATCTTTATTGGGTATAAGGATGGTTTAAAGGGTTACAAGCTTTGGAACCCAGAAACAAGGAAGGTTGTGTACATCCGAGATGTGGTGTTTAGAGAGGTGAAAGATGTTGTTAAACATGAAGTCCTACCAAGGGAACCTGAGAAGATAGAGTTTGAGCTAAAGGAGGATGAATCAAACTCAACAACAAAAGAAGACTCAGAAGAGGAAGAGCCACAAACTCCAGCTGTGAGAAGATCAGTTCGGGAAAGAAGACAACTATAAAGGTATAGTCCATCTACTTTCTATTCAAATTTTGCGTTAACTATAACTGGTGATGATCCCATAACCATCAGGGAGGCAGTAAATTCATAGGATGGAAAACTCTGGAAGGAGGCCATGGTTGATGAAATGACATCCTTGCATAAAAATGAGGCATGGGATCTGGTGGAGTTGCCGACTGGAAGGAAGCCCATCAGGAGCAAATGGGTGTTTAAGAAGAATACAAATGTAGAATGCAAGGTGGAGAAATACAAAGCTTGTTTGGTAGCAAAAGGTTATTCCCAGGTGTTGGGAATTGATTTTGGTGATATTTTTTCTCCTGTTGCCAAAGTTACTTCTATTCGATTACTTTTATCTGTTACTGCTGCATTTGATTTTAAGGTAGAACAAGATGATGTGAAGACAACATTTCTTCATGGGTATTTGGAAGAGGAGATCTACATGAAACAACCTGAAGGCTTTATGGTGAAGGGGAAGAAAGAACTGGTATGCAGGTTAAAGAAGTCTCTGTATGGGTTAAAACAGTCACCAAGGATGTGGTATCAAAAATTTGATACCTATATACGAGGACTTGGCTTCACCAAAGGAAAGGAGGATCATTGTGTTTATTTTAAATTAATTGGTGATCGTGTTATTTATTTGGTCTTGTATGTGGATGATATGTTGTTGATTGGAAATGACAAAGAATTTATCCAAGATTTGAAGACCCAACTGTTCTCCAAATTCGACATGAAGGATCTCGGTGCTGCAAACTATTTTTGAGCATGAAAATTAAGAGAGATTGGGCAAAGAGGAAGTTCTGGTTAAACCAGAGGAAGTATGTCGAGACTATATTGAAAAGGTTCAATATGCAGGATAGTAAACTGGTGAATGTTCCTATTCCTGTAGGTGTAAATTTGTCTGCTGAACAGTATCCCAAGGCACAAGAAGAAGAGGAGGATATGTCCAATGTTCCATATGCAAGTGCAGTGGGTAGCCTGATGTATGCAATGGTCTGTACTAGAGCAGACATTGCACATGCAGTGGGAGTATTGAGCAGGTTTATGTAAAACCCAGGGAAGGAGAATTGGATAGTAGTGAAGCGGGTTTTCAGATATTTGAGTGGCACTAGTGATTATGGCTTGTGCTACCAGGGAAGACCAGGATTGGACATAATTTTGGACATCCGTGGTTTTTTTTTATGTAGATTGGGCTAGAGATCTGGACCAAAGGAGATATACAATTGGGTATGTGTTTAGCCTATTTGGAGGTGCAGTCATTTGGATGAGTAAAATATAGTCTGTAGTGGCTCTTTCAACTACAGAGGCAAAATACATGGTAGCCACTCATGCCAGCAAGGAATAAATTTGGTTGTAGAGATTGTGTTCAAGTATGGGGTTAGTGCAGCAAGCTATAAGGATAGACTGTGATAACCAAAGTGAAATTTTCTTGGCTAAGAAGCCTACTTATCATTCAAAGACAAAGCACATTGATGTTAAATATCACTTTGTGAGAGATATGGTTGAGGCTAAAAGGGTGTTGTTGGTAAAGGTGGACACTTTGAAGAATGTTGCAAATGCATTGACAAAGTCTGTGAGCACTCAGAAGTTCTCTTGGTGTAGAGAAACTATGGGTGTTGCAGAGCTGGGATAATGACTAAGCTCTCATGTGGCCCCCTGCAAAAAGAAAACAACAAGTGGGATAATGTTGGGTATGTGTTATATTCTTTCCATGAATAGTCACATGGACCCTATTTTTTGGTGGGTGGACTCACCCATGGTTTTGTGCATGGGTTTTCACATGGTTTTGGGGCATGATGGTTTTCGGCCTCTAGTATTTTGTAGATCCGGTCAAGGGAAATACGGTTATGTTCTAATCCAGGGTTAATCGATTGGGGTTTATGTATGCTTCGGCATGTATATATATGTGTTGTAACACTAAAAGGAATATAATGAAAAATCAAGCTGGTCATCCCAATTTGGGATCCACAGGAAAATCTCTATGTATATCTGTTTTATATTTTATGCTCTTGCTATTTTTTATTTTCTGTTTTTTAAAATTCTCTTGCAAATAATTTCTATACAAGGTTAAAACCTACATGTCTCATCTAGAAAAGCCTTGGCCTTTCCGGCCTCTTTCTGAGCTCTGATTGCCCTGACCTCACTGATGGCCTTCTTTGTCTCTAACTATTGATTCTCTAAATCAAAATAGTTAATTACATTTTTTTCCCTACCAAGATTATCTTGAAGCTCACTAATCTTGGCATCCTTGCTTTTGATCAACATATTGGTGATCCTTTCCTCATCCTCATCATCAAGGTCAACCAGTTGAAACTCTTGCTCAGTTTCATGTTTATCCTCCTCTTCAACAATTACCTGCTCTATAACCTTTTCCTTGTCTTTATCAACCTGTTTTGTTCATGAAGAAGGTAGGGCCCCTTTCACCTCAAGTGAAGAAATCACCTGCTTGTGGCCTCTCTGATAGGTCAAGGAAATGGTTGAATATCATGCATTTTAGTGCCATTTGTCTCAATGTTTCTTTCCCTTCTTTAGGCTAGGGTATCATGATGTGATGGTGAAGGGTGGTGGGAAGGTGATGAGGAAGGATCAACTTGAGGTGAATGGATGTGAGTGGATGGTGATGTATGAACAACAGGATGTGATGGAGAAGTGGATATGGGAGGATGAGAAGATGAAGGAATATCTTGTTGATGATGGCTGGGTGGAGTTACAGCGAAAACCTCATTGGAAATGAAGGTATCCCATGGAATGTTTTTCTGTTGTAGTTGATTCATGACCACCATCTTGATGAGTGAATGATGAAATAGGCCTTGAATTTGCTGATTATAATCTCTCTTTTGCACAATGTAGGCCATTTTTTCAATGCTATAGAAAAGATAATATGGTATATGTAGCATCCTAACTCTAGTGAAATGCATAAGAAGATGGATATGGTACGAGTAGAGGGGGGGAAAACTTCCCTCACAAGTGAAATACTTCATTATTATCCTCATCATAGGTGCATGTCTATCAAGAAGATGAGAAAAATGGAAGATGGACTTGTGGTGCTATTTATACCTAGGTTTGAGGTATGGTTCAAAATAACTCATGTCCATGTTTGCTTGTTTGAACCACTTCTCTCCCACACTACATATCCCTGTAGCAGCTACAATGGCATCAGTGGACATCTCAAATGTAACCCCAGCAATATTGACCTTCTTGTCATGTAGATTGATGATGAATAGTCTTGTTAGCTCTAGGTGATTTTGGACTTGCTGCACATTCTCACAAAATTCAAAGCAGCCCACATGTTTAAAACAAGATACAATGAGAGGAGAGGCCATAAGCTCCCTTGTATTGAGGGGTTCAAATATGTTTATCTTCCCTCCTTTGTGATCATGTGACATGTCACCTTGGCATTTTTTCCTCACCGCCACTGTCTTCTCCCTCAGACATGTTAAACTATGTTTTATAGAACCCTAGAGTGTAAGTGGAAATGAGATGAGGGGAAAGGAATGAAATGGCAGCTTTAAAAATGAAGGGAATGAGTGAAGGAGGCAAACTATATGAATGAAAACCCTCAAACAATGTAATGACCCCTGCTTATGACTGATTTTCTTTAAGGAGGACAAAGTAGGGATGAAACAGTGTTTACAAGCTTAAAAATTATGGTTTCCTTTTAGGGTTTCATTTCCATTGATTAATAATTCACCAAATGGCATAAAAATAGGGCTTATATCATGTAATTACCACTTAAGGTTTCTTGGATGACCTTGGCAAGAGTTCAGAGGTGATTTAAAGTGATTTGGGATGTTGGAGGACTTAGAAACCGTTCTTGTCTAAGCGCGCAGTGCCAGTCTCTGAGCGAGCAACGCCAAGGATTTTCAACACAGGGTCCTTCTGGCAAGAGCACAACGCTCTGGAAAGGATGCAACACCAGCTCCTATGTGTGCAACACCTTCAGAAAATGTATGGACGAAATCTGGCAAGGGTGCAGTGCCAACACCCAGGCACGCAGCGCCAAGCCAAACACGAAGCGCCAATAAAATTTTTCTGAATTCTGCTTGCAAACTCACAATTTTTTCTTTGCTGAGTGCTCTTGATGTTTTGAAAGGTAACAATGGTCCTCCTAAGGAGTGAAAAGGGCCTTTATAGGTTCATGGATTTAATTTAACTTTGAAAAACCCACTTTCTAATATTTGAAACCCCTTTTCCTTTTCTCACTGATATTCTTTTACACTTTTTGCTTCCAAGTTGTTGAAATCATGGAATTAACTTTTCTTTTGCTCCTTGAGACATGACAACTTCATTTTGACAAATTTGGGATTTAAAAATAAAGTAGCATCTTCAAAGTCTTAAGTAGTTTTCACCATAAAGTTCAACTCATCTTTTCCACCTTCTCTGGCAACTTTTTCCAAAACCCTAAGTGCCTGCAGTTATTTTACAACAATCATCAATGTTGTCTTCTAAGTTCTCTATAGCCCTTTCAATATCATTCATTTATGTCCAGTTCACCTTACCTTTTCCATATTCCATCAATCTTTCCTGATTGAATTTCTTCATGTTTGGCCTTGTGTACTTCCTCCATGCCATTTTCTGCAAGTAATCACTACGTTGGCACTTCAAATGGACTAACCAGTTCATAACCCTAGTCATATACAAGACCAAGTGTTTCCCTTTCCCCTGTTGTAATTTTTTTTCATTCAGGAGTAGACAGTCTATATCATCAGTACTTTCTGCTAATAGATCTTCAAACACTTCTGTAGAAGTGCCAAACTTTTTCCATTTTTCTCACTTGCAGGTTCTGAACTGATAAGATAATCCTCCTTGGAAATTTTAGGTCTTTCTTGAATAACCATGTCTTGGCATTCTATTACATCTGAGCCAGATTCTAGCAAAGGAAAGGTAGTGCCTGAAACATCCAAGGATGACCTTGAAAAAATGCAAAACCCTAATGACCAAATGGGAGTGTCCTTTGAACTGATTTTGACTGAAACTTGACTTGGAGATTTTTCAAGTGAAAACAGAGTATTTTTATAGGTTATTATGCCCAAAGGGACATGGGAATGAGTTGGCAACAAGAAACCATAGAGGGAGGGTGGATTTCATTGACAGGGGAAAATAGGGAAATGAGGTTATAGGCAGGAAGAAGGATGAAAATGGGAGTCATAAGCCCACAATGAATCTTTTAAGAGCAACAGGGTGGCTTTGGGAAGACCAAGTGAGGAATAGTGAAAATAGGTTTATAAGGATAATGAAGTCAGTGATATTTCTGAAACTCAAGATCTTCAAGGAATATTATTTTTAGAAATATAGAACCAATCTATAGTCATCCAAAGATAGTAAAAAATACTTATGACTAATACTACTAATTACACAACTTCTACTCCCTTAAATAACATATTTCAATTCAACGCTATGCATTTGAAGAAAATTTAGTCTAAAATTTTAGTTGTTACTTCATTGCAATGCAGGATGGTGATACAAATTATCACATGGATCTTATCATTAGACTTGTTATTATTCGAGCAAGGAACTATAGCATACTTGAGGTGGATAAGCTCAACGTCATACTTATTACTACCTTAAGTTTCCTAATTCTTATAAGCAGTATGCATGAGATAATAAAACCAATATAACCACCATTTTCCACAAAGATTGGCAAACCTCTTCTTAGACTAGAGTTGCACAATTACATGGGATATTTCTTACAACTATATTTAACGACCTGTTAAAGTCATATGAGAAATCCCTTTTGTTGAATTTTGAAACAAGAAATAGTGAAATTGGCATCCAGAAACAACACACACATTGGTGTGGGATCACACTAGCGACACATTAGTATGCAACCAATTTTTAAATAAATTGGAAAATTAATTGTAATTGTATCTCATAACAACTTGTAATAGTTAAATAAGTGTGATAGACTTATTTATCTCAAGAATTTAGAGTTGAGGGTCAAATGATAGACATGTAGAGTGATTATATTATTAACATGATCCAGTTGCAGTTGTGGCACTAGTGTAGTGTGAGTGGGATTAGTTAACTCAAAATAATTGAATTAAAATTAGTTTAACTAGTTCTAACTGTTTGGTGAGCTAGTGGAATATCTAGTGAATTAAAATAGATTTAATTCACCAGTAGTGATATACCAAGTAACTGATGATTCACTATTTATAGTTGAATGCATGCTAATTCTGGTGGAGACCCAGTTGAGACAAAGGTTCAAGGCTAGTAAACTATTAGTTGTATTTTAGGCAAACTGCCCAGACGCAGTTATATAACTACAAGAAGCCCATGATGAATTGCGCAATCAAGGAAGGCTAACTTTCCTATTTAATAGGGTTTTAATTATATAGGTATTTCATAAGGAAGGTAGGTTGAGGGTAGGCTGATAATTGGCTATGTGTTTGTCCAATTTTGCCTAGATCAGTGTGAAGCAGTTGGTAGAGTGTATGAGGTTGTGGTGATCACAAATGCATTATATTGTTTCATGATTCCTTGGTTGATTATACAATTAAGATGGAGGGGTTTTGAGCAATTTCTTTCCCCAGGAATATTTGGTGTTGTGTATTGATTTAATTTTTTCTCTTACTTGCATGTGATTGAGCGATCATGATTTATATTCCGCAAATATTGTAGAAGGATTCAATATCTTGCTTTAGTACATTTCATGATCAGATTGAGTCCACTGATATAATTTATACATGGTATTATAACTGTGTTAGAGATTTTCTACATGGTATGAGAGTGTCGGGAATCAAAATAGTGGACAAGAAATTGAGTTTGTGTTGAATAGTATTCAAATTTGTAGATACTTTCTTTTGAGCTAGAAGTAGATCAAGATGTATTTCAATGGCTTGAGACTCGAATATGCACTCGAGGGCAGTTCAAATTATATTGCATGGAAGGACAGGATGGAGGCAATGTTGGAGGACAATGGGTTGAAGGAATTCATAGATAATGATATTCCCAAACTTGCAGAATAAGATGCCCAACTTCTTGATGCATGGCATAAGAAGGTAGCAAAGGCAAGGAGGATCTTGTTAGAGGGAGTTCGAGATCATATTGTCTCAAGTCTCCATAGAAAGGCAACTCCATATTTTATGTGGAAGGCCTTGATAGATCTGTTTCAAAGCAGCAGTGACCATATAAAATTGGCACTCAAGGACAAGCTCAGGAAAATGAAAATGGAGAGTACACAATCTCTCATCGCATGCATGGCATCAACTATGATGGGATATATGTGGTACTTGGATAGTGGAGCATATTTACACATGACTTGAAACAAAGAACTCTTTAGTAGCTTAGAGGAGAAGGATCTTCAGATGCACATCAAGATGGGTGATGACGGGAGGTATAACACTACCAGGATTGGTACAGTTACTTTCCAAAGACTGTCAGGTTATCCACAAATCAGAGAAATGCTACAGCAGGTTGGTTGGTTGCACTTTTTGGAGAAATTTCGTGGTTTTCACAAAGAGGTGACTAAAACATTTGCAAGGTCCTTCAATGGAGCAGAGGTCGAAATAGGAGATATTAAATTCATTGTTACAGAGGCTTTCATTGCAGAGGCAACGAAATTACCTAGACAAGGAGAAAGGTGGTTCAAAAATAGGGAATTCCATAATGAAGCATGGAGGCAAATGCTTAAGACTCCAGGTATGGATGTTTCCATTTTTAAAAAGGGTATTCCTAGCTCGGCATTAAAGAATAAGTGGAGGAACATGTTGCTCATTTTGCAAAAAATTATCACTTTTGAAGGTAGATTTGGTACCCTCTATGTCTATCATATTCGGTTAATGATGCATTTCTTAGATGAGGAAATTAATTTGCCCTTTTTCGTACTTCATAGTCTGAAAAGAATGGCCTCAAACATTCAAAAAAGGGTTCAATTTCTAGAAACAACTTTGTATCACCATGGTTTAGTCAAAATCTTAATTGAACATCATTTGAGGAAAATGGGAGATAATTGGGAAGAATTTCTAGTGAGGAACCATTTTGAGGAACCCAAAGAATCTCCACCTGAAAGCAAACCTATAAGAAGAAGCAGGAGAAGGGAAATTTCCAAAGTTGTTGAAGTTGAAACCGGTAAATGAATTCAAGAGGACAGTGAAGAGATGATTTCTAAGAAATTGGCTCAAATAAAGAAGCAGCTTAAGAAGGAGAGAATAATAAGAAAATATGCCAAAGACAGAGGAGAAGGGCCATCTCAACCAAGACGGAGCCACAGACTTAGAGGTATACTAAAGAAAACAGAGGCTAGACAAACAGGAATCATAAACATTGAGGATGAAGAAACTCCATAAATAGACCCAGCACAGCAACAACTTTACAATTATATTGAGTCATTAGAGAGGAGAGCTTCAGAAAGTAGAGACAGAACTCCCAGCCCACTAGAATCTGAAATTGATGTGCTAAGAAGAGATAAGTATGAGTTAGAAGTACTCAATAGACATATCAGGAATGAGAATGACATTTTGAGGGATCAGGTGAAACTAAAAAGTGATATGAAGTCAACTCTGTCTCTACAAATGGAGAAATTGTACAAGGCCAGTGAAAAATTGAAGAAGAAAAACAAAAAGCTAATCAGGGCACTTACAAATTAAAGATTCAAGTTAGTCATAAGGAAGCCCAGAAGACCATTGACTGTCGGGAAAAGCAGAAGAAGAGGGTTGGATGTCCTAGCAGAGGTCTCAAAGTACATGGAGTAGTTGCATGAGGACATGAAAAAACTTTGCAGTGGGGGTATGTTGAGCCCCAAAGATGTTCTTCTCTTTCACCACATTCTACTTCATTTTCTTTGTCCCTCATCAATTACAGGCTTAAATGATCAATAAGATTAATTAAAATTTCTTTAATAATTTATATAATGACTAACTTGTTATATTTTCATGATTTTGTTGGTGTAGTAATTTTTTACTAAGACTCAACTACAGAATACAGGCATTCTGTAGCCAGTCGTCTGTTCTGCAACCATACTCATGTTTACGTAGGTTCCAGGTGTCACTGCAAAGAAAAAGGCATATGGGTGAAATCCACAACACTTCCCCATCATCTCTTGCTCCCCACGAAGTCTGAGTTAAAGTCTCCAAGCGGTTCTGCACGTAGAGGAGAAGCAGTCTCCTATCAAGACACAGACTCTACATATGTCCGCAGTAAAGTACACGACTGTTAATAAGAGTTTTTATTTGATTAGAAGTGGGAAAGACACTTATCCCTATTTTTCGCAAGAGTAGTTATGTAACTTCATTATAAGTATGACTCGGGAGACCGAGAAATAGCTGGTTAGATTTTGTTTTGTTTCTAGATCTCAGAAGACGTAATCCTATGTTTTGAATAATTTCTCCTTTAATGAAAGAAACATCATTTTATTGCACGAGCTGAGTCAATCTTGAGTATATTTGTGTGCTACTCCGGTGGTAGAGGGCCCCTGCTACCTGAGAAGCTTTATTCATATGATTTAGATAAGTAACTTAGCCTCGTTTCATTCCTAGTTCAATTGAATTTCTGAACTTTGTGTTTTATATTCACTTGCATTGGATGCTACAGTTTAGTCTCGTTCTTACGTATTATTCCAAAATATCACTAATGTTGAATGAGGTGTAACTGTAGTATTTTAGGAGTTAGTTTTACGTTCTTGTGCTCAATTACATCAGTTGTTACAACTAGTCATGATCTTATAAACTCTTCCAAAATATCATTAATTTCAGATGAGACATAGCTGTGGTGTTTTAGAGCTTTGTTGTGTTTTGTTGAATTTTATGCTTTCATGCTCATTTACATAACATGTTGCAACCAGTCCTATTCTACAAACTATTCCAAAATACCACTAATTCCGAATGAGACAAAGTTGAAACATTTTAGTGATTAGTTGCATCTTTAGTCTAGTTGTAATACTCCGGAGGTAGATGTTACTCTAGTTTAATTCTGTCACCGTGTTTCAAGTTTGATAATGGCACTCTAGTATAACTCTGTCCACTGTACTTTAAGTTAGAATAGTGACATTCTAGTTCAGTTCTAGTTCACTGTATTTCAAAGTTAGGCTAAAAGCATTCTAGTTTAGTTGTGATCATTGTGTTTCAAGTTTGATCAATTGCATTCTAGTTCAGTGTCATCCATTGTTCTTTAAGTTGTGTTGACTGTCAAAATTAAACTTCACGGCCTTCATTGTTTACAAAATAATCTTGTTCTGACTTTCTATTAATACTTCATCATATGGACAGGAATGAATTAGTGATATCAGTTTAAGGCCTTGATTGTTTTGCAATCTTTTGCAATTTCACAAATAAGCCTTTTTTCCCAAAACTATTATAGAAAATCTCTAACTTTCAAATGAGGCTTAGTAGTGACAAGCTGAGCTGCAGAATGGACTAATATTAGCATTACAAGTCAATTCAAAGTAGAAATATTAGGACTAATCTCAGCATTACAAGTCAATTCAGAGTAGAAATCTTATTGTGTTACAGATAATATTTTCAATTGTGTTCCAATAAACTTCTAGCCATGGATGAGATTCTTTGTAATATTGTAAGATGATAGTGTACTTAGGAGAACCTCATTTGTAATAAACTTGTCCTTTTCTCAAATTATTCCAACATATTCCTAATGAATGAATTGGATGAGTTCATGCTATGAGTTATTGAGTTCATGTTGTGATTTATTCCCTTACTAGGAGTCATTATCAAGCTTTGCATTTTCTGTTCTTTAGTGTCATACACAGTTTAGAATAGGTTTTTCTCTGTTTTAGTATAACCATCCACTTCTCTTTACCAACACTTAGTTCTTTTCCTTTTTAACATAAAACCATAAAAACAAAAACATCAGAAAAACACTAAATACAACGTAGTGAGAAACAGATACCTAGGCACATATAGTGCACCTCACTTCAGCAGTTTACTAGCCCTGGTTGACAATTTATGACCACAATTTAGGAACACTAAGTTGAGCACTACAAAAGTGTTGGATCTTCTTTCTGCAGAATAAAAATCATGTGTTCTCCAAGTTTGTGAGTTCAAAGCACTGGTAGAGAAAGATATAGGGAAGAAGGTGAAGGCTCTAAGGAGCGAAAATGATGGTGAGTATATCTCTAATGAATTCAAGAACTTCTGTGCCAAAGAAGGAATTCAAAGAGAATTGATTGCACCTTATAACCCACAACAGAATGGGGTTGCAGAAAGAAATAACAGATCAATTATGGGAGCAACACGAGCTATGCTACATGATCAGGGCCTACCGTTGCATATGTGGGCAGAGGCATGCAACACAACGGTATTTGTGCAGAACCGGGGTCCTCATTGGATACTTGGCATGAGTACACCAAAGGAGGCTTTTTCAGGTAAGAAATCAGATGTTTCATATTTTAAAATTTTTGGCTCATCTGTCTATTTCCATGTGACCAAATATTCCAAGAAGAAGCTATAACCAACAGCAGAGGTTGGGAAATTTGTGGGGTACACTAATACTCCCCACAACTATCGGGTGTATTTGTCGGATAACAGGATGACAGTTGTCAGGAGAGATGTTAAATTTGATGAGGAGAAAGCCATGTTATTGTCCCTTGAGAGGGAGCTCGAATTGCATGCATATGAGGAACTCTTAGTTCCAAAGGATGAACCTCAGGATGTGGAGCAGCAACAAGAAGAGAATCATGGAGTGGAAAAACCACTCATGCAGATTCATCCACTAGAAATGGTAGGACGCACAACAGAGAGGCTGACAGATTGATGCTAGATGCAACAGAGCATGTAGGAGCACCTACATCACAGTGCAGGTAGAGAAGGTCCCCAAACAGGTACACTAGATACATGGCTCTTATCAGTGGATGTATTGTGACAGAACCATCCTCCTTTGAGGAAGAAGTGCAACACAGCACGAGTTGATCTCATGGTTGAGGAGTATGATTCCTTTATAAAAAACAACACATGGGAAGTGGTCCCAAGACCAATGGGGAAGTCAGTGGTTCGATCTAGGTGGATCTACAAGGTGAAGCAAAAAGAGACCTCCAAGAGGGGGAAATTTCAAGCCAGATGGGCAGAGGGAGTACATGCAGCTATGCCTCCAGGTGTGAGGTGAGGCGATGTGCAGAATTAATCCCAAGAAGAAGTTTGGGTAGGCTCCATTGAGATGGTGTGTCTCATGGATCGACCTTGGCTACGAGGAGCCTAGATTAAAACAGTAGCAGGAAGGATCAGTTAGATTGATCCAGTCAGATGCCAGGAGGACATAAATCAGAGTGACAGGTGTCAGATACTGGAGCGCATATTAGATTTGGCAGCAGTGCAGAGAGCACAAATGCAGATATTAGCAGCAACACAGAGAGTCTAGTAGACATGTGCAGTAGCTAGCAGTAGTCAGAAGACTTTGATGACAGATGAATTATACTGATTCAGTTGTTTGGAGGCTATTCATTTTTAGGATAGTTGCATGTGTGAACAACACTGGAGCAATGTTGCATGCAGAACATTGCAAAGGTATTGGATTGGGACATATTGATTCCTTTCTTGTTGAGAGGGAGTGTTGAAATTTGCAAAAAGAAACAATGAAATTGGCATCCAAAAACAACACACACACTGGTGTGGGATCACAGGTCACACAATGATGGATCCTAAAACACATTAGTGTGCAATCAATTTTAAAATAAATTGGAAAATTAATTGTAATATTACCTCTTAACAACTTGTAATAGTTAACTAAGTGTGATAGACTTAGTTAGCTCAATAATTTCGAGTTGAGGGTCAAAATATATGCATGTAGAATGATTCTATTATTAACAGGGTCTAGTTGCAGTTGTAGCACTAGTGTAGTGTGAGTGGGATCAATTAACTCACAATAATTGAGTTAAAATCAGTTTAAATAGTTCTAACTGTTTGATGAGCTAGTGGAAGATCAAGTGAATTAAAATAGATTTAATTCATCAATAGTGATCTAGCAAGTAGCTGATGATTCACTATTTATAGTTGCATGCATGCTAATTCTAGTGGAGACCCAGTTAAGACAAAGGTTCAAGGCTAGTAAGCTGTTAGTTGTATTTTAGGAAAACTGCCGAGATGCAGTTATATTACCATAGGAAGCCCATGATGAATTGCGCAATCAAGGAAGGC
This sequence comes from Pinus albicaulis, assembly GCA_034641835.2. Taxonomy (NCBI): domain Eukaryota; kingdom Viridiplantae; phylum Streptophyta; class Pinopsida; order Pinales; family Pinaceae; genus Pinus; species Pinus albicaulis. The sequence goes on from CM076572.1 coordinate 1,046,149,007, forward strand.
TGAATTTCATATTTAATAGTGGTTTAACTCTCTAGGGATTGCGTAAGTAGGGTAGGCTGAGGGTAGGTTGATAATTGGTTGAGGGTAGGTTGATAATTGGCTATGTGTTTGTCCAATATTGCCTAGATCAGTGTGAAGCAATTGCTTGAGTGTATGAGGTTGTGGTGATCACAAATACATTGTATTGTTTCATGATTCCTTCGTTGATTATACAATAAATATGGAGGGGTTTTAAGCAGTTTCTTTCCCCAGGAATATCTGGTGTTGTGTATTGATTTAATTCTTTCTCTTCCTTGCATGTGATTGAGAGATTGTGATTTATATTTCGCAAGTATTGTAGAAGGATTCAGTATCTTGCTTTAGTACATTGCATGATCGGATTGAGTCCATTGATATAATTTCTACATGGTATTATAGTTGTGTTAAATATTTTCTACACCTTTTCAACAAAAAATGGGATGAACATTAGTGGCATAACATATGAACAAGATCATATTATGGGGAATCCATTTTCAACAAAAAATGGGATGAACATTATTGGCATAACATATGAACATGATTTTTTATTTGAGATAATATCTACTCCAAATACAATATGAATGGACAATGGTCAAATTTAAATTGTTAATTAAATGATTGATAATTTTAAGTCTTATGTATGTAAATTATTTTACAACGAAATATCAATTTTTTTTATTTTCTTTATTAAGAAAGTATCATAGTTGAATAACAATCAATTTGTTAAAAGTCATAAAAACTATTAAAATTGTTTTTTTATACAATAATAATTAAACCATTAATCTCAAAAACTCAGTTAGAATTTATAAAAAATAAATTAAAAATAAAAAAAACAAGTGATAATATATGTCTAGAAAAAACACATAGGTAATTATTAACATGGAACTTACATTAAGAATATAATTGTGTTTTACATTCACAATAGGGTTCTACTCATTATTAATAAAATATGTATTAGAAAGAAAAAGTTATCAATCAATATTATTAATCCCCTTTGCATTCTCTTAAATTGTTTGGATACAGATTATTAATATCCACCATGGATGTTTGTGTTAATTATGGTGTTTCCATACTTGTCTCTACATTATTATATTATTTTTGTCTCTTAACTTTTATAGTCACACTAAGATTGCCTAGTGTTTCCATACCCATCTCTACATTATTACATTAATTTTGTCTCTTAAATTTTACAGTCATTGTAATATTCCCATTTTTTGGTGTCACTTATGACAGGGCTAGGATGGAATCCCAAAGTTAGGAGCAGAACGATCACAGGTACAAGTTGGTGTCATCAGCGAGCCGAGGGCATTTTTGGAGGAGTTTTGAGGAGTTTCTATGAGGTTGGGTGAAATTCGCTTGATATATTCCATCATCCGAGGATTTTGGCTTTCGTTCTGGTACACTTAGACAACTTTCGGAAATTTGAGTTATATATGGGCTTAACTCAGCTGATTACGCTCAAGGTGGCATTCCGAGAGGAATACATGATAGAACACCTTAGTATAATGGCTCATTGGAATCGAGACGAGGATACCTCCATGATGGGATGGTGGGACATGAGTTCTAGTGACTGGAGGAGACATGGTAGCCTATTTACTCTTTTCTGCATTAAAAAGAAATATTTTAATAAGAGGGAAAAGTGCTCCATGAATAAAATAATAATAAAATAAGGCTCTAGAAGGCTCCAAGAGATCTATAAAATAAAGGGAGGAGGCCATTGAGGGATATGTTTTGGATCATATCATTTTCTTGTGTGAGAGGTTTGAGACGTGATCCTCTACTTCAGCCATAGCCCCAAGACGAAAAACCTCAGGTGATTTGTGAGTGTTGGATGAAAACCCAACTCTCTTGAGGAGACTTCATTCATAAGTTTCGCATAGATTCAGGGATTGGTGTGAGGATCATTCAGATATTCAACTTGTGCTTCATTATCTTCAGTGGGTTCAGTGATAGCTGTTGTCGAAGGGAGAGTGCAACAATTCATCAAGGTGGCCAGTTTTCCATCTCAGCTATTTTGGGTCAGATCTATATGTAACCTCAGTTATTATTTAGAATAAAATGCTAAGATTCTTCCTATCCAATGTGTAATAGATTGCAGTGCTCTATATGTTTTTATTTTTACATGGCAATCTTCTGTTAAGTAAATGTTTATTTTACGACATAATGTGGGGTTTAAATTAATTTATGCAAAATTAGTCAAAATATCCATTTGGGGATATTACAGTGGTATTAGACTCTAGAGCCTTGGTCTTGGCTCAGTCGTGGGGTTTCAGTTTGGAGAATCTCAATTTGTATTGTAGATCAATTCAAGGGTTTCATGATTTCTTCTATCTTGTCGAATTCATTATTTTACAGAAGAAATTTCTCCAAATAGTCGAGCAAAGATCAGAGGAAAAATTTCTTATTTTTTTTCAGGACCGAGTGACTGCGGGGAATATTGAATTATTGACAATGTTGAAGAGGCAGATATTGTTCATTGTGTTGCACCCTATTAAGTGTAACCAATTTGATCCATTTTTGTAGCGAGAGTTGTATATTATTGTTGTTGCGAAAGCATCTGAATAGCACCGACATTGCTCGTGGTCAAATGAGTGAGAAATAATTGCAGTCGTATTGTCGAATACGTTGAATGGTTCACCATTGCAAGCAACCAAAATTTTAAATCATAAGGAACGAATTTATCTTTAAATTTATGGCCCAGTATTCCACATATTCTTGGGCATAAATAACCACTGCTACTAGGTCGAGATTCCCTTTATGACTGAGCAAATTTTGAACGTATCGATTGCAGTGAAGGCTATTGGTGTAAGAATAATATCTCGTTGATTTGCTTGATAGTGGTCGACGCAATTGCTCTATATGATAACGTCGTCGGTGTTCCATTACCCTCGTTTCATCAGTGAGTCAATGGACGTCGCCCAAAGCTCGTCCTAACTCTTGGTAGTGAAATTCCCTTAAGACATTTTCAAGGAAAGATGAAATTCTAGGCAGTGGTATGAGTCTGATGTGTATTTTGATTGGCCAAATCGTGGCATCGTTTCTTCGTTCGACATGCACAAAAATCAGTTGGACACGTCCGCATCATATTGATTGAGCAATCATAGACTGAGGCTTACTAAAAATTCGAACCATCGATTGCACGCTGAGAATTATGACAGGGATTGCTCCAATTGAGGGTTGAGTATCGAGCCAGATGGGATTCCTTCATGGGTTATCAGGCAAGAGACTGCCGCAGAGATTTTATTTTATCACGGGGTCCGATATTTGATAATTATATATATTTTGAAAAGGCCGAATTCAAGGATCTAGGAGGGGTCGAGGTTTTATGTGCCACAGAATTTCTAGAGGAGGCTGGAAAAAAAATTTTATTAAGGGAAGCCAAATTAAAATCTAAAGGGGAAAATTTCATATTGAGGAAGAGACCGGATTGAGGTCGAGTTCTCACATTAAAGGAGAGGTTGTGTTTCAATATTGGCATCACATAAATCGAAATGCAACCCTTATGTCATGTTCTAGACCTGATATTTGTTTTTACATACCTGTAGAAGCGAGTTTATGATTACCACCGATTGTATTTTCCTTCAATAATCTTTAGTGACCAGTTCTCAAGAAGACCAAGTCCATTGTTTGGTTGTAGTTATCTTCTCAATTTCATAGGGGCCGTATAACAACAATTCGAGGATAAGTGTGGGCATCCATCCCTTGCTGACCATGTGGTTTTCCTTGTTGGAGTTCAAACTAGACCTGAGATAGCTGAGTTGCATTGGAGGAGAAAAGTTAATTGGGTGGTTGTAAGGGTGCATTTTTAGGAGGACCAACCTTTGTGAAAGTTGTAGAAAAGGAGGAAAGAAGTCGTGTCAAATTATTGGTTGTTTTTCTACCGTAGTATAAGCAGATTGAGCACTTTCCACAATGGCACGAATCAGGTTATTCTTGTATCTCTGTTATGCATCTATTGATGGTTTATGTGGAATAGATTATCATGTATTGTCTAACTTGATATAAGCCTATTAATGAAGTTACAAATTTCTGAGTATGAGATAAAATACCAGCAGTTGGGTTGATAATAGTTCTTTTATAAATTCCCCACTATATGGTTGTATTTGACACCAGTAAATACACGTCACCTATAGTAGTGTGTATTTGAAATGTCTGACAAATGGGCTCAGTGAAAGACCCTTGAAAATTCAGGAAATTGCATTAAACTCAGAAAAACAGTGACCACATCATTGGTTGAGCCATGAAGGGATTCCTAAATAGATTGAGAAGAATAAAAACAGAAGTTGGTTCCTTGAACCACCATGCATCAGAAGACCAGAAAACAAAACAGAACGGCAGACCCTTCTCCAAGAAGGTACATAATTTACTCCAACAAAGGCATCCAAGAAATTTACATAAGGAGAGAGAAGTGGGAAATTGGCTTTATGCACTTGGGATGGACTTAAAGAGTGGAAGATCAGAAAATGACTTTCCCATGTTGGAGAAATTGGAATCCTATCTTCCAAAGGTAGAGCAATCTGATTGGAGTTTAAATTGGGCTTTGGAGCCATCTATTCTTGCGTTGGTACAAGCCAGATTCTTGGAACATCCAAGTGAGAGAGTCAAGCTTATAACTGCCTCTTGTTTCAGTGATATTTTGAGGATAACAACACCCTTTCCTCCCTACAATGATGATATTATGAAAATAATTTTCAAACCGATAGTAGGAACTTTCAGGACTTGGACAACTGTGCAAGCTCTACATTTGGGAGGGAGCTTAAGGTTTTAGAAGTCATGGCCATGACCCAGACTTATGAGGTCATGTTTGATCTTGAGTGTGATGACTTGATTCTACAGATGTTCCAATCCTTCTTCAGCATTAGGAGACATCATTCTGACATAGTCATAGCACACATGCAGTCCATCCTGTCATCATGTATGGGAGTCTGTGAGGCCATTTTCCAGGAGTTGCAGACTAGATTCTTGAGCATTTGGAGGAGAGAGAAGTTGGTCTCACCTACTGCTTATGAGCTAGCCCAAGGTCTAGTTGAGAAAAACATTGAGCTTTTCAGGAGACAATTAACCAGGGAGGAGTTGTTCCAGTTTGGTGGATCAGACAACAGAAATGAGCTGAGGAGGAAGGGACTTTGCTTCATTTGCAAAGGACCTTAGGGGCCTGATCACTCATGTTTGAGAGATGTAGATGAGGTGGCAGAGGTAGAGCAGGTAGACGTTCCTTCTGTATTTCAAAATGAGGACTCTTCTTTAGATGAGTCCATGGGATCAGATGAGGGCGCTTCTGGGGAGCGAGAGCAGTCATGCCGAGATGATGATAGTAGGTCAGAGTTGTATTCTAGTGTGCAGGGTGAGCAGTCAAGGGACTCTACAAGAGATACTTAGGATGATGAGTCACTTGTGACAATTTAGCCGAAGCATCATATGATGGAGCAGGAGTCAGTAGAGGAGGACACTATGCACATCATGCATGATAGTCCTTTAGGGGAGAGCCGGATGGAGGCTCACCTTGAGTCTATGATGGATATGTGGCAAACCTTGGGGTCAGCGATTGAGGAGGAGCAATCAGATTCATAGACACCAAGTACAGTGATCGCATTTGAAGATCCATCTCCTCTGGAGATGTTGGAGGTTGATGGGATAGTTCTGTAGGGGGCTAGTGGACAACAGGAGCATTACATTCCCGATCAGGAGAGGGAGGAGCTGTTGGAGATGGTGGAGCATCCACCTTTGGGCCGACACACTGATGAGGTGCAGATAGATGCACATGTAGCCAGCAGCATTGTAGTACTTTCAGGGAGTAGCACTCTCTAGGAGTACATCGATGGGGCTTGCAGCATATCTTTCCCACTTTGGCCCATTATAGAGGGTGGGGCCTTCTTCTACAGGCATATTTCGTCGACAGATGGGACATAGCAGCGTGAGTTGATTATGAGTTGGCGATAGCTCTCAAGGCATGTTCTATACGTAGTTGACACTACAAGGGATTCTTCTTCCAGGATAGATTGGTGGGAGATCGTGAGCTGGTACCCTCTTGATGGTACGATTTTATTCGTAGGGAGCACAACAGAGAAGGGTCCCTTAGACATAGCAGATGTTACAGATTCCAGCTGGTAGTGGGGCACAGGTCGTCATTTCTTCAACACTCCATCCTGATTTCAGGAGAGCGGGAATAGCATGGGATTGAGTCAGGACTTGGATTGGAGAGAGGTGATGAGTTGGTACGTAGTTGGTGGGGCAACTTATACAGTTAGAGGTACAACACAACAGGAGCTAGGGAGCATTGATGCTTTTTTGTGGACTTCACTTCATGAGGCATCAACTATAGCCAGAGGCAATGCGTTTTCCGAGCCGTTGGACTTTGGCAATGATTGGCCATGGTGGCGTTGGGGTATGGGAGGATTGTTTTTTGACAGGTACAATGAGAGATCAGTTTGGGATCCTGACATTGAGGGGTCCATTCTGAGTGGCTTGATATAGGTGCATAGCAGCACCCAAGGGTTTGTGTGGGATCTGGGCATTGGGTCTCAATTGCATCAGGCCAACAAGGTCTGTGATATTCCCTTTTTTGGTGTCACTTATGATAAGGCTAGGATGGACTCCCAGAGTTAGGCACAGATCGGTCACAGGTATAGGTTGGTGTCATCAGCTGGCCCAGGAGATTTTTGGAGGATTTTTGAGGAGTTTCTATGCGTTCGGGTGGCATTCGCTTGATATATTCCATCATCTAAGCAATTTGGCTTTCATTCCGGTACATTCCAACAACATTTGAAAATTTGAGTTATTTGTGGGCTTAACTCAGTTGATTACGCTCAAGGTGGCATTCCAGAAGGAATACATGATAAAACACCTTAGTGTAATGGCTCATTGGAACCGAGACGAGGATACCTCCATGATGGGATGGTGGGACATGAGTTTCAGTGAACGGAGGGGACATGTTAGCCGATTTAATTTTTTCTACATTAAAGACGAATATTTTAATAAGAGGGAAAAGTTCTCTATGAATAAAATAATAATAAAATAAGGCTCTAGAAGGCTCCAAGAGATCTATAAGAGAAAGGGAGGAGGCCATTGAGGGATATCTTTTGGATCTATCATTTTCTTATGTGAGAGGTTTGAGATGTGGTTCTCTACTTCAGCTCTAGCCCCAAGATGGAAACCCTCGGGTGATTTGTGAGTGTTGGACAAAAACCCAACTCTCTTGAGGAGACTTCATTCAGAAGTTTCGCAGAGCTTCAGGGATTGGTGTGAGGATTGGTGTGAGCTTCGCAGAGCATCCTTCCTCAGGTCTTGATCCTCGCGACTTCTCTCACATCCATTCAACCTTCAACAACAACCAACCTTCTTCAGCCGGGTGATCGCCTTTTATTCACCCGCTCCGCGCGACTGGCAGCTTCTCTGTGTCTTCACTCTGGCTTTTCCAGCGTCTCTTCTGATGTCTGTGTGTTCTACCTTCTGTTTTTTGCTGTGTTTCTTTCATCTGCACTTATCTCTGTTCGATCTCCAGCTATCAAGTGCTTCCGCGCCACCTTGGTAGCTCCGCAACTCCTAGTCGCTGCGGCTCGGTCACGGTTGCTATGCGTATTTATTCCGCAACTCAAAAAGAGTCAAAGTTCAGAATGTCTTGGCCAAAAGTTCAAAACTCAAACAAAAACAAGGGCCCCAACAGGCCCCGACCACAATTCTTTGACTCGTCCGCGAGTCAATCGCAAATAACAGTTTCTACTTCCATTCCCCCGCTAGCTTCCGTGCCCTGCTCTGCTGTTCCTTCTTCCGCCACCCTTTCCTGCTGTACTCCGCCATCCGGTTGGCCAAACAAGGGCCCCAACTCCGGGACCCGGCGGAGTGTTGAATCTCTAAGCTCTGTGAAGGTCGCCACTGCTTGCTGCCATTCCTGCATAAGCAGGTCGGCGTCTTGAGAGATGCGGTTAGCGGCGGCTTCGTCAATGGGCGTCGGGGCAGCCCCGAACAGAGTGGCGAGATGGGCTTCTGCCTTGGCATCCAGCTGGTGCATAGCGTCAGCATGGGTGCGAAGGGGTGGACGGATCTCCCGGATGACGTGCTTGGCCGCTACTGATTCGGCCTCAGTCTGCTGCATGTGAAGTTCCAGCTCGTCCGACTGGGCGTAGAGCTGATCCAACCTTGCAGGGTCTGTGGTCGCCTGAATGTCCTGAGAAATCTGTTGCAGCTAGGCAGCAATGGGCTGCGTCTTGACAGTTAATGCAAGTGAGCACTCTTGCAAACTGCGGAGAAGGGCAGAAGCCGCGGCTGCAGTGGAATGGAGAGTTGCTTGTAGACTAACTGCTTGCGCCTGTTTGGCAGTTACCTGTCCTAAATGGTCACTGGGTGGATCTGGAAGGGTAGGCCGTGCGGCTAACGCCGCTTGTAACTCCTGGTTCTCCCTGCAAACAGTAGTGAAAACTTCCCTGAGGTGATGAGCCTGTAGCGCGATAGGGTCCTCCTCGATTCTGATGGGAAGTGGAGCATGGTGAGCCCGTGCAGCGGGCCATACGCTGGAGATCGCTTGGATAGCAATGTTGACTTGCTCCTCGAGGTTGGTCTTCTCCTGCAGCAACTGATTGCGTTGTTCAGTAATCCCGTGATCTGATTCCGCTGCTCGGTGCACCGCCGCTGTAGCTCGGCGTGAATCTGCTCGGCCTTGAGGGCCGCCCGCTGAATGAGCAGATACAGCTGTGCTGGACTCAGTTGTTCTGCAGTTGTTGTGCTGGGTGCACCCTGCTCTGGCGTCTGTTCCTGCGAAGATTGGCCCATGGCCGCTGCTCAGCCTGAAGTCTCTGGAGGATGGACCGGCGTCTTCTGCTGCACCGAAGTGGCCATATCAAGCTCTGGCCGGTCCTGCTGTGTGGTTTGCTCTGTGGAAGGGGCGGCTGAATCAACCCCAACTGTGGCTGGCTAGACAGATATAGTTGGAAGAGAATCCCGGGATGTGGCCACGGGGTCAACAGGTGGTACCACGGCTGCAGTACTGGAGGTGACCTCCGCCCCGTGGTCACCGCCGAAGAGTTCCCGGATCAAAGAATCGGACACAATGGCTGATGAATTGGACAGATTGGGGGAGGTGGCATGTGGTCGGCTGGTGGAGGGGGTGGTGGATGGAGTGAACAAGGTGTGAGGGAGACGAATGTTGAGGAAATCTGCTGGATCAATCAGCGGTTCCTCCGGAATCAAAGTTGTTGTGGGCGGCGTGGCTGGTGGATCATCCTCCGTAAGATCCACCACGGGATCTGTGGCCGTAGTGCGGGCCCTCTTGGATGGAGGTGGGCCGGCGGAATCGGGTTCGGGGCCTGGTTCACCCATTGTTGTGATGAGGGGGGTGGCAGAAGTGAACAGGTTAGTGGGAATGGGGGAAGTGAGGGGGGCGGTGTTGGAGAGACCACGGGTCCGATTAATACGAAATTCAGTAAAAGAAGGAAATATAGGGGCACCACTAGAAACAACCTGGGTTTCCACGTTGAGTCGCCGTGCCTGGTCGTTGAAATGCTCGACGATGGGGACCAGCGACTCAGGCAGGTCCGCTGCGGTCCCCGCTGCATCTGGGGTTGTCTCCGCCGCAACTTGGGAAGATCCCCCTGCGCTGGTCGCGGCAGGCTGCTGTGCGGCCCTCATCCCCTCAAAATTGTAGCGGATGACTCCGTCGCGAACGTGCTGGACAACCCCTGGCCACGTAGAGACCTCCCTGTGGAAAACATTATCATTCAGCTGGAAGCGAAGGGGCGCCATATGGAAATTATGGTGCGGTACACAAGTCGGCCGGATGAAAGTGTGGTTGTGGCTGACGCCAAACCACACCTGTTCACTGTATTCATCCAACAGGTGCCGGGGCACCCGTTGCTGGGAAGTGACCACATCAGTCATCATCCCATACCATTCTCGGAACGCCTCTGCGTTCACCTGCCTGCTGCTGGGGGCCGTGGACACCTACCAGGGGGAATATCTCATCGCGAGCGGTTGGCTCATGGTGATCTCCGCCAGTGTCCGTATCGGGGGGAGATGCCATTTCCACATGGCGAACGCTAGGAGAAAGTACCCATAGATGAAACTGGTAGTCCGTTTGTAATTGTCTTCGCAAGCCGCGAAGAGTTCCTTCAACACAAACGAGCTCCAATTCAACCTGGCTCCCTGGACGCAGTGCTCTGCAATGGAAATTGTGTCCAGAGTGCACTCTCCCTTTGTGTAGTGGCGCATGGTCTTGCTAGCGATCAGGTAGCAAGCGAACTGGATTTCTGGTACATTTATCAAATCTATCTTGGCACCTTTACCACCCCGGCGAGTGCCATACTTGGTGTAGAGGTCCGCATCAGCCGACTTCCGGGCGCGCTTGGAGGATGTCTGGCCCGCAGAGGAGACATCTGAACCAGTTTGAGATAGCCCTGTAAGCCGAATAATGTCTGCTGCATGTATTGGAATTTCTTCGTTCAGCCACAGGGACCCATTCTGCACCCGACTGAGGAGGAACCGGGTACATTGCAGAACTGGTCCGGTGGTGCCGAAGACGGGAAGACTCCTCAAATTCATCAAAGTCGACTGCTGTAGGCCCCGGAATTCTTCCCGCATTCGACTGTTAGAGCTGCTACCTGGCGTATAATGGTGCTCCATGAACGTCTGCCAATGGAGGTGAGGAAACTCAGCCGGGTCGGACAAATTGGCGTCCATACAGGGTGCATTGTCATACTTGCCGACCAGTGACTCTACTCGGTGAATTCTGCGATCTAGCGCTGGTTCAGGGACTGAGAGAAGAGCTCTCGGCATCTTGGCGCGTCTCTGATAGACTTGGACGATTCTTCTGTAACTTCCTGTGAGGTGTTGAGTGCTCTGATACTGTGAATGCTCCGGAGTCGCTGCAACTTCCAAATTGAATTGGTCCGTCATCCCTGTGCTGATAGCCTTCATGCAAATTGGGCCATCTGCTGGCACGCGCGGGGTTGATGAGACTCCATAATGGCAATTAATTCTTGCTATCTTTCTTGCCTGCGATAATCGTGCGATCAATCGCAGGCCTGTGTGTAATCTGACAGTTGCTGACGGTGTCATGGGGAGATGGGCGGACCCGACGGCGGAGGGAACTGCGGCTGACGGTAAATGATTACGGTATGATTACTGTCCATTAAGGGAATTTATGACCAAATCTGAGCTATCCTACGGACTGACAAAAGGACTGACGAATATGACCTGGACTGACACTGGCACGAGGATGGATCCTTCGTGCATGACACGCTGGACTAGAGCGGCGACATGCTGGACTGGCGCTGCGACACGCTGGACTGGCGCTGCGACACGCTGGACTGGCCCGCCCCGACCACAGTCGGTTGCGGTAATGTTCCCGCAACTGACTGGTTATTTGACTGAGTACCGACAATTGGAAAAGACTACCTACATTCATCCCGGTTGCGGGAGAGTTATTCAACTACGCTACTCTACGGGTTCTCTCGGTTGCGAGAGTTATTAATGAAAAATGAGAAGTACCTACTCCTGGTAGGGCTTCAGGCGTGCGCCATTCACCCATCCCGGAAGAACTGTGCCGTCCAGTTGTGCCAACCGAACGGCTCCTGAGTCGCGGATCTCGATGACAAAGTACGGTCCCAGCCAATGCATCTGGAGCTTGCCTGGAAACTTCTGGAACCGATTGTCGTATAATAGAACTTTGCCGCCAACTTGGAAAGCTTTAGTTTTGATGTGGCGGTCGTGCCACGCCTTCTGTCGGGCCTTCTCAACCCTCTGGTGGAATTCTGCGAGGAATCGAGCCTCATCCAGCTCCTGTAGCTCCTGGAGGCGTTCCCTAAGTGACGCCTCTTCTGAGAAGTGGAGGGTCGTTGCGATCAAAAGGCTGGGCACGGTGAACTCGGCGGGAATCACCGCTTCCCGGCCATACACCAACTGGAAAGGCGTCTGGTTGGTCAAACGTTTTACCGTGGTCCAGTAAGCCCATAATGTCGCTGGTAGCCGCTCATCCCAATCATCCCGCTGAGCGTTGCAAACTTTTGTCAAGCCCTTTTCAAGAATCTTATTGAAGGCTTCCACCGTACCATTGGCCTGCGGGTGGTATGGGCTGCTTTTATGATGCTGAATCATAAATGTGTCCAGTAGCGACTTGACCGTGGCATTAATGAAATGCGTACCCTGATCGCTGGTTAAGCTCCGTGGGCAGCCAAAGCGGCTGATGATGTGTTCAAAGATGAACCGAGCAGCGGTCTCTGCCGAGCAGTCGCGTACCACTGCTGCCTCAGCCCACCGTGTGAGGTAATCCGTCACGGTAATGATGTACCGGGCTTTGGAATGGCGAGCGATTGGTGCGATAGGGCCTACGAAATCAACAACCCACTTCTCAAATGGCCGCAACACATGCACTGGGTGTAGCGGAAGCTCGTCCCTGTGCGAAGGCCTTCCCGTCCTCTGACAAATATCGCAACGTTTCACATAGGCCTTACAGTCTGCATGTACCGTCGGCCACCATAGGCCAGCTTGAAGCACCTTCCTTGCGGTGGGTTTAGCACCCACGTGTCCTCCCGCAACACCGCTGTGACATTCCCACATCACTGCTTCCCGCTCGTGGTCAAGAACACACCTGCGCAAAACCTCATCCAGGCCCAGTTTGTACAGCTGCCCTGCGATCAATTGATAATCGGCCGCCCGGACAACCAAGTGGCGTTTCTGAAGAGGGGTGTAGTCTTCAGGGCACTGTCCTGTGGTCAGATACGTGGCAATGTCAGCCAGGTAATCTGGTACTGCTTCAACTCGGAATAGGTCAGCATCCGGGAGCTGATCGTCCAACGGACCTTCATTCTCTCCCGTCTCCAGCCTTGATAAGTGATCGGGACCAACGTTCAACCTACCAGGCTTGACAATTACCTCACACGTGAACTCCTGAAAAAGTAGAAGCCATCGACAGATCCTTCCTTCCAACACAGGCTTATTGACCAGATATTTTAATGCCGAATGGTCCGTGAAAAATGTAAATTTTCCGCCCAAAAGGTAGTGGCGGAACTTCTGAAGAGAGTACACCATCGCCAACGCCTCTCGCTCGGTCGTGGTGTAGTTCTTCTCCGCATTCGATAATCGTCGGCTGGCAAAGTATACGGGGTGGTCAACTGTCGTTTCCCCGGGTTGCGCCAACACAGCTCCAAGTGCAATACCAGACGCATCAATATGCACATGGAACTGCTTATCCCAGTCGGGGTGAACAAGTATGGGTGTCGTCGCCAACTTCTCCTTCAATGCGTCGAGTGCCTTCCTACACTCCGCCGTCCACTCAAATGCTTCTGACTTCCGCAACAGTCTCTCCAAAGGGGCACTGATTTTGGCGTAATTGCGGATAAACCGCCTGTAGTATCCTGTGTGCCCGAGCAGTGCCCGCAACTATTTCACAGTCTCTGGGGCCTCCATGTGGACGATGACCGCGACCTTGGCAGGATCAATGCAGACCCCTTGCTTACACACCACGTGACCCAAGAGTGTGCCGAATGGTACTGCAAAAATACATTTCTTCAAATTCAAGGAAATCTGCAGCTGGCGACACCGGTCGAACATAACACGCAACAGGGAGGCGTGTTTCTTCAGCAGACTGTAAACAGTCCAATCGTCCATATAGACTTCCAGGAACTTGTGAATGTACTCCCGGAAAGCAGCAATGACAATCCGGGAAAACACAGCCGGTGCGTTCTTCAGACCAAACGGCATAACGTGGTATGCGAATGATCCCCACTCAGTTGTGAATGTTGTCTTCGCCTTGTCTTCCTCGGCGATGCGCACCTGATGGTAGCCCGAAAACCCATCAGTGAAGGAATAAGCTTCGTTTCCCGCGACATGATCTAGAACTTCGTCGCTGAAGGGAGTGGGAAAGGGATCATGAATACAAGCATTATTCAAACTCCGATAATCTACGCAGACACGGATTTCCGCTTTGTCCTTCTTGTTCTGGATGACAATGGGACTTACCCACTCAGCTTCTTCTACTGGAAAGATGAGACCCGCAGCCAACATCTTGTCGATCTCCATCTTGACCTTCTCTTTGATACGTGGATTCAACCGGTAGGGTCGGTGCTTCACCGGCCTGGCTCCTGGTTTCAGTGTGATGCGCATTTCGCCCAGATCCCCCTTGATCCCCTTCAGGTCCGCAACTGATGATGGAAATAAATCTTCATACTCCCGGAGGAGGCTGAAAATTTCTCTTGTCATCTCCTCGTCCCAGTAGTCTCCCACCGTTGCCAGCTTAGGTTTCTCCTCCGTTCCAATGTTCAGCTTCTTTGTCTTTAGGGGCTGAAAATGGACTCCTTCTGTCGTCGGCTCGTCGTGGATGCTGAGCTCGCCTTCCTTCTCGTCAAAATAGAGATGCCTAAGGTCCTCCAAACTATCATCCTCCGAATCGCCATCAATTCGTTGGCAAACCAATTCGTGCTTGACCCCGGAGCGTGACGCCACCGGGCCCTCATCGGGTTCAGAATGGCGGAAAAACAAAACCTCCTTGACGGCTTGTAGGGCCTGAGATTCCTGAGCCGTCTCCCCTTCGAACGAGAAGCTCTGGACGAACTTTTCCGCGACTACTCGCCAGGAGCGGGTTCCCCGTTTCCGCTTTTCCTCCAGGTACCAGGCCTGGGGAATTGTACCCAGGGAGTGGACAATCCTGTGGACCCACAACTCCTCAGGATACCTTGCGCTACGCCACTGTTCCTCGCACGCTTGCAAATGCTGTCGCGGGTCGGAAGCTCCATGATGTTTAAATGTAATGCAGGGCCCTTCATCCTCTTTGAAGCATGCCCGTAGAGCATCCGCCACACGCTCCCATCGCAACAGAGTGTTGCGGTGATTGTTCCACCATCGTCCCGATGTTGACTTCAAGGCCACATCCAAAAGTGGTATCCGGCTTTCCTTTGGGACCCGGTCTTCGACCTTGGCAATAAAAGTATTCACTGCTTGCATGTTTGATAATGTGGGGTATCCACGGATCTCAGTCCCTACCCACCGGACCTGAGCGATGGAGGCACATCTCCGCGTGGTGGTCTCATACCCCCCCTGCTGCCAGTCTTCCCACGCGAGCTCGAATCCGAGCTCCGAGCTCTGCACACTCCGCCAACTGATAGAGCCAGTGGCGGTCGAGTTAATATAATCGTCCCGCTTTCCTGCAGTCATCTGATACAGATGGTCCATCATCTGAGCATCCTCCCGACTGTCCACCGGTTCTGTATATTGCGGTCCCTGATACGGGTCGAGAGGCTGAGTGACCCGTACCTCCCCATCCTCAAAAATCATCAGCTCCTTCTTGAGGTCGATGATCGCGTAATTCTCAAAAGCCCAATCAATGCCAAGTAAAGCAGGATAGGGGTCCTTATCGCCCATGATATCAATAACTTCAAAGTCAGTGTATGTCGTTACCCCCGCAACGTCGACCTCGACACCCTCGAGTCGGCCGATTGGCAAGATACAGTACTGGTTCGCCATCCTGAGTTGGATTGGGGAATAGGTGAGCCGTGGCTTTCCAAGAGCCTCCCATGTTTTTCGCGGCAAAATATTGACGTCGGATCCCAAGTCCAACATGGTGTCGCTGATTTGGAATCCAGCGACCTGCGTGTTAAGCCGGAATTCTTTGCCTGTTCGTTGCTTGTTCCGCTTGACACGTTGCACGTATTGAGGCCTAGCGTCCACCGGATTTCTGGGTTCTGCGCGCCCCTGCAGCGCTCCGTCTAAAACATACTTGAGCTGCTGCCGCAGCCCAGCGTTATCAACAATCCTGAGGAATAGCCGGAGCCACTCCTCGACCACAGCATCTGCGGCGTTCTGCTCACCGGATTCCGGCCGCCAGGGCTCCTCCAGCCCTCCCTCATTCCGCAACTGGGCGAATGCCTCAACCGCCTCTTGAAAATACTTCTTCTGGACTTCGGGCCTGATCAACTTCTTTGGGGATGCCGGCCGAACCACTCGTGCTGGCTCCTTCTCGTGGGCATCGTCTCCAGTCTTCTTTCCGCCCCGTGTTACTATCGCAACGTTCTGCATGTCAGGGGTTGCGGTGCTGCGTGGTTCTGAGTTTATCAGATTCGCTCCCCTCTGCCTCACCCGTTCTTCCCACTTCTTGATGAGCTCCGGACAGTCTTCTGTAGCATGGGCATTGACCCGGCACTGGGAACACCAGGGTCGTCGCGGAAGGGGACATTCTCGAGCCACATGACCCTCCTGGTCACAGTTGTAGCACTTTACCGGACTGCGTCCTCCTGTTCGGCCTCCCCGCATGCCGCCACCTCTTCCCCATGGGGCCTCTGTTGTGTAGATTAATCCGTCTTGCGGACAAGACCGATCTCTCTAGTACAAAAGGTAACTAGCAACAAACAGCCAATTATACTAATCTCTCTCTAAGCATATGCAATTTATAAAAACACTATAAGGGTGCAAGGCCTACCTTATATCCAACGCTTTGCTTGCTTACTTGATTTTGTTGAAGTCCTTCCCGTGCACTGAAAGAACGTCCTTCGTATATCTGCAATCACAAACAAGGAAAAAGATTAAGCAGCACCTGTATAGACATTGTCATAAATCATACTTATCATAATGATCAAGGAATTTATGAAATAAACCACAAATTGACAGTTTAATGAGAGAAATGAGTATATTTGTATTAACTTTAAAGATAGAAAACCTTTACAACATGTGCCTTGATGTTGTGCAGGTCCTCCCGGGGTCCGAAGCAGGAATCTCCTTTACTCTGACAAGCATTGCACTCTTTGAACTAAGACAAATGAGGATAAGTGATTTAACCTCACAGAAAGTCTTAAGTTACTCAAGTCTAAATCTCAACAGCATTTAACTTCAAATCTCATAAGCTTGAACTCTCTTTGAGGCTACCCAAGGCCTCTTTTTATAGTGAAAGAGAGGAGGTTTCTAGTTCCAAATATGAAGGGATAGAATCCTCCTTCAAAGGGATAAGCTCCTTACATCAAGGGGTTAGCTCCATTAAGGAAGGGATGCATGAACCAGCTTCAAAGTGTATCCATTCCGAAAATTCCCGTCTAGAATCTTCTAGAATTCACCTGGAATTCACTTTTTAATCTTCATTTTCTCGCCTTTTTATGTTTTACAGAGGTCCGCACCCATTACACAAAGAACGTGCGGTATGGTTCCGCATGCAGGCTGAGATTTAGGTGCGGGACCGCAGGGAACGCATAGAGAAAGTGTGATACCAATTCTTTAGGGGATTTTAAGGATTTTCTTCTGATTTTGAAGCTTGATATGAGGAGCTGGTATATTAGACTTGCAAAAGGAGGAAGTATGAGTAATAATGAGCTCATACGGTCATGAGAATGTCAAGGTGACAGTTTTCAGTGTAACAAATTGCCCCCTAAAGTGCAAAGTCTGTAATAGATGAAGCTATAGTCTGTCATATATGAAGAGTGCAGTACTTTATCATTTCAAAGATCATCCTGTGGACACCCCAGTCGGTACCTGTAAAAACATTCAATACAAAATATATACATGTATATGTCATCACTGAGGTAGGCATTCCCATACTCAGATAAAAACTAACTATAAACTAACTGAAATCGTTCTGATACAGGAATGATTTTGAATACATCATAGTACAAATATATGTAGACACAGTATGGACGCAACCATCTGTTTATCAAAAGTCTACTGTATAGATGACAACAAAATTCCTCGCAGCCTGGATGGTGGAAACTAGATCCAGGGTCTTGATTTCCGTATCTCGAACCAGTATGATTCTATCCATGTGAATGAATGTATTGAAGTCGAACATGGTAGAAACCACTTGATTACCAGTCAATGATGTGAACTGTTAACAAGTGTGAGAGAAACCACCAGTAATGTCAATGGCTCTCAAAGTACTCAGTACAATCCATGAAATGTGAATGAATGAGCTGAAGTCGAACATGTCACGGAGTCATTCGATCGAAGGTCGTTGATGTAACCTGTCGTCGAAAGCGAGAAACCTGCCATTGAGGCATGCAGATTTCAAGGTACTGACGATTTCTGGATCAACTTCCTAGATAATGTGTTGATGTCGATAGAAAGCGATCTGTCGTAGGCAAGCCCACAACACGAAATCATAGATCAAGTTTTGAAAAATATGTTGGCAAGGACTGACTCAGGGATGGTCAATGATGGATGACAGATATTTTGCAGATGAATGGTTTTGTTTGAACTGTTCTCTTGGACACATAACGACACTGCAGAGGGCTTGGTGACAATTGACTCAAAGCTAATACCCAGAAACCGGCTGAAAATTTTCAATGTGGTTTGATTAACTGTTAAGCAAAGGATTTCCCAACCCAGGTGAATATAAGTGTCGTGTCCAAGAGTGGTCGACTGAGTTTTCGGACAATTTTAAAAATACAACAAACATGCTCATTTTTCTCTCTTTTCCCCCACCATTTCTGGCAAGTACCTCTTTATTTTTGACAAGCTTGAGGAGGATAACATTTTCTTGGTTATAAGCTCACCCTTCGGGTGAGTCCAACTTAGTTTAAAATTTGAACCCTAAGAAGGAGTGGTTCGTTCCTGTTGAAAATTAAACAGGTCCTTTACTGTTAAGTTTTAACGAGTCCAGTATAGGAGAAACTCGGTGTTTTTAAGTTTTAGGGAGTCAGAAGAAAAACTTAAGAAAACTCCATCGGTGTACTTTTTCGTAAATTTAGTCTCTCGAGCCCGAAAAAGGATAAAATAATGCGGGAGAGAACTCTGTTGACCGTATTTAGTCAACGTATACCTTTTTCGTAAATAGTCCATTTCAGTCCGTAAAAGGGGTAAACTTATACTGAAGGGACGACTGTTCATTTACTTTAACGAGTTTGAATAGTCGAGTACTCGGCAATCTTTTCATATTTAGAGAGTCTGAAAAGAGCTTAAAGAGGACTCCAAGGTTTCGCTTTTTCGTAAAATTTTTGAAAGAGTCCGAAAAAGTGATAAAAGTATGCTCTTTGTTGAAAAATGATTATTTCACCTGAAAAATCCTGTTTCTGCACAAAAACTCAAAAAATTACACATACCTGTTTAAGATAAATAAAAATGCTTTCAAAAATATCCCTTTTAAAGTGAAAAATAAATAAATTTACAATTCATTCATTCGAAAAAACTTATAAAAAGGACTTTTTCTATTTCATTTTTACCGTTTAGTTGCAGAGTGAAAAGTAGAAAGCTTTTGGATAAAAAGTTCCCGTGAAGATTCTGGAAAATTCAACCGTTGGAATCGAAAATCGTCAGCCCCAGGTAATCCACGACCTCCTTATCTTGCTTTTCATCCGTTTAAAATTCGTTTTTAGGCTTTAGTTTGATTTTTTAGGGCAAAAATAGGTCAAAAAATGCGCCCGCGGGGTCCGCAGGCGGGACACAGGTTGCCTGCGGACCCCGAATTTTTCTGAACGGGAAAAAATCGGGGGTGCCGCACCCGACACACACCTTTCGTGCGGAGCTACGCTCTGTTTACAAAGAGCGGGTGCGGTACCCGCGCGGTTAAAATTCAAGCACAGTTTTCTCAAATTTCTGCCAAAAGTTTTCAAATGAAATCATGCTAATATGCCTTATTTTGTGTTGCGGGATTAACAAGTTGCTTATTTGGCGAGAAAGGGAACATGAGGAAGTGGATGAAGCTGCAATACTCCATTTGCCCACACAAAGGGCATTAAAAGCATGCTGCTTATACAAATTCTGGGCCATCTCTGGCATGAGGGCACAAGTGGAACTCTTAACATGGTTGGTAGACAGATGGCATGTGGAGGACTAGTGTTTCTTCATTGGTGGCCACCGGCTCGAAATTGAGCTAGAGGATATATACTTTTTGACTGGTTTGTCCAAGAGGGGCGAACATGTATCTTTGTTTGGGACTAGGCCAGGTGGCCAGACTGTCGCTAGTCTTCAACTCGAATTTTGCAATGATCAGGCAGATCCTCGGGACAAACGGATTGACATAAAACATGTCATCCGTCCTGAACTGAAAGTTATAGCATTCACTGTTACCAAACTATGTGGGAGCGCCGCGCTTCATGTAGCTACTGGTTCCCAAATGCGCATTGCTGTGGACTGTTTTCGTGGCACCATCTTCAACTGGTGCGAAGTTGTGTTGGCAAATATAAAAGGCCAACTTACCAGAGCAAAAACCGGGAAACTAAAAAACTTTGGATATGGTTCCATTGTCGTTTCTTTTGCTTTGGAGAGGGTCCCTCAGTTAGCTCCACAGAGTATTTTAGTTGATGCCGGTCGACTTCGAGAACCAAGAATGGTTCGCTGGTCCGCGCTGATGGCTCGTCATGCTATTGAGGGCACTGAGATTGTACGATTCCCTGTTTCATATTTTCATTGGCTGGATCGCCAAATTTTTTCGATAGAGGATTTTCCGTATGCAGGGATAGATTTCCGCGGAGATAGAGAGATGTCTCTCCCTGCAGGGGAACAGTGGGACGATTCAGGTAAAACATTTTTCAACGTTTGCTAAGTTCTAAATTTTTTAATTTTTTATCGTCTTAGAAAACTAATAACCAAAAGTTTTTCAAATACAGATGTGGGTCCACAACGTCCAGCTCATCTCCAACCTTTCGAGAGGAGACAACCGGTTGCGCCCGCACCAGCCCCAGCAGGCCAATCAGTAGAAATTTTGACTGATTTGGAACATCATCTAGAGCACTTGACTCTAGATATACCAGAGACGAGTATAGATGATATTCCCCTCAGGCTTCAAAGATATGTGATTGGAGTCCCATGACCTTTCAGGAGGTTCCTATGCAGGGTGGCTCGAGCAGTTGTTTCCTATCGAGATCATCATCAGTGATGAGATGATCATGTAGACTCATTTTTGTACTTTTGTGTTACCATTTTTGCCGATCATAAGGTGTTTCCAACCTATGATTGAAGACGATGTATATTTTTTTGAACACACTCCTATGATATATATCACTATTTTTGACGGCTATCTGCGTACATGAATGAATGTTTTTTGTTTTACTGCTTTTAATTATTGCAAATGTCTATTTATCATACTAGAATCAATTGAATCTGCTAATGTATTTAAACGTCTTGGAATATGCTGATATTCAATGTAATCAAACTCACGTTCCAAGAGACGAACTCTCAAAAATAACCGTAATAACACCGGATTTCTAATGGTATAAACCCTGTTAAGCTGTAATACAACAAGTTCAAAATCCAACCTTACAATCAAACTCCGAATTCCAAATGATATGGACTCAGATAATAACTCAATCACTGCACTATACTCGGCAATGTTATTTGTTGTTTGACCAAGGCTTACCCCATGCATGGATACTAACTCATCAGAGGGTGAATAGATAACCCAGGCTGCGGAAGAAATGTTCCGTGTACTACGACAAGCACCATCAGCAAAACCAATGTAGGTTTGAAGAGACGTCGACATCTGCAATATCAAGAGTAAAACTCAGATAAGCAGTCATAGTGAAAAACACACTTCTAAACTAGGCACACTTTTTAATCTAAAACACACCAACAGTAAAGAAATCTAAAACTAACAAAAAAAATCTCCACACCTTGTTTAAGCGTAATATCTCTTTAGATAAAGCCCATTTCTAGGTTTATCTAAAGGGACACCATCAAAATCTACTAACTCATAGGCCCCTTTTGCTAACTTTCGTTTCACAATGTAAGGACCATGCCACATAGGCACGAATTTTCCAGCTCCTAGCTTGTCGTTAGCTTGATCATAAAGTAAAACTAGGTCTCCTTCTGAAAAATTTCGAGGAGTCACATTTCTATCATACTGAGCTTTTATCCTTTTAACATGAGCCTCGTTTGCTATTGCAGCACTTCGCCGATTCTCATCTAATTGGGCCAAGTACAAGAAACGTTTTTCCTCTTCAGACGTAGCTGGAAGTAATTCTATGGCTAATTTTAATGACGGTATTTCGCATTCAATTGGTAGCACAACTTCTAAACCGTAAACTAGTTGAAAAGGAGTGAAACCCGTTGATGTTTTGACTGAGGTTCGATATGCCCAAAGCGCTGAAAATAACATGGAATGCCAATTCGTCTTGTGAATACCAATGATTCGTTTAATCATGGTGACTAAAACTTTATTAATAGCTTCAACCGGACCATTTGCTTGTGGATAGTACGGAGTGTAATTATCGTGGCGTAGGCCAAGTTGTTCTGTTAATTCAGTCATCATGATGTTCCGAAAATGACTTCCATGATCTGTAATAATAGCTTGAGGAACACCAAACCTAGCAATTATGTGATTGAACACGAATGTTGCAGCAGTCTTGCCTTCAGCTGAATATGTAGGCATCGCCTCGGCCCATTTCGTAAAATAATCTACAGCGAGAATAATATAGGCATGCCCCCCGGCCGAGTGAGGGTTACATGTGATAAAATCGATACCCCATTTTGCAAATGGACCAACGGCAATTATAGGGTGAAGAGGAGCAGGTGGCGCGCGCATTTTTCTATCAAAAATTTGACAGTTGTGGCATTTCCGAACCGCATAAATGCAATCTTTAAATAATGTTGGCCAGAAATAACCTGCACGCAATATCTTTTGGGCAGTGGCATACCCAGACATATGACCGCCACTTGCTCCAGAATGACAGTCATTGAGTACCTTTTCAGCTTCTTCATGAGTTAAACAACGTCAGAAAACAAAATCCGCTCCTCGTCGATAAAGAGTATCACCAATGATGTTATATTGTTGGGATTGGAAACGTATTTTCCGTCGTTGAGTTCGTGAAATTTCAGGCCGAAAAGATTGGGTTTGGAGATATACAATAATATCCCCATACCATGGATCAAGCGTACTGATAAGAAACAAAGATTCATCCACAATGGACTCTTCTGCCACTGTTTCAATATCAGTAGAGGGAAAATCACACATTAGTTCCGCAAAAACCAAAGATTTCTTTGCCTTGGATTTTTCAAATTCCAAGTCAAATTCTTGTAGGATAACTATCCATTTAGAATATTTGTCCCCTAGCAATTGTCTGGTCAAAATATACATCATAGGGTTGCAATCAGAAATTACTGTGGTTTTACGTAACAATATGTAATGTCGAAAACGTTGGACAGCTGGAACAGCTGCCAAGGCCAATTTCTCCACATGTGTATATTTGATTTCAGTCGGATTCAAATTTTGACTAAGATAATAAATCACATGTTCGTTGTGAGATTCATTTCTTGAACTAGTACCATCCCAATAGTGGAATGAGAAGCAGCGAGATATAGAATGTAATCCTGGTTGTAGTTGGGAGGATGCAATAACGGTGCATGGGTCAACGCGTGTTTAAGTGCATCAAAAGATCGATCAGCGACCTCGTCCCAAAAGAACGGAATGTCTTGTTTCAACAACCGGGTAAAACCCTTTGCAAGCTCAGCATAGTTCGGAATAAATCTACGTAAAAAGTTTGCTTTCCCCTGCAAACTTTGGAGTTGGCGCAATGTCGAAGGAGGAGGCAATTTAACGATAGCTTCGACCTTCGAAGGATCAACACGAATGCCTGATTTTGAGACAACAAATCCCAGTAATCGACCCGATTCTACGCAGAAAACACATTTATGCGGATTCAACCTTATCCGATAATGCCGACATCTCATAAAAATTGCTCGTAAATGAGTGGGATGATCGGCCCTACGTGATGAATGAGCAGGTAAATCATCAAGATATGGTTGAACAATGTGCTTAATGTCATGAAACGCATAAGACATGGCCCGTTGAAGAGTTGCTCCAGCGTTCTTAAGTCCAAAAGGTAGTTTACAATAGGCAAATGTTCCCCATGGACAAATGAAAGCTGTTTTAGGTTGATCTGCAGGGAGTATGTTTATTTGATTGTAGCCGGAAAAACCATCCATAAAGGAGAATAGTTCACTTCCAGCACAATCGTTGATTATCTGATCGATATAGGGAGTTGGATAATTGTCCTTTGGACACGCTCGATTAATATCCCTATAATCGATACATACTCTTATTGTTCCTTGTTTTTTAGTCACAGGAACAATATTCGATACCCAATCCGTTAAAGGAATTGGATAAATGAATCTTGCTCGAAGTAATTTTTCAACTTCAGATTTTATAGCAGCAGCTTTTCTAGGATGTATTTGACGTAATCGTTGACGAACAGGTTTAGCATCCGGGTAAGTCTTAATTTCATGTACTACGATCGATGGATCAATTCTTGGCATTTCTTCGTAAGACCGGGCAAACACGTCACGGAATTCTTGAAATAGGGCTTTATAAGTCTGAATTTCTTCGTCTGAACAACAAGCACCTATATGAATGTTTTCAATTATTCCAGGTTTTACTGAAATGTCAATTGGAACCGTTCTAGATATATTTTCTAAATTTAACTCAGAATCAGAATTTTTCAATGGATTCTGGGGTTCCTTGGCATATTCAGCAGTAAAGATTGAAGCGAAATCATTTTCAAAATGATCTAATTCAGGTAAGAATGAAGACCTATGATGGAGATCTTCCCATGGTAAATCATCAACAGACAAAAACTCACGAATTTGCTCATCTGTATGAACAATTTCGGGAAATGTCGTTGCGTCTGAACTAGAAATAGAAAGTGATTCCTCTTGGATCCCATTCATTGGATCAATTTTGGTTGAAAAGGTGTTGGAAAAAGACTGTACAGTCTGGTACGCAATTTCAAATGGACTCAAAGGCATCACGCCATCAAATGAGTCAATCTCGGATTCCGAAGGTAGTATCCAAGGATCATCTGTCAAAACTGTGTCTGACGAAATCATATGAATAGTTGCTGTAGAAGACGATACGTTAGGAGGAGGAAAGGAAAAAGTTCCTAGCAAACCAGAATCTTTAATAAAACCTACTCCAACATCCTTATAAGAGATAGTCGTTTTACCAACATGCTGGATTGTTTCTGTAGAGGCTGGGTCTGACGAAAAATAAGTTAACTGATCTATTGTCACGATCCTTCCTTGATATGGAAATTTTATAAGTCGAAAGACCGAAGAGACAACAGCAGTCATAGCATAAGACCAACTACGACCCGGTAGAAGGTTGTAATCTAGAGGGGCATCAACCACTTCCACATCTAGATTAACAATTTTCCCTTCAACCCCTATGGGTAAATCCTGCAAAATACCATAAGGTTGAAAACCTCGACCATCAAAAGCTTTTAGAATCGTCGGAGATTGGTTAAGTGTAGGAGAACCAAGATATTTCCAACACTGAAACGACATAATACACGTTGAAGCTCCCTCATCAATCACAGTCCGAAAAATAGGTCTGTTTTTTACTAACACTGGAATCTGGAAAGCCATTTGATGAGGAAGACGTGGTGTACTAGTTTCTAAATCGAAGATTATAAGGTTAGAATCATTAACATCAACAGCTCCTATGGCAGACAATAACAATTTACGCTGTGATGGACACGACTGCAACACTTCCAAAGCCGACATTGCTGAAGGAGAAATAGCTAAATCTTCAACAATGTTGTAATTCTGAGCAGCTCTCGCATGTGGATTGAAAGCTGATTTACGAAGAACACCTTTAGCAGGCGGCTTGATTATCGAGTCTGGATTTTGTTTCTCGATCTGTAGCGGACCGGAAACAGGAGGAGTTGTATTTGATGCGTTGGCATTGGAAGACTCTCCTTCTTTGCCATCAACGGGATTCTTAGAACCGTAATCTTGCGATCGCGTCGCAACCCTTATATGAGACATCATCATAATAGGCTCTTCTAAAGTGGTCGAGGAAGAACCAATCATTTTACTATCTTGAACTGGAAAAGGATCCTTCAAGACAGTAGGTTGTTGCGATCCTTTAATGAGTTTCGTAACCTCTTCTCGATATGGGCATTCTTTCGTGAAGTGATCTTGTTCACAAATGAAGCAAGGATAACGAGGTTTACGTTTCTCATCATTGGATTCTTCTCTATCTGTTTTCTCTTTCTAATTTTTCTTGTTTTTATTCCTCCCTTTCTTTTTACCACCGGTTTTTTATTTTGCCGTAGATGTTTCAACGACATGAATATCGGCAGAAACTTCTTGAGAGGATTCTCCCTTCGGGGAATCAGGTAAAGTTATGATTGGAGAAGAATTCTTTGAGGATTTCTTCTTACTTTTGGAACTAAATGTACCAATCATACCGTCAGCAGCATGAGACCCTGAAGGAGGAGCAGCTATCTGACCTTGTTTGGGTAAATCGGGAATTTTTTCATGTAAAGTACCTGACTGCGTATAAACGAGGTCTAGGTACTGAGCCTGAGCAATTACTTGCTCTTCAGTAACAACACCAGCCTTAGCTACATCTTCAGTGATCTTAGGCAGTAATGATTTTACAAACCACTCTGCCAGAATTTGATCCGGAATATAAACCTTCACCAATCGTCGTCTACGTCGCCACTCATGAATATGATCAGAAATATACGTGGAAGTAGATTGTTTTAGTGAAGTTAATAATTCTGTGCCATTGCCGTATCTGACAGGCAACTGGAAATGAGTTAAGAAAGACGTTGCTAACTGACTGAAATTATGAAACGAGCCTCGTGGCAACTCAATGTACCATTTGGCTGCAAGACCTATGAGTGTCCTTTGGAAAAGACGTAAGCGAAACGAATCATCAATAATAGAATTAGATGCACACCAAAGGTGATAAGTCATCACATGATTTGATGGATCCTCTCCTGACTTACCTTCAAATTTTGGTATGTCACTGGGCAACTTATGAGGCATTGACGGCCAATTCTGATAATAGAAAATAGGATCATTAGTAAGGCGCGTCAAATCTGGTAAATCCAAAGTTGCGATGAACGGTAACTGACGGTTAGGGTCACGAAAACCTTGAGAAGCCAAAGCAGATCCAGGAGGCGGATACCCGGGATAACTAGGAATTGGATTAGCATTGGGTATTGTATAACCTCCCGGATAACCAGGATGAATCGGACCATACTGAGGTTGTTGATAAGTATAACCGGGGTATGGTTGGTAGCTCGGATTCTGAACATAGGGACCGTATTGCGGCTGTCCTTGGTACGGTTGATAAGTAAACTGAGGTTGACTCGTAACAACTGTACTTGTACCAGATTGTCCTGCGGGCATCTGAACTGTAGTCTGAGTTGTAGGCCCTGACTGAGGTACAGAGACCTGAGGGATTTGCCCGGATACAGGGATAGCCGAACTCGGGGCTACAGACACTCCAGAAATAGGTGTAACAGGTTGAACAGACGTTGCAGCAGTTACAGCAGTTTGGGGCGGAGTCTGAGGTGTACTAGGCCCAGCCTGCTGAACTGAACTAGGTGCAGGAGTTTGAATAGCTGGCTGAACAGGTTGCTGAGTTGAACCAGAAACCAATGGTTGACTAGGTTGATAAGGTAACTGCACAGTAGGCTGCAAAGGCTGTTGATATTGGGACGGATCCCACACCATCATTCCGAGGTATTGTCCCGTAGAAGGTTGAACGTAGGGTTGATAATAAGGTAAAGTTCCGGCTCCTTGAATAGATGGTTGACCAGAAGGCTGTTGGTAACCTTGCATTGGGTACTGCCCTTGAGGTTGATAACCTTGAGGCACGTACTGAAGTTGGGGTTGTTGAGGACCCTGAGGAGCATATTGAGTTTGGGGTTGACCTTGAGGAATGTATTGTCCTTGAGGTTGGTAACCTTGAGGTATGTACTGTCCTTGGGGTTGCCCCCCAAAATAATATTGATCCACAGTTTGTCCTGGGAAAAAGCTACCTTGAGGTTGAGCCCCGGGTGGTAACTAACTACCTTGGGGTTGCCCCCCAGGCGGTAATTTCCCACCCTGAGGTTGCCCCCCAAGTGGTAACTGAATTCCCTGAGGTTGACCCCCAGGAGGAAACTGACTGCCTTGAGCTTGAGGATTAGGAATATTACCAGACATCATAAAAACTTGCTCTGTGTTCGACGTTTCAATTTTAAGTCCACCAAGACCAGATGATAACACATTTTCGATAGGTTGAGGAGTTGCTCCTGAGAAAGTACCAGACAAAGACTGATATCCCGCAGGAACAGAAGGACCACCATGTAAAAAAGATTAAGGCGTTTGCGAAAACATGGACGACTCTCCAGCCATAATAGATGACGGATAGTAACCTCTGGGTGTAGGATGAAATGGAGCTCGAGGTGGATAAAAAGTAAGACCCGGATTCTCTAAAAAATCAGTTAAAGAAAGATACCAGGGATTAGTTCGAATAGGGCTGTAGAAAATGGATTCACGCTCCCTAAGATTTAACGATTGAGGGGAGTTGGGAAGAGATATGTCTTCGTCTGGATTAGTAAGTTCTTCTATAGAAATTAGTCCAGAAGGAAGATTTTCGGTAATGATATTTCTAACCCTTGGTGAACCTGGATCGCTAGAAGTTGGTGAGATAAATCCTGAAGATGTTTCTAACACAGAAGATTCAGTTTCAGGCTCAGAGATTTCAGGTTCGTCAGATAATTCTCCTGTAGGAGAAATATTTTCAGTGACTTCAGAAACTGAAATCGGTTCTTGAATATATTATGTTGTGGGAATTTGATGATCAGGATGTATCACAATAGCAGAGCTTTCAGCTTCTGTTGATCTAATTCTACGGCTACTTTGTGGTACCAGAGCCCGAAGCCCTTCTAAATGACCTGGTGTAAATTCAGGGGGTTTCCCTTGTATTCTCCGGGATTGTCTCGGCAATTCCGCCACGATGAAAAATTAACTAATCACACGCAAACAAAGAAAAATTTCAATGAAAACACCTAAAGTCTCTAAGAAACAAACAATTGAATCATACGCTTAAAAAAAAAATCTAAGAGTTCAAACCACACACAAACAAGTAACTTTCCATACTAAAATCACTAGTTGGTGATGAAATCCAACTTAGTAGAGTTTTAACACGAAAAGGGCGGTTGGAACAGTTACCCCGACAACCTGCTTAATGAAACAGACTGGCACAAGTTTCTTCACATAACCATCTCGAGTGAAGAGAACCCCCCAGAGAGTCCAAGTGAGTCTAGTCGACGTCTGTTCCAGGTACAGTGGGATCTTTCCTCCACCGTCACCTTAGGAAAGAATCCTAAAGATTATGGCCTCTAAGGTTACCAACTGAAACAAATATACCTGGGGGAACAGTCTACGATCCGACACACACGCAAGGGCAGAGTAACAAAGCTCAATCCCCTTGAAGGCTCCTTGAACAGAATCCAAGGTTTACCGACAAGTGACCCACGGCTCCTCGACAATGGTCTATCCGAGGTTTACCGTTTTTAATACGTGTATATCTTCTATCGTTCCCAATGAGGAAGGATTGATTACCCCACTGGTTCAGATATGATCTCGTGCTTAACTCCTTTAAGAGGAGCTTCCCAGAGCATACGTGCAACAACTGGAATTCTTCCTACCGCAAGATATATCTACTTGTTTGTTTTATCTACCTTGGAGAGTTAATTACTCCCTACTCCAAGATACTAGCCTAAGCTATGTTGGTGATGAGAGCCCTAAAAATAAAAAGATTACTAGATGAATTTTATTTAAGCGTTATTTTTAAGAGCTGTTTCTTAAGTCAAATGGGCGCGGAAATGAAACTTTGTATGATGTGAAGACTCGACCTCCAAAAACACTAAAATGCACCTATGATGATATTCAATTCTTTTTTTCTTTCAATGAATTTTCTATCTAAAGAAGAGTTAGAGAATGCAACTTTCAAATTTCTTCTTCAAACATGAAAACTAAGTGAAAGAAACTATTTTGTCTTTTCGTTAAACTATCAAAGCTCACAAGAAAAACTATTTTCTTTTCCAGACAAGAAGCTACAAAACAATTCTCTTTCGAAAGAAATCTACAAAAATTAAAACTATTCAAAACTATGAAGACTAATCTTAAAAAACTAATCTAAATTGAGTAAAAGCTTTTTAGAGTTTTTTTATGAATGTTTCTCTTAGTTATTCAGCAAACTAAGAATCTATCAAACATATCAAAAACACTCAAAATATGTTTTTCAAAACACTCAAAGAATAAATGAAATTCAAAACTTTTAAAACAAGTTCTTTTCGAAGATTTGCAAAGAAATCAAAAAGGCTTAATTTCTCAAACTAGGATGTTTTCACAATGAGGTCGGATTCAATAGACAAAAAGAGATCTTGTGTGATCTGAGATACTACAGATTGTCAAAAATTTGAATCACTACAAAGACCAAACAGGAAAAATAATCCAATCGGCAAAACTTCTAGAAAATCATTCAAAACACTGACACTGTTGGAGTTCATAAACAATGAATTCTTGATAGACACAATAACCAGTCTGGGCAGAAACCAAAGATCTAAAAATTAACCAGAAAAAGAAACCTAGATATTTTTCAAAATTTTTACAGGGTCCGCATGTAAGCAGTGTTGACAGGTGCGGTCCCGCACTGTATTCTATAAAGAACGTACGAAACTGCCCGCACTGTAACAGTTATGCAGAGTGCGGTCCTAGCAAAAATGATAGAAAAATCCAAAATACTTCTAAATTTTCAAAAACAGAAAAAATTTAAAGCACCCAGACAGATGTGAATCAATCAAAAACCAGAAAAATAAACCTTTTCTCAAGTCAAAAATCAAAGAGAACCAAGAACAAACAAAAATTCTTCCCCAGCGGAGTCGCCATTTTGTTGTGTAGATTAATCCGTCTTGCGGACAAGACCGATCTCTCTAGTACAAAAGGTAACTAGCAACAAACAGCCAATTATACTAATCTCTCTCTAAGCATATGCAATTTATAAAAACACTATACGGGTGCAAGGCCTACCTTATGTCCAACGCTTTGCTTTCTTACTTGATTTTGTTGAAGTCCTTCCCGTGCACTGAAAGAACGTCCTTCGTATATCTGCAATCACAAACAAGGAAAAAGATTAAGCAGCACCTGTATAGACATTATCATAAATCATGCTTATCATAATGATCAAGGAATTTATGAAATAAACCAAAAATTGACAGTTTAATGAGAGAAATGAGTATATTTGTATTAACTTTAAAGATAGAAAACCTTTACAACCTGTGCCTTGATGTTGTGCAGGTCCTCCCGGGGTCCGAAGCAGGAATCTCCTTTACTCTGACAAGCATTGCACTCTTTGAACTAAGACAAATGAAGATAAGTGATTTAACCTCACAGAAAGTCTTAAGTTACTCAAGTCTAAATCTCAACAGCATTTAACTTCAAATCTCATAAGCTTGAACTCTCTTTGAGGCTACCCAAGGCCTCTTTTTATAGTGAAAGAGAGGAGGTTTCTAGTTCCAAATATGAAGGGATAGAATCCTCCTTCAAAGGGATAAGCTCCTTACATCAAGGGGTTAGCTCCATTAAGAGAGGGATGCATGAACCAGCTTCAAAGCGTATCCATTCCGAAAATTCCCGTCTAAAATCTTCTAGAATTCACCTGGAATTCACTTTTTAATCTTCATTTTCTCGCCTTTTTATGTTTTACAGAGGTCCGCACCCATTACACAAAGAACGTGCGGTATGGTTCCGCATGCAGGCTGAGATTTAGGTGCGGGACCGCAGGGAATGCATAAAGAAAGTGCGATACCAATTCTTAGGGGATTTTAGGGATTTTCTTCTGATTTTGAAGCTTGATATGAGGAGCTGGTATATTAGACTTGCAAAAGGAGGAAGTATGAGTAATAATGAGCTCATACGGTCAGCAGAATGTCAAGGTGACAGTTTTCAGTGTAACAGCCTCGTTCACCCTGTACGAGGGACGATCCAATCGATCCGCAAGAGCGTCAAGCGCCCTGCACTGCTCAGTGTTGTGAGTCGTAGACACACAGAATTCACAGTATACATTATTCGGCATCGTGGAGTACTTCTGTAATATCGGGCACATCCGAGGAGGATGCCCCATCGTCCGGAAAATCTCACAGTACTCTGTGGTGGAAGACCCCGGTTGCGGTGGGAACCCCGCAAAGGTCTGTTGCGGCTGGTAGACTCCCTGCGGGTTCATCGCCGCGCCACCCCCTGGTGGTGGACCCCCCTGAATTGCTGCAACTGAGGGCCCAACTCCTGCGCCGCGCAACCGAGGACATTCGTTTGCGACGTGTCCCTCGACCAGGCAATGAGTACACCAAACATTCGGTCGCGCTGGTCTCGCTGGCTGAATTTCCTTGAGCTTTTCGGTCAAGCTGGCGATCTGGTGTTGCAACCCTATCAGAGAAGGGTCTTGCGGGGCTAGCCCCCCCCTGTATTCCTGGGGGTATCCCGCCATGGCTTCAATCTTCATGGCCTGCTCCAAAGCATCCTGCAGATTATCAATCTTCTGCTGAGTGAGAGGGGTTCGTGTCAAGGGGAGCAGAGCCTTGATGAACCAATCCCTCTGGTGGTTTGGATCGATCGGGTAGCTCAGTTTCCCGATCGCATCCTTGAATCGCCGCATTAACTCCCACGCGGTTTCTCCTTCCTTCTGCTTAATTTCCCACAGCTCGGACAGGCCCTGCTGGTCTGTCTGGGGAAGCTTGAATTCGCGGACAAAATCCCGCTTCACGTCTGCAATTACAGGGTTAGGGTGCGCCTCGGACCACTTGATGAACCAACGCAGAGCTCTCTCTCTGAGCGTGGTTTGGAACTCTATTAACTTCCCTGCATCCGGTGTCTGTCGAGCCCTCCAGATGGCTTCGCACAGATACCAGTGTTGTTCTACGTCGTCATTTCCCCGGCCAGAGAACTCTGGGTACCGGGTGAAAGATCCAGCCATGTGCACTTGCGGAGAATTAACCAGGATAAAACCTCCGGGTCCTGGTTGCGTAACGGTCCCACTAGGGAAAATACTACTACTAGTGACGCTACTGCTACTGGGCGTTACCGACGCCGCTAAACTACTATATGACTGACTTAATGCTTGTAACTGAATAAAAATACTTCTTAAAGGTTGATAAAGTACCAGGGGAAGGTCGGGATCCTGGCCATGCGGAAAGCGGGACGTAGGGCTGCCTGGAGGGGTGGGTGCCGTCTGATCCTGGAACATCTGTTGCATCACGCTGTGCCATTCGTCATCGGAGCTTTCTTCGGGCTGCATCTTTCCATTATCTTCGCTAGTCGTTACTTCTCTTTCTCGCGTCGCTGGGCTCCGATGCACCCATTGTACGTCTGCTGCTGTCCCGTCCCCTGTCCGGGTATCCAAACCCATGGTTCTTGTCTTCTGAGGCGCCTCCTTCTGATTTCTCCTCTCGATTTCCCTTCTCTTCAAATCTCTCATTACCCTTCGTCGCCACCTATCGACGATCTGTGCCCGCCGATGTGCACGTGACTCCCGCAACCTGCATGCGGCTTCAACGTCCATCCCCCGCTCCCCACTCTTACTACCTACATAGCATCGGTCCCCTCAATCCTTCCCCCAGTATGGGTGGTTTACGCTTCCATACTCGTTTTGTGGAATTCAATCAACCCTTCGTCCACCATCAGGGCTTTGATCCACAGCAGAATCTCCTTCAACAGCTTCCCCCTCAGTCCTGAGTGAAAAACAGCCTCAGCCTTCGAAAAGGATTGGTAACACTCAGCAGCAAACTCCACAGCGTATCCTTCCAACGTGGTCCTTACCCAAAAATCCACTGTGCGGGTTAGTTCAATGTCTACCCGATGCAGTGCTACCAGGTCTTCGTGCGCCCACCTGCGGTTTATCTTCCGCGAGCCTTCTTGGGGCACCGTCGCTCGTAACCTTCGCAACCAATTGTAGAGGTCGGTAGGGAACCTTCCCCAGAAAATTTCGTACGTATCACTGGCTGAATCAGAGAAAAGAACGATCTCCTTGATCGCGGCCTCCTTTTTCTTGGTCAGCTCCGCTTGCTGAGTAATGAAATGGTCAAGATGATCATCCCACCACCGCCGTATTGCTCCTTCAAAAATCCTCGAGACCATGATCTAGATCCCCTCAGAACATGCAGGGTCCCGGAAACGGAACCATTTGTTGGCGGAAAGTCAGGTCTCTCGGGCAAGACCCAGGTTCAAGAGTTGTGGCCAACAAGGGGTCCGGTGTAGTCTAGGAACACGCCGGCATTTTCACCCTGCTCTGGGAGAGCAGTGCGTCTCACCCGAGGCGTGCCGCGACCACATGCATAAGGGGATGAGATCACTGGTAAGGAATAAACCCGCAACCAAAGAAAGAAAGTGCATCCATTACATATACCAAATTACACATGCAAGATCACTAATTAAGTATTCAGACAGTCGCAACTTAAAATTTTTAAATCAGTGTAAACACATTGTTTGGTCAATTTAGTGTGTCCTAAATTGCTACATTTAATTTGTCAATCCGGGATTCGTAAACTGACGCAGTGTGGCGCACTATATGTGCAAGATAACCTATCTCTTACTTTTTGTCGTTTTTGGATTTTTATTGATCTTGGTTGGTTTCCTAATGTGAGATGGAAATTCTAAAAGACAAGTATGGTTATGAATATTCAAGGCAATGATGTCCTTTATAATGATTTACCAACTTGAAACTGAAAAAGAAATTTGAAACATACAATGACAAAACTTGAAAGGAAATGAAAATGTGCTACTGAAATGAAAAAGGTGTTGCTAATCTAATAAATCAAAACAGTGAACTAGTGAGCATGAAACCAAACTATTCTGCTGCTGTCTAAACACAAAAGAAACTATGCTGAAAGAAATCCAAAAGTTGCAATAAAGTAAATCTAAATCAAATTACATCAACTTGTCTTCTGATCCCTCATCATTAGTCCAGCTATGATTTTCGGAAGTAACCATAAACAACTTGAGTAACTAATATTTAACTTGCAAAAAGTAAACTAATATCAAACCACACATTCATAATTCAATCCCTCACCATCAATCCAGCTGTGGCTTTCGGAGGTAACTGAAGATGTCATGCACAATTTAATATTTCTAACTTCCAGAAAGGAAACTAATATCAAACTACACATCCATAATTCAATCCCTCACCATCAGTCCAGCTGTGGCTTTCGGAGGCAACTGAAGATGTTATGAGCAATTTAATATATCTAACTTGCAAAAAGGAAACTAATATCAAACTACACATCCATAATTCAATCCCTCACCATCAGTCCAGCTGTGGCTTTCGGAGGCAACTGAAGATGTTATGAGCAATTTAATATATCTAACTTGCAGAAAAGAAACTAATATCAAACTACACATCCATAATTCAATCCCTCACCATCAGTCCAGCT
Organism: Pinus albicaulis; assembly: GCA_034641835.2. Classification (NCBI taxonomy): domain Eukaryota; kingdom Viridiplantae; phylum Streptophyta; class Pinopsida; order Pinales; family Pinaceae; genus Pinus; species Pinus albicaulis. The sequence continues at coordinate 1,046,184,127 of CM076572.1, forward strand.
GTGGCTTTCGGAGGCAACTGAAGATGTTATGAGCAATTTAATATATCTAACTTTAGCTACTGAAGAAAATGAGAAAAACTGAAATACATAAAGCAATACTGAAATTAAACAGAAACTAAGAAAAACAAATTAGCAGCAGAACAATGTTAATTCCATGTCATTAGTCAAAAATCTATGCAAATGCCCGGGCTGCCATGAAAAATTATGCTAAAAGCTATGATTTCAAAAAGCAATCTAAGTAAGGAAATATGACAAAACAGAATTGAAAGCAACTTATCTAGAAAACATGTAAAAGCCTCATTGGATAGCAGGGGCCCTCTGCTACCAATTTGGTGAAGTCCTTCAACTCCTTAAAGATAAGATCACAATAGCATCAAAGAACTAAGCTTCTTTATTCAAAAACTCATAAATCTACATCCCATTCCATCTTGAACTTTGTTACAAATCTACTTCCTCATTACTTTCTCATTACTTTCTCATTACCTATGATAGGAGAAAGCTTCTCCTATTTATACAAAATATGAGGAGTCATCTCATTAATGGGATTCCATGAATCTCTCCCTCCATCTCTAGAGTTACAATCAAAATAGGAAATGATAACACACATGTCTTTCTAGAGTTTCAACACAACTTGAGGAATGAGACACATATCCTCTTAGAGTTTCAATACAACAAGGAAGTGAGACACATATCCTCTTGATCCCATAATCTTCTCCAACCAAATTCGAATTTGGTCTTAGAGTGCCACATAAGGGTCTTCTAGAAGTCTCCTTTTGACCTACACATGTCACAAAACTCATAACACATATATAGATAAATGAAACTATGTTAATTTTCTAGTTTCTAATCATAAATTCACTTAAAATACATAAAATAAATAACTTTGGAAAACAAGGATCCTAACCCATATATTTATGAAAATGGTTACTTGAGGTAGGGTTTTAGGTCAAATGGTTATGAAATAAGAGCTAAATGGTTATGACATAATGGAAATATGTATGAATATGGAAGACATTTTTGAGACTCAACACACATTACAACACTTGAACAACATATTGAGACAGCAATCCTTCCTTATATTATTCTTCTGGCCGAATACATGATTACATAGCTTTCTTCTCTGATAACTCACAAGTCAGATACAGATGGGTTTGAGAACAGAAAGGAAGAACATAGAAAGTAAGAACCCATAGGAAGAACAGGCATGATTCTTCTGCAGCTGCTCTACGCATCCTTCCTCAGGTCTTGATCCTCGCGACTTCTCTCACATCCATTCAACCTTCAACAACAACCTCCTTCTTCAGCCGGGTGATCGCCTTTTATTCACCCGTTCCTCGCGACTGACAGCTTCTCTGTGTCTTCACTCTGACTTTTCCAGCGTCTCTTCTGATGTCTGCGTGTTCTACCCTCTGTTTCTGCTGTGTTTCTTTCATTTGCACTTATCTCTGTTCGATCTCCAGCTATCAAGTGCTTCCGCGCCACCTTGGTAGCTCCGCAACTCCTGGTCGCTGCGGCTCGGTCGCGGTTGCTATGCGTATTTATTCCGCAACTCAAAAAGAGTCAAAGTTCAGAATGTCTTGGCCAAAAGTTCAAAACTCAAACAAAAACAAGGGCCCCAACAATTATCTTCAGTGGGTTCAGTGATAGCTGTTGCCGGAGGGAGAGTGCAACAATTCAATTTTTGGAGGCCAGCGCAGTGCAACAGTTCATCTTGGTGGCCAGTTTTCCATCTCAGCTATTTTGGGTCAAATCTATATGTAACCCCAATTATTATTTATAATAAAATGTTGAGATTATTTCTATCTAATGTGTAATAGATTTTAGTGCTCTATATGTTTTTATTTTTACATGGCAATCTTTTGTTGAGTAAATGTTGATTTTACGGCATAATGTGGGGTTTAAATTAATTTATGCAAAATTAGTCAAAATATCCATTTGGGGATATTACAGTCACACTATGATTGTCTAAAATGAGCAAGTGAGGCTAAACAATCATAAGGAGCTCCATATTTGTGTTACACTTGAAATTATGTCAAATGCTCCAACAATTAAAGAAAGTACTACATGTCTATGTTCATCTTTTAAGCTTCTTCATAATAATATATTAACACATTAATAAACTATTATACCATTTTTTTCTTTCTAATGAGATAATAAATATGACTTGAATACTAAAAACAAGTTGTCTACTAACCAATAAAGTTCTAAAAAAATTGGGTTTATTATTTTTTATAATTTTTTTCTATTTTATAATAAAATGCTCCTCATATTTATTTTATAAGCATTTTTCATATATATTTTTATTATATTATAATATAATAATATAATATATAATTTGAGAATAACCAACCTAGATCCATCTTAACTTTGGATCTTTATAATTATTTATTTTATTTTATACAATTTGACCAATAACATCCTGAATCTTGAACTTCAAGCATTGACTTGTAAGTTTTTTCCAATAATTGATTGTTATAAAAGGATTGAGAGATATCACAGAACTATTCAAAAGACTAATAATATCAAACAACCGAATTTTACATTGAAACTACTTTATCATTTATAAAAAAATTTACATACATATGACGAAAAGGGTAATATCCATTTTCATGAAAAAGAAAATGCCTTGTTGTTGTTGTAGTACTACTATGAGTGTCATGTCTCTGATCTCTGTGTATAAAACCTCTTTGTCTCTGTGTTTCAAAACTCTTATTCCTATGTTTGGTTTTAATAATAAAAGGGAATCCATGTTGACAGCCCTACACATTTGTAGTTCGTTACATTCTCATAGAATTGGTATTCTTTTGGCTTGTAACACCTGTCACCTGTCTCCCAAGGGGTGAAGGAAATTATGTTGTAGCGTTTTCCCTTGCTTGCTTATATATCCTTTGCCTTGGCACTTTTACCCTTCCTTGCTCATATATCCTTTGCCTAGCCTATGCTCGAATAAAGACTCCACTCGGATGCCCACCCCTTAGCTACACATAGCTAAGGAAGAGTTTTTCATTGAAGCGTAGTCTAATAACCCAAAAATTCCAGTAAGATTTTAAAAAATTCCGGCAAAGATTTTTGAAAATCTTGTTTAAAGTTGTTAAACTTCAGTATTTTGGGTGCCCTAAGGGTTTTTGATGGTGTTGATTCCATTTTCACCATCAAAAATGCAATTCAAAAACTCCAAGTACCTGATTTTTTGAAAATTTGTACATCGGATTCCGAGAAAAAGCTGTCGTCCGAGCTATTTTGTTGCCCTAAGGGTTTTTGATGGTGTTGATTCCATTTCCACTATCTAAAATGCAATTCAAACACTTCAAGTACCTGATTTTTTAAAAATTTGTTCATCGGATTTTGGGAAAAAGCTGTCATTCAGGCTATTTTGTTGAATCAATAGACAACTCCTTTTATTTTGGTTATTTGTCAGTGCTGACAATTTATTAAAAGAAAAAACAAAAACTAATTTTGTGAGTGGCCATTCCCTTAGTTAGTGCTCTAATAGTGACACAGTTATGTTACTGCTCTGCCTAATGATGCCAAAATTGACGTGGTTGCAGGCCCCTTGCATAAGCCGAGGGGGGCTAAATAAATCTCCAATTATTGTGAGAGGCCATTTTGTATGAGTCCATTATGAAGAATGATGTGTGGGATGTTGTTCCTAGACCTAAAGGAAAGTATGTTGTGACCTCAAAGTTTCTATACAAGATCAACCATGGAGCTGATGGAAGTATTGGGAAATATAAAGTGAGGTTTATGGCTAGAGGTTCCCCCAGAAAGAGGGAGAAGATTATGATGAAATATTTGCACACGATGCCCGGTACACCACCATCAGATCAATTGTTTCCCTTGCTACCAGTCAAGGATGGACTCTTTACCAGATGGATGTGAACACCGCATTTCTCCATGGCATACTACAAGAAGAAGTATTTGTTGAGCAAACATTGTACTTCAAAGTTCAAGACATGGAGACGCATGTTTGTAGGTTGAATAAAGAACCATATGGTTTGAAGAAAGCCCCTAGAGCCCAATATGCCCATATTGATAGTTACTTGGTGAAGCTTGGATTCACGAGAAGCAATGTTGATTTGAGCCTCTACTTCAAAATTGTCCAAGGTATGTCTTTGAATTTTGTTTTATATGTTGATGATTTATTCTTGGGAGGTAGTGAACCTCTAATGTTCGAGTGTAAGAGGGAGTTGGCCTCTGAGATTGAAATGAAAGGTCTTGGTTTAATGCACTATTTCCTCATATTGGGAGTGTGGCAAAATCTTGGAGGTGTTTTCCTTTGTAAGAAAAAATGGGTTGTGAAATTGTTGGAAATATTTTCAATGGTAAAATGCAAGTCCCTATCCAAATCGATGGAGATGAACTTCAAGAAGTTATGTGGAGATGTTGTTGGACTTGATTTGACGAATCCCTCTGAATATTGACAGTTGATTGGGGCCTTGATGTTCCTCGTGAACACCCATCCAGACATATGTTTTGCAATTAACACTTTTGAGTCAATTCAGGACAGAGCCTCTCCATGAACACTAGGTTGTTGCTAATCATGTGCCGAGATATTTGCATGGGACGATTAACCTTGGTATAAGATATATTGTTGGAGATGTAAGAGTTCATGGGTACACTGATGATGACTGGGTTGGAAATGTTATTGAAAAGAAGAGCACAAAAAATTGTTGCTTTAGTTTGGGTTTTTTAATGATATCTTGGATGAGCAGGAATCAAAAGTTTGTAGCTTTAAGTACGACCGAGGCAGATTATATTGCTAATAACATGCCTAGCTGTGAGGCAGTATCGTTGAGGAAGCTCTTTGGAGTGTTTTTTAGCAAGTCCTGGATATGACTATAATATATGACGACAAGAAGAGTGGATCTGATTAGCAGAGAGTCATGTGTTACATGACAAGTTCAAGCATATTGAGATTAGGTATCACTATATGTGAGACATAGTGCAAAGAGGAGTTGTAAGACTCCATCATATTTCAACTCACTAGTAAATAACAGACATTCTCACCAAGGCTTTGCTGAAAGGGAATTTCTTGGACTTCAAGGAGCAACTTGGATTGATGGAGGTGACCCTCCTAGGTAAGGGTTCTGTTTGATCAAGAAAATTGAGCTATGCTCTTCCCTCCTGGTTGAGCTCACAAGGAGAGGAATTGAGTCGAAGAGCTCCTAGGGTTGAGGGAACTCGTGGACAATAAGTGTGTTTGATTCTTACCTCATTGTAAGTGTACATCTCCCCTATTTTCATTGAATGGTTGTGTTTGATCCTTACCTCATGGTAAGTGTGTATCTCCCCCTACTGAATATACCCCAGTATGCATCCTTCCCACAAGCTAGGCTTGTCGAGATTTCCACCCATCTGGTCAATGCGCGAGGAGACTTAGGCATGTCTAATCCTTACCTCTCATGGTAATTGTGTATCTCCCCCAAGTGCCTTGGGTTGTTTTTGGTCCTTATTTTTCATGGTAAGTGTGTATCTCCTCCCAAGGCAGTGGATGCATTGTTCTACCACTGACCCTTGAGGGTCAAATTGTGAAGATCAACAAACAACATGATAGCTATGATCCTTACCTCACAGTAAGTAGTATCATGCATATTGTCCTTACATAAAGGGTGGTAGCTTGAGCTTTTCTATGATGTAAAATTCTTCTTCTTTATATTCGATAGTTTTCAACCAATGAGTAGAGATGAGAGGCGTCTTGATTTGGTGATGACGACGACGAGATGTTTGAGATGAGATTCATGATGCAGCCGGAAATTTCTCCCTATCTAAGAGGGAGTGTTGATTTGGTAGCTTAGGGACAAATTCCCTCCTTTGGACAACCTTCCTCATCCAGAGAAGACCCTCTTTTCCCTTGGAAGAATTTAATTTGGTTAAGGAAATATTTTTTTTTAATGTGAAAACCCACATGTGCACAAAATTTTAGGTTGACCTAGAAGTCAAATTGTGTCTCCTCCAATGCATATAAATAGACCTAATGTCATGTCAGTTTGGAGCATCACAACATAAGCATCTTCTTCTCTCTCTCCATTGGATTGGTTCATATAGGTCTGCAATTGAGAGGTCTGAGCTCACATGTGCAAAGGGAAGGAAGGCTAATATGATTTCTATGTTGACTTTTCTGCTTGGGTAGTTTGAAAAGCTCGTTGACCAACTTTGACTTAGAATTTTGACTTGTTTTGACATTATTTGGATTTGTTTTTGGAAGCGGCATTATTTGACACAAAGATCAATATTTTCTAGGAAGTTTGACTTCTATTGACTGTAAAATTTGATTGGAGGGAATATGAAGTTTGATCGTGGACTTTCTCTCTCCTTTGACCGAGTTCTTGATGATTGTTTTTGGTTTGTTTGACCGATATTTGAAGGTCGAGCCTGATGTTACCTTGACCGAGTTGTTTGGAGGTATTTAACCATTGACTTGAGATTTGGCTAGGGAATATTTGACTATTGTTGACTTTGACAAAATTGTAGACTTTGACTTGTTGACCATATTTGACTTTGAGGCTCATCCTTTAGATATTGATTGGTTGGTTTTGTTGGATAGTCAAAGGTTTGAATTTGACTCTTGATTGATGAATTGGAACATTGTAATCTGTCTGCTGAACATTTGATTTCAATCTAATAGAAGAAGAATTTGAAAGGGATTTCCCCCTTGTGGGTTTTTTCCGTGGTCTTTGACCAAATGTTTTTTCTCTTATTATTGCTCTTGGATTTCATCTATTGTAAATTGCATTTACTATTCTATCTATAATTTATATTTGTTGCTGGAAGATTAAATTGGTTTGAAAGTGATTACTAATTGGAGAATGAATTGGGCTAAGTGATTGTACTAAGCATAAAACAATGTAAAATTAACAGGATACTATACGAACTCTGCTTCCATTTAGATACATGTCAACAAAATTGCGTGACAGAACGATTGAACATTTTAGGAATTGTTTACATGAATGCAACGTCGAATCCATATTATCTTATGAACGTAAATTGAATATAGATGCATTGATACAAATGCATGGTATAAATATCCCAAATGATTACTTGGAAAGGATAGAAAAATCAGCTTCAAATTCTATCAATGGGGAAAAAGGAGGACTTTGGGGGGAAATATTTTGTATACATTGGTTATCGAACTAGCTAAAAATTCCCATATTGGTCAAAGACAACAGTGAAAAAATATTTTATTTTTAATTCAAATTTGTGCAAAGAGAGTTATGACATATTTTTCCATGATGAAAATTCAATTACCAGACATTTTGAACCACTTTTATGTAAGAAAAAATGTCAATAGGAAGTAATCATGAACATATAATAAATATTACAATGTAAAAAGAAACAAAACATAGATGCATGCAGATAGAAGAAAACATGGGTAGACATATGTTTAAGAGACTTTCCGGGTTTAAGAGTATTTATGGTGAAAGTTGTTTTGAAACAATGTGTCAATTGATGGACAATGACGTTCCTTATTTACGACACATAATTCCAAAAACCTTTTGCAATGCAAACGTGGATAATGGTTCGTTAGCATTAAACTACATATAAAAATACATGAACAAACATGCAATTATATAATTTCCAGGAATAATAGATTAGCAAGGTATGTAGTGGTGGGTCTACATCCTTAGCAAGTCACAACGGACCTTGAGCTTCTCGGGATGAGACTAAATCTTGTGAGAGAAATGGTCCTTAAGATAACTCAACATGAATATATACTCATTCTTAATTTAGAAGAGATGTGTACAACACTAATTATGAAGTTTAGGAGAAATCAACTCTTGCAATGAAATCCAGTTATAATTCATGTGTTCCATGATGCTCCTCCATAATTTCTCTATGGATATATCTTTTAAATACCTTAGGATTAAGGATAGAGATATTATATTCTCAATACTTAGACCAAATGAGTGTAAAAAAGTTGCAACCTATGCATCTTAAGAGTGCTGGTAGTTTTTCTTTGCCAGATGCAATTATAGAAAACTGTAGCATAAAAAAATGATGTCTTTACTAACCAAGACTAGAATTAGATATGCAACAATGTCAACACGTGAAAATGATACATTTGCATAACAAGACTAAAATTCATTATGGAATGAAGTTAACACAAAAATATGATATTGTCAAATAACTCCATGGCAGTAAAAAGACAGTGGACATTGGATAAACTAGCACTCTCCATGTGTTTTGTGACATGGGCTAACCGCCTCTTGTGGATCCTTATCTCTAGTGATGTGATTTTTGACTAACACTTGCGAGTTTTGGTTTAATGACAATCGTGGTTCCCAACAAGTGGTATCAGAGTGTAGGTAATGAGTTAGATACACACACAACTTGCGCTGGGAGAGATTGTTAGACATGAAATAAACCAATATATTTCACAACATAGATAAACTGCCTCTCATGAATCCTTATCTTTAATGATACAATCATTAACTAACAAATATATATTTTAATCTACCAACAATCATGATTCTCAATAAAAAAAATCAAACCATAAACTTTAAAATTATAATAACATAAGAAACCAATCTTTTAAATCTAATGAATATTATATAACATGTAAATACACACTTTCCCAACATAAAACATAAACTTTAACCCTTTTTTTAACTAAAATTCAATATACTAAACTTTATATTTATATGATAAACCTAACAATACAACCCCATGGAAAAGTTGGCAATAGATGTTAGTTAAATATTTACCCACGACAAAATAACATAAATACAACAAAATAGTATAAAATGTGGTTCTCTAAAATTCATAATACTAAACTTTATATTTATATGATAAACCTAACAATACAACCCCATGGAAAAGTTGGCAATAGATGTTAGTTAAATATTTACCCACGACAAAATAACATAAATACAACAAAATAATATAAAATGTGGTTCTCTAGTAACAAACATGAATATTACATATATTTGTTTTGGAATATTGAAAACCATAACATCTATTATTTTGAGATGAACCTACAATCCATATAAGTCACAATGGAAGTACACAAGTTGTCAAGAAGAATTTTACAAATATTTGTTTTAAAATACGGAAAATCATAACATTCTTCGTTTTTTTTAGATGTATATACAATCTATGGGAGTTACAAAAATTGTTGTGTGAAGAGGTGTTGTTTAGTTTAATACGTAGAGATATTATTGTAATATAATATTTTGTAAATATTTTGATTTTATCAAAATAAAATAAAAATAAAAAATGGTTTGATGCTAAAATCAAAATAACTTCAAATTAAAATAATAAAAATAAAAATAATATGTTATTTTATTATTTTTATTAATTTTTGTAGGGTAGTTAAGGTAAATTTGACTTGGTGAAATTACCGATTCATGTGGAATATAGCTTATTTAAAGAGGGAAATTAAACACGCCTAATCCATCGTAACTTTGGATTTACCAAGAGCCCAGAGGGATCAAATATATTTTCAGTCTAAAAGAGATTTTCATCTCAAGAAATTTGACCTCTTCTTGGTAGATCCAGAGTTGAAGATGGATCTAGACTAGTTAGGAAAATCCCAATGATTTTGGAGACATTTAAGAGAATATTATATCAAGGGAATATAAATTTATTTTATAGTTTGTTTGAAATTATAAATTTAATGGAAATTTTTATTCATTAATATAGATATGTCTTAATTGAGGATTTATTATAGATTGAGACATCAATTTTTTTGAGGTGCAAACTTTTTTTAAAATACAAAATCAGATAAAATGATTGCACCTTAAAAAATTTGACCCTCTAAACATATGATAAATCCAAAATTAGAATGAATTTAAATGCTAGTTCTCACTCACTTATATAACACACACACTTCATGTGTGAACTCCATATTAAGCACTACTCCCATACATACCACTCTCATACACATCTCATTCAAATATTTTAACACACACACTTGGTGTATGAACTCCATATTAAGCACTACTCCCATACATACCACTCTCATACACATATGATTCAAATATTTTAATTAGAAGAAAAAAAATTTCACATGCATACATACACATATATTATTTAAGATATTTATTAAAATAATTTTTTGTCATTAATATCATTTTAAATGTTTTGATTCAACTTTATGTTAAGTATAAAAAAAAAATACACTTTTGTTTCATATTTAATAGTATATCACTAAAATGTTAAGTTTTATTAGCGGAATGGTCGAGGATGGGTCTCGCGAGCAAGGAGACCCAAGATCAAATCTCACAGGGGGTGGTTGTGCCTTGTGCTAGGGGGAGGAGACATGCTAAAAAAATCCAGTCAGCTAAGAGCTAGTGTGGCCTACGTGGGGTGGAGTACAAGACTCCTTGTTTGACGGACAAAAGACACACCTCTTTATAATGATTTAGCTACTAAAATATCTACCCCTTTGGATTTGAACATGTCACCTTTTACGAAAAAATACATGTGTTGAAATATTTTATTTGTAATTCACATTTTAAATAATTTTTAATTAATATTTTTCGTAGATGCTATGTGTTAATTCCATGCATAAATACTGATTTTGAAATATCTTCTTTATGGTCAACATTATAATTATTTTTTATAAATATCACATATAAACTCTATGTTAAGCATTGATAAAATGACACATCACCTTCATACTTAGATTTAGAAGCATTTAACTGTGGAATAATAATATTCTCTCTTTTTCTCTCTATACTCTCTCTTTTCCTCTCTATCTATAAAAACTTAAATTACATATTGAATATTTTATTTATGACTAATGTCTAAAAATCTAAATATTTTAGGCTTTTACTTTTTGCAAAATTGTTGTAAGCGATATTTTGAGTTGTTAACCTTTTACATACTAAATTTGTTTATGCATTTCAAACAATGAAAAATGAAAAATAATGTTTTCATTGAGAATTGTAGATTGTCTTTTTTTTAATATAATTAAGATCCCCCAAGAAATATATTATATAAATATTTCAACCATAATAATTTTTTAATTCAATGATTTAAAATATAAACAAAGTTGATTTTCAAATATTTTAACTATGATCAACATTAAAATATCTTTTATTTATTAAAAGTTTTTAAATGTTATGTGTCAATTCTATGTTAAATAATAATGGAATTACCATCAACTTCATATCAGGATCCTAAAAACATTATGTATAAAGTAACGAATATCCATCTTAACTCCATATTGATTAAGCACTGAGAAAGATCAATTCTCTCAAGGTGCAAACCTCTTTTTTTTTAGTGAATAACTTGAGGAAATGTTTACACCTCAATACATTTGATCCTTATGGAAGCTTGATAGATTCAAAGTTAAGATTGATCTAGTCTAGTCTTAAATAAAATGATAATTTAGTTAATTTCACGACTTTTTAAAATCTTTGTAATGTGGATATTATGATATCAGTGTTTTGATGCCTATCAATATTAACCAAAGATTGTTATGGAAGTAAGCTTCCTATTGAGTTTAAAATTTATTATTGAAATTCAACCCAGTAACATTATCTCCTTTTTAAATGTTTTCTTCCACCAAATTTATAATGAAAAAAATCCAATAGATACCTTCATACTCAATCTCACTGTCACCCCAACTTCATAATGAAAATATTTCACTCATCTCACTATCACCTAGTCCAAAATTTTATTATTTTAAAAACTAATTATTTAAAATTTTCAAATCTGTGTCTTTCTAGTTTAGTCATTATCTAGACTAAAACATTATCATTTTAAAATCTAGAACTTTTTTATTCTCTAACTCTCACTTTTTCTCAAAAAGGAACAATCCAATTAAAAAAATATTTAGGTAATTTGGTATATAATCACTCTTTGCCTTAAATTAATAAAGCTTCTACTCATCAACTTTGTCATCCTTCCCCTTGTTTTCATTTCCCCACCATTATGTCAAAAGTGTGCCAATTTTTTTTTTTTAATTAAAAATAAATATTAAAACACTATTTTTTAAACTTACTAAACCATTAGAAATTATTATTAAAAAATTAATGATAGATATCAAAACACTTTTTTTTAAACATACTAAACCTTCAAACATTATTGTGCTAAAATCACACACAATACTTAGCTACCCAATACTTAACCACCATCTTTAAATTTTTATCTATCCATTGTTCTCATTTCCCTAGACCAAGACTTGCATATTCAAATTTTAAAAATTTTAATCATAAAAATAATTTGTTTTTAAAACCTACCAAACTTTTAAACATTATCACAATCTTGCCAAAAATAAACTTAATACTCATATTTTTTTTACCAAATTACTTGTTATTGTAGTAAATGATACATGGTTAAAATAATAAATTGCCATTTTTAAAATATTAAGTGAATAATTGACATTCATATATTTACTAATTGAAAAAAAATACTAAAATAATCTAATATACCAAATTAATATAGTAAATTAAACTTTAATATAATTAAATTATATAAAAAATAAAAATTTATAAAAAAATAAAACATCACTAAAAAAAAAAAAAAACATTGATTCCAAGATATTTCATCAAAATTCATAGTTTATATTTTAAATTAAATTATATTTAAAAAAAAAAACCTTTCATAAAAATTGATACCCAATTTATTTCACCAAAATCTACAATTTATATTTAAATTTTTAAATTTCATTATATTTAAAATAATTTTATTTTTATTTTTATTTTATATTTTATATTTATTTATTTATTTATTTTATTATGAAAATTGATATTTATGATATTCCAAATCACCATATTCAAATTATATATTTTAGTCAATTTCTACTAGCACAACCTATTGAGGATGGGGTGACCTAGGAAAAAACATCACGAGGTTGTTGTGTCTGTATTAGGGGGAGGAGACAAGTTAAACCCAATTAGCTTAGCGTTGGTGTGGCCTAGGCCGGTGCAATCCCTTGGTGATTTTGATGGCTTAGATGTCCATGGGTCGCAGTTTCTCAAGCCACAAGTCAAACCTGATGTAATCTCTAGTGAACTCAGACCACTTGAAAAACAAAAAAAAACCACTTGAAAAACAAAAACAAAAACAAAACAAATATATATATATATATATATATATATATATATATATATATATATATATATTCAAAAATTCAAAATTAATAATTTGTATATATGATGTTGAATTAAATCTATAAAAATATAGAACTTAAGAAAAAAACAACAACATAATCCTCTAAACTGCCCACCAAAAATAAATTTCTAAAAAGAAAGTAAAACCTTTCTTAACAACCAAAATCCATAATTTATACTTTTCTCAAAATAATTGATACACATAGCATATTCCACCAAATCTGTCATTCAAAATTTAAACTATTGATCTTCAACACTTAAAGATCCTCATGTATGAGAACAAAAATGTATCTCATAGATAACCATTAATACCTTCCAATGTGGCAAGCAACTCACTTTTCCAAAAATAATTGATACACATAGGATATTCCACCAAATCTGTCATTCAAAATTTAAACTATTGATCTTCAACACTTAAATATCCTTATGTATAAGAACAAAATTGTATCTCATAGATAACCATTAATACCTTCCAATGTGGCAGACAACTCACTTATCCTATACTCAGAATCCATTTTACTTCATCCTTGACCATTTACTAAGTAACTTTAATCACAGTGATCATACCCTCCCCTTTACTAGTTGTTGTAAAGACTTCAACCAGTTCCTTACCTGGTTCCGAGAAAATTTCTGGTACATCTAATGTTGTGTCAATTTACGATATAATATATTCCTCCGATTGAAGTCTTCTACTTCCCGAAACAAAAAGCCATATTAAAGAGAAGTAAGAAGAAGAGAAAAAATATTGAGACAAAACTTCTAGAAGTGACTCCTATGGAAAGAAGCCTCAATGACACCATATCAATCATTTGATGAGTTAGCTCTATATACAGGGGATTATGCAAATTCAAATTGATACAACTTCTAAACTCAAAGAATTGATCAAACAGAAAGATGAAAGGATTCATCAATTGGAGCAGGATTGTTCTCAAATTAGTTCTCAAATGCAAACTCATATTTGTCTAATGAGAAGTTAATTTGAATCTGAAACCTAGAAAAGGATGCCTAGATGAAAGAGTTGCAAGAACACGTTAATATAGTCAAGGAAAGCATAATAGATATTGCTAAACTCAAGCATGAATCCATTGATATCAATCAATAGCTACAACATGAGCAAGGGCTATTTTGTGATAAATTAAACAAAGTGAAAGGTGCAAGAAAAAAATTTCAATTCATTTTTTAACGATATAGTGGATATCGAGATAGGTTATGATGAAGCAAAGTTTAAGCTACTTGAGATTTTATCATGCAAAAGGATAAAAAAGGCACTTTGCGAACTTGCCAAAAATCAATCAGATGCAGAAATCTACATTCATACATGCATGGAAATATAAAAAAGGCTTAGCTAAGGAATTAGTTATGAAAGTAGAGAGGATTTCTAGCTCTGTGGTTCAATCGATTTCTCAATCCCTCAAGGAGACAAGTTTGTTACTAGCAGATGAAAATGATATTATACTGTAGGTAGTTATTATGAGTAACCTATAATCATAGTAGTAAAAAAAAAAAAAAATCTTTCAAATTTTGTCAAAAGCATAAAGTGTGGCTATGATATTGTGAAAGATCAAGCTTTAGGTATTAGGTAGGATTTTGTTTTTTGTTATCCATTGTAAATATTTCAAAGGGTGTTAATATTTACAAAGATGGTATTTTTATCCCAAGGGGTCAAGTTAGCTAGGTCTAGGGGTCAAAATTAAATCAAGTGATCATGAGAAAGATTGTGTTGCCATGTTTTGTCATCATGGGAACAAAATTTTAGGTGTATTGAGTCATTTTATATGACAAATCATGATTGTTCATGACATCAGAAAGGGTACAATGGTAAAAAGGAAAATTGTCGTGCTTTTTCCAAGTGCTGCGCTTTGGTATTTCAATTTCAAATCGTAATTATCGCCATAAAAATCCACTCTCGGCCACTTTAGGAGGTTATTTGCATGGTTTTCTTCATACAATACTTCTCATATCTCCATTATTCCCATAAAAAATTCATTGGTGGTCGTGCTTAGTTGCTACGCAAAGTAGACAAGGGAGCGTTGCATTTCCACACAGTGCTACGTTTTTGTCAACCCGATCATCAAATCTCTCCTTCAAGTGCAAACTCTAGTTTATTTTAGTTCCTTGGTATTTAATGGTTACCCAATTACATGCATGATCTAAGAAAATAACATAGAAACCTACAAGTCACCTAATTCATCATCGTTGTGTTTTTGCAATCACTGCACTTTCTCCAATCATTGTGCTTTCTCCTAATCGTTGTGCTTTCTCTATGTGCTGCGTTTTTTGCACTTGTCTTTGCCAAGTATGTTTTTTTTTCTCTGTGAAGCCTCCATATGCAAGGTGTGCCATGCCTTTGAACTAAATTTAAAGCTCTTACCATAATTATTTTTTCTTTAGAGGTGTTTGAAAGCTTATTTTCTCAAGCGACGTGCTTCTGGCATTGCGCATGTCTTTTGAATTTTCTGCCACTAGAATAAAAATTGTATAAGTTGTCTTGGGATTTCCAATAGTTATTTGTGTTGATTGTTCTATGATATATAGGGTTTCCTTCTTAATTTTCTATCAAAGATAAAATTTGGGGCCTCTTTCCATTTTTTCTACTACGTGTTTCACAAATTTTGTTTCCATTAAAACCCTATAGTATTCCCTGCTGCAAAGAAGAAACCATGTCAACTCCAGAGGGAAGAAAGAACAAGGGAGGTTCTATTGTCATATTTGAACCACAAGACCTCACATTCATCAATGCAGACCCAACTTGTTGAATTTTTCAACAAGAAATAATGAATTTGGCATTCAGAAACAACATCCTTGATCCTAGTGAAAATGAAGCAGCTACACTAGGTGGGGCCCACACAGGCTATGTTTAGGTGGTATGTCTATTTTTAGAATTTGGATCAAAGTCTATTTTTAGCATTAATATATTTATAAATGGTTGAGCAAATTATATGGATGGATGGGCGTCTAAGTTTGGAATGCATGTGCGAAGTTGTTTCATGGAATGCATGTCTAAAATTAGAATGCATGTCGATTTTTGTTAAGCCCTTAACAAAAATTGGACAATAAATAGTTAATCTATTTTCAATGAGCAGTTGGAACTAGTTAACTGAAGTGAAAAATTAGTTATCTAAGTGGATTTGGAGTTGAAGTGGTCGGTTGGTGGACCATGTAGTGGACTTCGTTGTAACTGAGTGTGACAAAGTTGTAATAGAGTTGGAAGAGTTGTTATGTGAGTTGTTATTTAGTTTAACTCAGTTGTGCTAGTTGTAACTAGTTGTAACTAAAGATACACTAGTGAGAGATCAGTGAATTAAATATTAAATTAATTCACATTGAGTGGTCTCACTTGCAACTGAAGAAATACTATTGTTAACTACATGCATGTCAGATCCAGTGGAGACCCAGTTGAGAGATAGGTGAAAGGGTCTGGTTGACTATTAGTTGTGACTATAGTGGTGCATTCAATGCATCCACACACACATTGGAGATCCTTACGAGGATTGTGCAGTCAAGGCTGGCCATATCGAAATCATTCAAAGGTTCTTGACCATCAGGGATTGCGCAGTGGAGGCAGGTTGTCAAGAGGCAGTAAATTGGTGCATGTGTGAACCAATTTTTGTATGACAGTGTGAGACGATTGTATATTGTACTGAGAGCTCTTGGAGATAGAGATTTGTATGAGATTGTTTCATGATCCATCATATACATAATATATGATAGTTGGGGTTTTTAGCTTTATGCTTTCCCAGTAAAAACATCTTGTTATGTGCAATTGATTTTTCTTCATGTGTTTGCAATTAGTGATTTAATTTCTGCAAAGAATTAAGTAGAAGGATTTTGTGTTTAACAGTGGATTTAATTGTTAGATTAGGAGATTCTGGTAATACATCACAGTATTGTTTAAATTTCTACACAACTATCAAAGTTGGTTTTGAGAAGGTGCGATATATCAGGTTTTGTGAAAAGAAAAGATAACTCAACGTAGTGAAGATGTGTCAATGGTTAAAGATACACCAGTTGCTACCAAATCCAAGGGCAAAGAAAAGGTAATCAACGAGGATGTTAAAAAGTCAAAATTTTCATCAGCTATGATCACCGAATCCTCATCTAGGAAGCTGCAAATCCAAGAAGAGAAGACAATGCAAGAGGATAAATAGAGGTAGATGAGGGGAAGCTCACTTTTAATAGGGTGAGAAGGAAACTGAAGGAAGCTTATGGGGAAATTTATGAGCTCAATAAACAGGATGAAAGAGCGAAGAAACAAATGAGTGATATTCTGGAAATCTATCACCCAACCATGGACAATGCCAAATACATGTTGAGAAGATCCCTTCCACTACACAAGAAAATGAAAAATGTATGCAGGGAGAATATATCTATGAGGAAAGAAATAAGAGCCACCAAACAACAATTAAGGGAGTTGCA
Source organism: Pinus albicaulis (assembly GCA_034641835.2). Classification (NCBI taxonomy): domain Eukaryota; kingdom Viridiplantae; phylum Streptophyta; class Pinopsida; order Pinales; family Pinaceae; genus Pinus; species Pinus albicaulis. The sequence continues at coordinate 1,046,201,601 of CM076572.1, forward strand.
GGAGAAAGATAGAGGCAAATTAGACCTATTGGCTGAGGCAACCAAAATTTGAATGTTGCAGGGGTAAAATAACACAATTTTGATTTTTTATTTTGCCTAAAGTATGCTTGTTTATAGGGTTGAGGTCTGAAGTGCTCATGTCTTACATATACTCCCTCTTGCAACCACATTTAGTCAAGATTATGAAATTATGTTTTGAAGGAGCATATTTCACAGTATTTTGTACCTTAGCTAGTCTTAGGGTTATGGTTTTTGGTGTGGAGATGAACATTTAGCATTTTTAGTGAAAGAAGGCTTGAAAGGGGTATATGGCATGATTATTGCAGTGTCATCATCATCATAAAGTGTGAAATTTGTCCAGAAACATCAATGTCACTCAAATCATAAAAAAAAAAGGTGTTGCGCTTTTGAAACTGTTGTTGCACTTTTTCATACAAAAGAATTTGTCAAATTTTGAGGCTTTGTACAATAAAATAAAACTTCCAAAGGGTAAAATATTTATGTTCAGACTTGTTTACACATGATACAGTGATCAAGCAACTCAAAATTCAACTAGAGATATTACAACCATAGAGAAATGCATTTACTCACTGCGTGTTTGCATTTATGTAGAATTAGGGAGGTGCGTAGTGCCAGGCACTATGCTTCCAAACATTTTTTTTTTGGACGAGTTTAATTAGTCAAAATTTGATGTAATTTTTTTTTTATAGTTTTAGTAATTGTAATAAGGTAGCCATTGACTCATAATCTCAATTTGGGGCTGAGAAATTAACGTAAAATTCTTAGAAAATATCTAGTTACGTAGATAATAACTAAAATATCTAGTGTTCGGCTTGGTCGTGACCTTAAAATTAGATAATAATAATAATAATGTAGTCCATAGTCTTTAGTAGACAGTTCTATTTTCATTGCAGAAGTTAGAAACTAAAATATTAATGAGGAATTTGACCCCTAAAGGTGGGAAATGACTCATTTTTTCCTATTTATGATATTATTGTAAAGGAGAAAAGGGTTAGTCAGGTTAAGGAGAAGAGACATTGTATTGCACTTATTTTTTGACATATTTTTACTGTGAATGAAATACAAAGGTGGAATTGCAAGGATTCTTGAGTTAGTTTTCTTTGGAGATGTACTTCCTTTCTTTGCAAGTTATCTTTTATGATAAAACATTCTTTGAATGTATATCTTCTTGTTTAGTTAAAACAAATATTTGATTAATAATTCACTCCAAATAGTGCTCTGCTTCAGGTTTTCTAGACATTTATTTTTTCTATTAAAATGACAATTAGAATTCATATTGATGCTTAATGCTCTTTCTTCATTTTCTATTTTTTCTTCACTCACCCCCATACAATGAACTCAAACTAAAATTCTCTAAAGAGACTACCTACCTTGCCCTTGTGAAATCACCATTTTCTCTTCATTTCATTACTGCAAACATAATCAGGTAGACATGACCGTATTCCCAATGGATTTGTCTCCTTTCCTAGCAACAAACCTGTGAAATTCATACCCTACTAAGCACTATATCTAGTCGAATATTTGAAGAATTGAACTTCCTAGACAGAGAGAGCCCGCTCTAAAGCTAGAAGGAATAGATTCTCACTTACAAGAAGTTTTGTGGTTACCTCTGATTTTCTGTCTTCAACCGAGGGAAATTATAGAGAGCTACATTCTGGCGCCATTGTCGAGGATCAAAATATTTTCCCTGGAAAAAATATACAATTAGAGACAATATCTAGTTCCTGAGGGTGATAGAGAACTAGACACCAAAAGGTTTAATATTTTCCCATTTGTTAGTGATTTTAAAATCATTTGAAATCATTTTTTGTAAGGACATATGGCTTCTAAGAAAGTATACACCAAACAACATCCAGATCCTAACCCACCTGGATTTTTGGATAGCCCAAAGAATTATTTTCAAAAGAAGAAGCCTATAAAATAAACCAAGATCAGGGTCATAGAAAGATCCATGTCCCTACTTGAAAAAATTGAGTCAATAGATCACATCCAATTTGATTTGAGGTTTGAACAAAGTCTTTTCAGATCCAAATTAGAAGGTAGTTTGGTAGGTACAGTTTTTTATTAGTCAAAGTTGCAATCTTCTATTTCTTTTAAAAAGAAAGGTGTAGTAGAAGCATATCAAAACATTTGGGATAAATTCCATAAGCTTGAATATATTTCCCATCAGCTCCATAAAGCTTCCACTAAATCCTCCAAATTATTCCATTCTGTCCCAACTATCTCTATCTCACCATTTTCTACTCCATTGAACATTCCACTGATTTCAACCCCCACCATGTCAATTGTTTTACTCCTCCCACATCAACCACTCAAATATCTATCCCTTTACCTTCTTCCTCTTCATATCAGATTCCACAAGCCCATACCAGTTCATCATATTTAGTCATGGTAACTCGTTATGCACCATTGATTTTGCAGGGCCAACTTCATGATTTTCCACTAAAATACAGTAATATATTCCGTCATTTTTATCGTACAGGGGATTTGACAACACAAAAAAACGTTGACAAACTAAAGTATTTTATATTTTTGGAAAAGGTGGATCATTAAGATGCCAAGATAAGGATTTTTTCTCAGAGATTTTCGGGAGAGGTGAAGAAACCGTTCAAAATTCTTCCAACTGCAAGTATTGCAAATTTCCAGTAATTAGAACAAATATTTCTTGTCAGGTGGGAGGTAAAAAAGAACCCTCTTCAAATATTGGATGAGCATGATAATTTGAGTAGAGCACCAGGTGAAACAGTTCAAGGTTTTTTAGAAAGATTCAACAAATTCTACAATTCAATACCAAATGAACTAAAGATCCCTCCAGGATCGGCTCTAATTCACTACCCACATGGTTTTGATTCAGAACTTGAATTTTAATTGAGGGAAAGAGATCCAACTACTTCAAAAGATATGTAGAAAACTACAGTTGAGGTAGAGGAAAATGTTTTGAACAAGAAGGCAAAAATGAATGCAGAAAAGTGAGGAGCTACATAAGAGGCTTCATCTTCGAACAATAAGCTAGAGGTAATGTTGAAAACATTGGAGAATTTGGTGGATAAGTTGACCCTAGATAACAAGGGTGTTGGAAGAGATCGAAAAGCTCCTCCTCAGGTTATAAATCCAAAATTTCAAAGGACCCAAGTGAAAATAAAGCAAAGAGAGCAAAGAAACCAAGGAGATCAACAACAGATTAAGCCTCCTTTTCAAGAGAATTATGCAAAAGATGAGGAGACAGCAGAAGATCAAGATCAGATTCACTATTTTGGTGAAGAATGGGATGATGTATTTTTGACAAAGGAGGAAAAATACATGTTTTCTCATCCATAGGAAGACATTATGTAGATGGAATCAAAAGATTACAATATGGGGTACAAAAATGCCATTATGGAGGTACAAAGACAATACAATTTGAGAAACAGAAAGGTCCCAATAAATCCCCATAAGAAATCCCAAGTTGATGTACCTTCCTCCAACCAAAATAAGGTTGATCCTCCAAATAATCCCTGAAAAGAAAGATGCAACCACCAAATAGGTAGAAAAAATTCAATCATATTTTAGTTTGGAAAATGAGATATCAAAAATCAAAATTTATATTCATTTTAATGAAATGATTAAGAATGATGTGTATAAGAATCAAATTTTCAAATATTTGAATATAGGAGAAGTGTCAGACACTATTAATTTAAATGATGATCATGTGGAATTTCTTTTTGGCCCAAAATTTGATGGGGATTCTTAAGATGGGGATGTCCCACCTTTTTATGTCAATGTGAATGTGCATGATTTGATCCTACACAATGTTATGTTAGATTCAGGTGCATCACACAATTTCATGTTGAAGGTAGTCATGGAAATACTTGGTTTAGATATTACAAGGCTTTACAAAGATATTTTCTCTTTTGATTCAAGTAAGATGAAATGTGTGGGTCCAAAATCCCAAAAAGAGCTTAGTGATGGACATAGTTGTGGTTGACATTCCCCCAAAATTAGATATGTTGTTGTCAAGATCGTGGTCTGCAAAATTGAAGGGAACTCTACAGATGGACATGTCATATGCTACAATCCTTATTTTCGGAAAACCAATGAGATTGTAGTGAGAAACATTGATGAAGTATATGGTAAGTGGTAAGGAAAGTCCTCAAAACCATCCTATTTATTCGATGCATTATGATATGGATTCATTTATTTTATATAATTATCTATGCTTGGAGAAATATTATCAAAATAAGGACAAAAAATCAGAGGATATTGTAGGTGAATTGTATGAAACAAAATCAGAACATAGTGATGATGAAGAGGGCCTTTGGAATATATATTTTTATGGAGAAGTCAGTAAAGAAGGGGTTGGATCCAGAGTATGGATAATGAGCCCAAAGGTGGACAAATCAAGGTTGTGTTCCTACAAATTAGCTTTTGATTTCACAAACAATATGGTTGAATATGAAGCATTGATTATGGGGATGAAAACTTTGAAATATTTGGAAGCAATGCGAATTTCAGTCCATGGGGATTCATAATTGGTTATCAACCAAATCAAAGGTAAGTATTAAACCAAACATCCTCTGACGAGGGCCTATAGAAATGTTGATTTAGAAATGTTGCAAATGTTTGCTGAATACAATTTTTCATTTATTCCTAGACAGAAGAATGAAATTGCCGATGAATTAGCCACCTCATCTAATAAATTTAGGACTCCCATTTATTCTAATAGGAAATATGAAATAAAAGCTAAACATAGGCCAGTAGTCCATGATAATGTGAATTATTGGCAAATTTTTAAATATGATAAACAACTGGTTATTTTTCTGCAAATGACTGAAGAGTTTTCTAATTCACATATAGATCAAGAAAATTGTATTGGGGGGGATAAAAAATAAATTTAAGTATCATATTTGGATGAGTTTGTAAATTAGATAGCAGAAAAGGATGTTATACAATTGAATAAAAACAAAATTCCGAAAGTTTTGGTGCCTCTTGAAGAATTTCTTGACCAAAATGATGTGGAAAAGAATGCTAGAGTAATTCCCTCCGAAACATAAATAGAAGACTGCAATATAGGAACCAGACAACAACCTAATTTTGTTAAGCTCTCAAAATCCTTGAATCCTAAAGTTAGAAAGAAATACCTTGACTTGATGAGGGAGTATTCAGATGTCTTTGCATGGGGATATGAGGACCTTAAATGATATGACAAAAGCATCATTCAACATACCATCCCAATAAAAAAAGATCAAAATATTTTCAAGCAAAAGTTAAGAAGAACAAATCCTTTATTTTTTCCTATCATTGAAAAGGAATTCAGAAAGCTATTTGATTCAAATATTATTATTCCCCTTAAATTTTCAAAATGGATTCTAATTTGGTACATGTGAGGAAGAAAACAGGAGAGATAAGGTTGTGTGTAGACTTCAGAAATATCTACAAGGTGTCTTTAAAGGAAAATTATCCCCTACCTAAGATGAATCATATATTACAGAAGGTGGTTGGCTCGAGAAGAATGTTGATGATTGATCATTTTTCAGGATATAATTATATCTTGGTGCATTCAGATGACCAAGAAAAGGTAACTTTCATCACTCCCTGGGGTACCTTCATGTATGCCAAAATTCCCTTTGGGTTGATGAATGCATGGGCCACCTTTTAGAGGGTCATGGATATCACATTCATCGATGAAAAGGATAAGTTCATTTTCCTTTATCTTGATGATATCATTGTATTTTCATATTCTAATTTTGACCATTTTAAACATTTGAGACATGTTTTTGAGAAGTGTAGGAGGTATGGCATATCCTTGAACTCGAAGTAGTTCCATTTTTCAATGGAGGAGGGAAAGTTTCTTGGGCATATCATCTCAAAATATGGCATCAAAATTGATCAAAATAGAGTGGTTTCAATTCATAAGATTGATATCCCCATGAGTAAAAAGGAGGTACATTCCTTTTTGGGCTAAATTATATTTTTGAGGAGGTTCATTCCTAATTTAGCAGAAATTATCAGATTGTTTACTAACATGATAAGGAGGGAAAGTGAAATTCCATGGAATCTTGAAAATAAGAAATATTTTGAAGCAATTAAAAAGGTTTTATATGTTGCTCCTGTTTTGGCAAGTCCGAATTATGTTATACATTTCATCATTTTTTCTTTTGCATCTGAGCACAATATTGCAACAATCCTCTTGTAGAAAAATCAACAAGGTAATGAGAATCCCATAGAATTATTCAGTAGAGGTCTAAGCGATTATTCCCTCAAGTATAACATTGTGGAGAAACAAGCATATGCATTGGTAAAGGCTTTGAAGGATTTCAGAGTCTATGTGCTCCATTCCCATGTTGTTTCATATGTTCCCAATGTTGTTGCGAAGGACATTTTAACACAACAAGATTTGAAGGTTAGAGGGGTATATGGATATAAATAATTCTAGAATATGATGTGGATAATAAACCTACTAAGTTGATAAATGGTCAAGGATTGGAAAAATTGATGGCAGACTAAAATATCAGTGTATTTGACATAAAATTTATTGTTGGTCTATCCAATGAAAACAATGAATAATCTACTCAGCAGGTATCCAAAATTTTTCTCTTCTCCCCATGGTATGTTGGCATAATTTATGTTTTGCAACATTTACAGGCCCCTCCAGAGTTGACCAAAATTAAAGCCAGATTTTTGAAGTTGAAGCCTAGAAAAGTTTACATTTTAAACCAGTTTCTCTATTGGAAAGATTCAAGAGGTGTGTTGTTAAACTGTTTGTTAGAGGATGAGGCCTGGAAGGCTATGGAGGAATTTCATAAAGGAGATTGTGGAGGGAATCATTTTTGGAAAGGAAAAACGAATAAGATCTTGAGGGTTAGCTTTTACTAGCCAAATATATTTGCTGATGTGTACAAAAGGGTATCAAGTTTCCATGAATTCCAAATTTTTGAAGGAAAGAGAAATATCTTACCCTTACCATAGAAACCTATTGCAGTGGATGCACCTTTTCAGCAGTGGGATTTTGATTTCATTAGGGAAATTCATCCCTCATATTCAATTCAACACAAATGGATTCTAACTGCCACATATTATTTAACGAAGTGTATATAAGCGATACTAACCAGACAAGCCATGGATACAATCATCATTCAATTCCTGGAAGGTAACATTTTTCAAGATTTGGTTGTCCTCGGAAGTTAATCACAGATAATGTTGTTTCCTTTAAGTTTAAAATAATGGTTGAATTTTTTCACAAATACCACATTGTACTTGGTCACTCAAGGACATATTACCCACAGGGTAATGGCTTAGCCGAGTCTTCTAACAAAAGCTTGGTGAATATCATTGATAAATTATTGCAGGAGAACAAGAAAACATAGCACAAAAAGTTAATTTATGCATTGTGGGTTGACCAGGTACATACCAAGAAGTCAATTGGTATGTCTCCTTTCTAGTTAGTGTATGGGAAAAATGTTGTTTTCCCTTATTATTTGGGAATTCCAGCCATGAAATTATTGTAGGAAGATGATACATAACCAAATGACGTGCAGAGGATGATTAACCAAGAGCTGGAAAGTGGTTGGGAACAGTTGGAAACAGTTACCTGCTCCTCTAAGGATAAGAGATGGATCCCAGTGAGGAGCAGGGGTTTTGTGCATGAGGAAAGGGAGAGAATGGTAAAATTCCAAAGCTGGTTGTGACCAGTGGAAGAACACTCAGAGGAAAAATCCTGAAACTTATTCTAGTACTGACTGGACTAGGTGTCTTGAGGTCACAACATAATTGTCCACTGTTAACCCGTACTTTCTAGGGTTGGAGCACGGGGGCAAGAGGAGGACGTGATTGCCTCCCTTGATGGTTGGGAGGACTACAACTAAAAACTTATAATCAGATAAGTAAATCTGTGTTTTGTTTTCTTTCTAAATGATTATGTATTGTATTACATTTCCTTGAAAGTTTGAATAGAAATAATGGTTTATTTAAGAATATTGTATTACATTTCATTGACAAGTTGAATAGAAAGAATGGTTGATTTAAGAAAGAATTATTATAAGATCTGGTTGTTTTCTGGAGTCTGTATGAGTACAGGAAAATAATAGCAGAAAATGATAAAGGTTAGGATGCTCTTACATTTATTGTTCAAGTTCTGCCTTTATTATTTTAAAATAAGGACTTATAATTTTTTTTTTTACTTAGCAACAAATGTATAGCCGAAAATTAGTAAATACACTGAACTTTTAGTATTTTCTTGGAATTAGAAATTTGTGTAGTTGGAGAGGAAATGATAGAGTTGTTGGTCTCAGGTACTGGGCGAAACCCTACTCGAGACACATCACCTATCTGCCTCCACTACAATTCTATACACAGACTCCAAGTACGGTGGTCTGGTCACCTTATTTAAACCTCTGTTACGAAAAAAGAACAGAATTTGATATTCAAAAACTTGGGCAAAGACAATATAAAAAGAAGTAGACTGTACCAAGTAACCTTATAAAATTTCAAGGTTCGAAGTTATGAAAATGACACCTCACCATACTATCTTTGCTATAACAAGACTTTGATATACATAAGAGTAATGAATAAAGAAATAGAGAATAAGAATCTACAAAGGGCTTTAACTATTGCTATAACCTTAAAACATGTGCATATTTATAATATGCTGGACCAGACAGATTTTCTGCATATGTAGTGAGTTTTAAACCATAAGACAGTATATTGAAAACTGTAACTATGCAACGAGGTAACTTAATGTTATAGACTTTCTGTAAGGACACACATTCATTGAAAACATAAAGCTTTAGGAGATATACTACCAAAGAAAGACTTCAGAAATTATCTGAGAAAATACACTATTAAAGCTACTTTATAAATTTAGTCGGAACAATGTTGAAAACTCAATTTACAGTAAGGATTACGAAAGTAATCTCCATTTAAATGAAACAGAAGGTAAAACTTTCAAGTACTAAAGAAAATCTTAGTCTCCTTATGAGAGTGTCATTACATCAGTTTTACATCAAAAAAAATGAGCCCTGAAACCATCGTAGGTCAACGAACAAGGTCACTTTCTCAGGCTTACGGGCCATATAAGTAAAACAACGAAAATAACCCTCAGAAGAGTAATCCAACCGTTTAAGCGGTGCATGTGATGAAATACCTAGAATAATTATGGGTGAAACAGTCAGCATTGAGTCCACCCTTAAGTCGTAGAAAAGCTTTAATATCAAACTACGCACCAACCTGTCAAATTTTCCCTATGAATTAAAAGCCAAGATAAATTATTTAGACAGAAGTCCTTGGCGAAATCATTAACCATACAAGAAAGAAGAATGGGTAGAGGGGTCGAGCCCAAGAACATAAAATATTCTTATAAACCCATTACCTGAAATTTGGTAGTAAAACCCTATAACTCCTTGAGAAAATATCACCTGAATCTGCCAGACATCACAAGAAACGGGAAAGAAATTCAGAATAGACAAAAGAAATGAGATGAAGGTATTCCGAAAGTAAAAATGAAGAAAGAACTCCGATTCAAAATTACAGTGAAGGGGATTAAGAAAATGATTTATTCCTTTACTTGATGTTAAGCAATTCCGACCCAATTTTGAGGAAAGTGTAATGTGCAAGCTTCGATAGAGCCTCTGTCATGTTTGCTAGGGTAATATCGACACCAGTTTGTAAGACTATGTGGCCTCAACACAGAGGCTTAGGAACAACGGGAGAACCATCTCGGTTGGAGCCATACCACAGTGAAGCCGAGAACAATCCAGAATGGAATCAAAACTACATAGCTCCGGCATAGGAAACAAAGCCCAGCTGCTTAGGGTTGGCAGGATAAACGAAATCACTCCCACCCAAAATTCTCCATCGTCGATCAACTGGATCCGGCGGTGGAAATCCGGGTAGATACAACCGAGGAAATCTAGTAACACATGGCATATCAACCAGTTGTTCGGAGTCATTAGTGTCTAGTACTTGCAATATTTAATTGCCAGAAACGTGACAAATAACCTTGTGTTGGTATGAGGCGAGTTGGCAGGTTAAGTTAAATATTTATATATGCCTATATTTTATTAATCAAATAAATGAGTAGTGCAAATGTCATAGTTTGTATCATATAAAAAAATTAAAACTATACTTTATAAATTCCGAGATTCATGCATATGTTTAAATTCAAGTGTTAAACATAAGAATGGTATGGCTAGGTTGCGCAAGTCAAAAGGTTAATATGTAATCAGATCCAAAACCTTGGGAATATGGGTATAACCTGTTGGCTCGAGGGTTCCTGACCCAGGATTGGAGCTTAAGGTTTTCCAACAAACCCCTATACTACTGGCCCTTTCTGCAGTGACCTGCTTGCGCAGGCCAAAGTATCACCTGAAGCAGTAAGGGAGGATGCTGGAACCAGGTTTCCGCACCCTGGGAGAGAGCAAGTAAGTCAAGCTGATCCGTAACTATCAGATCTATACAACCAGAGGTCGCTCACAAGAGTTTCAATAAATAACCAGAATACAGTTTATCAGATCTAAACAACAGGCTCACATGCATGTGCGCACTATCAACTATAATCACAGAACAATATATTTTCAGCGGATTAACAGGTCACAGATATATTTACCATAACACAGACAGTTCACAGCTTACCAACAGATACATCATCATATAACTCAAGTCTGTGTCAACCATAATAGGACAGATCTAGATAACATCAGATATCCACAATGCTTTCGCACATTTATATCATTACCCAAAAATCCTCTCACATTCCCCAAATTACCAGGTGCGCACACAGCCAGTAGGGTCTGCACATAGCAAGACAAAGGATCTCCACGCACATAGCCAGCAAGAGTCCTAACCCAAACAACCCTACCACAGATCTAACAGTCTATACTTCGCATCAATCTCTATTCATTCCTACTTTATGACTCAAAAAAGGTTCATCTATTTATATCAATTTAACCTACGCACTCAATGGTCCGAAAACCATGGTTTTCGGACTCTTGGTCTACCCTTGACCCATTTACAATGCGTTAGGGGCTTTTACCCACCCCAAAACCCCTGTGTTAGACTAAATAATACAAAATTATACAAAAATGGACAAAATTCATAGCCTTTGGGAGACCCTGCTCCAACATAACCTTTGATATTGGTAATTTTTTTTTTATCTTGTATATAAAGGATGTGACAAAGATAGTGATAGATAAGAGGAGACAGAGATGGTCAAAGAGAGAGGGGGGTAAGAGATAAAGGGAGAGTGAGATGGTAGAAGAGAGAGGGAGGTAAGAGAGAATTGGAGAGATAGGAAGGACCAGAGAGAGGGAGGTAAGAGAGAAAGGGAGAGATAGGAAGGAACAGAGAGAGGACTTGAGAGAGGGAGGGATAGAGAGAAGTTAGAGGGGGAGAGAGGGAGGGAAGAAGAAATATATAGAGAGAGAGAAGTGGAGAGAGAGAGAGGGAGTGCCAAGGGAGAGATGGAGAGAGAGTGTGTATGTTTAGGGGTGAGAAAAGATACAAAGTAGGATGTATGGAGAGAATGGGGGAGAGAAGGAGCGAGGGAGAGATATAGTAATGTAGTTGGAGGGAGAGAGGGGCAGAGAGAGAGAGAGAGAGGGAGAGAGAGAGAGAGAGAGGGAGAGAGAGAGCGAGAGAGGGAAGAGAGAGGGAGGTGGGAGAGAAAGGGAGAGAGTGGAACAATGAGAGAGAGGAGGATAATGATGGGGGAAGAGAGAGTATTGGAGGGAGGGAAAAGAGAGAGAGAGAGGGAGAGAGAGGAAGGAAGAGAGAGAGGAATTGAGAGAGAGGGAGAGAAAGGAATTGAGAGAGAGGGAGAGAAAGGAAGGACGAGAGAGAGGAATTGAGAGAGAGGAGGAGAGAGGGATCGATATAGAGATGGAGTTGGAGGGGAGAGAGGTAGGAAATAAGAAATATAGAGAGTGAGAAGTGGAGAGAGAGAAGGAGTGACAAGGAAGAGACAAAGAGAGAGCATGTATGTTTTGGGGTGAGATAAAGATACAAATAAGGAGAGATGGAGATAAGGGGGGAGAGAATGATTGATAAGGAGAGAGGGATGGATATAGTCACATAGTTGGTGGGTGAAGAGAGAGAGAGAGAGAGAGAGAGAGATGGGAGAGAAAGGGAAAGAGCGGAAGGAAGAGAGAGGATGTGAGAGAGTAAAGAGAGGGAGGGAAAGAGATATGGACTTGTAGGGGGAGAGAGAGGGAGGTAAGAAGAAAGACATAGAGAGATAAAGGTGGAGAGAGAGAGAGAGAGAGAGAGAAGATGGAGACAGAGGGAGCGAGGACAGAAGGAGGAAAGGGAGATATTAGCGTGGATGAGGGAGAAAAGGGGAAGATAGAGATATAGATGGAAGGTGAAGAGAGGGAATAATAGAGAGATGGGGAGAGGGAGGGAGTGACAAAGAGATTGATATATATGGAGTGCGAGAGCATGTGTGTTTAGGGGGGTGAGATAGAGAGACAAAAAATAAGAGATGGAGGGGGATATAGATATGGATGGATAGTGGAGAGAGAGAAGAATATTTCTTACATTAGATGGATTGATTTAAGTGGAGATGGTGATTTCTAATCCTATTTGATTGTTTGCACTAGATTCATCGATTTTAGTGTAGATATTTTTTTCTAATGATATTTGATTACTTGCACGAGATGCATCGATTTCAGTGTAGGTGGGGATTTCTAATACTATTTGATTGCTTTCACTGGATGTGTTGATTTCAATGTAGATGTTGATTTATAATTATATTTGATTTCTTTCACTAGATACATTGATTTCAATGTAGATGATTCCTAATCCTATTTGATTGTTTGCACTAAATGCATTGATTTCAGTGTAGAAGTTATTTTCTAATCTTATTTGATTGCTTGCATTAAATGCATTGATTTCAATGTAGATGTCGAATTTTTATTTGATGTAATTGGATATATGATGGCACATTAATTTTAAAGTGATTGGATTAACAATATGCATTGATTTTAGTGTAAGCACAAAACGGTATTAACAATGCACATTGATTTTTGTGTTATAGTAATTTAACCTATTAATATTGGAGAGCAAGAGATACAAATATCATGTTTACTACAACAGCTCAAGCTAAAGATTTAAATTATTTACAATTTAAATTTTCTTTTTCATATAATCGATATGAAAAGATGACAAAATTAACAAGGGTGACAATAAGAATAGTAGAAGAGAATAGTTTGAGATTGATCACAATGAATACTATTTGTAACATGAGTATATTCTTATTATTCACATTTTCTATCTTTCAACATTATTATTGTCACTTTGCATTAAAAAAAATTATTTCATCATTTTTCATCATTAAAGTTATTAACAATATTTATCATCTCAACAAACTGAGGTAACTAAGAAAATTTTAAATTAAAATGACCAAGTTAATCTCAGAAATATTTAGCATATTTAAAATGATTATATTAATATTTGATATATTTACATATTATTGATAAAATTAATCATATATTCGATAGATTTTCCTTGGCAGCACACCACTGAAACTAGCCTAGATCCATCTTAACTCCGGATCTATCAAGCACCAAGAGGGATCAAATCTCTCGAGGTGCAAACCTTTCCTCAAGTTTTGCACTCAAAAAAGAGGTTTGCACCTCGAGAGACTTGATCCCTCTCGATGCTTGATAGATCCAGAGTTAAGATGGATCTAGGCTGGTAGTTAATTTCTACTAGCACAACCTATTGAGGATGGGCCTCTTCAGAAGGGTGACCTAGGAAAAATCCTCACGAGGTTGTTGAGTCCGTACTAGGGGGAGGAGACAAGTTAAACCAAATTAGCTTAGAGCTGGTGTGGCCTAGGCTGGTGCGATCCCCGGGTGATTTTGACAGCTTATATGCCCATGGGTCACAGTTTCTCAAGCCACAAGTCAAACCTGATGTAATCTCTGGTAAACAAATTTATATATATATATATATATAGATATATATTAAAAAATTAAAAAATTAATTTGTATATATGACATTAAATTAAATTTATAAAAATATAGAACTGAAGAAAAAAACAGCAACATAATCCTCTAAATTACCCACCATATCAGATTTAGTGTCAAACAAAATAAAATAAAATTCTAAAAAGAAAACAAAACCTTTCTTAACAACCAAATTCCACAATTTATACTTTTCCCAAAATAATTGATACACATAGGATATTCTACCAAATCTGTCATTCAAAATTTAAACTATTGATCTTCAACACTTAAAGATCCTTATGTATGAGAACAAAAATGTATCTCATAGATAACCATTAATACCTTCCAATGTGGCAGCCAACTCACTTATAGTATCCATTTTACTTCTTCCTTGACCGTTTACTCAGTAACTTGAATCATAGTGATCATACCCTCCCCTTTAATCATGTAATCAAATGCCTTCTTCGTTTATTCGATCACTTTCACCATAATCATAGTGATCATACCCTCCCCTTTAATCATGTAATCAAATGCCTTCTTCATTTATTATTCGATCACTTTCACCATAGTTTTGAGACCCTCTCCTTTAATCATGTAATCAAATGCCTTGTTGCGCCAAGAGGCACAATCTACAACCCAGTATGACCCTTATGTCAAGTATGTCACATCCTCTAAAAATAATTGCTAATGTTTGCCAAAGCATTAACATAATCTTTAATTTTATATAACTTGAATATTTAGATTAGATATAACTTTTTGAACTTATTAATGGGCTGAGATTAATTACTAAAATACAACTATGTATTATTTATATAATTTGAATGGATAGTAAATTATCTCACCCATTTAATAATTGCTTTATTATATAAGTGAATTTGAATGGATCATGATTTTACCTTTAACAAAAAAAATTACCACATTGAATTTCCAAATTAAGTAAAATTTTAAACATCTTTACTCTTTACTAAAGTCAATACCATTTCCTGAATCAAAGGAAAAGAGTTAATTCAACACAAACAATCAAAATTCAAAATATTTTAATATTTCTTTTAATTAAATATTTGTACAATGAAACTTTAGAAAGAAAACCCATGTTGTATGGACAAATTAAAATCTTTAAATATATAAATATTTCCCCATCAAAATTGCAATATTTCAAAATTTAAATAAATAAAAATCTAAATAAACCGGAGTTATGGTAAATAAATAAAACCTATTTTTATACTTACTCTAGAGCTATGGTAAATAAATAAATATATATATATAAACTAGATGTATGGTAAATAAATAAAAACTTTTTTTTATATTTACTCCATAAACCATTTTATATTTAAAAAAACTCAAAAAGCGAGGTTTTACTTAGATGAAGCCTATGGGACGAATACCATGGGACAAATTAATATTGATACCATGGGCCAAATACCATATTTATAAAGGAAATATGGTAAATAAATAAATACAAAAAAGGTATAAAGAGGTATGATAAATAAATAAATATAAAATAGATATAAAGAGGTATGGTAAATAAATAAATATAAAAGAGGTATAAAGAGGGAGAGTGGGGTGAAGAGAGAGGGAGAGAGAGAGAGAGAGAGATGGCGAAGAGAGAGGGAGGTAGGAGAGAAATGGAGAGACGGAAAGGATGAGTGAGAGGATGAGAATGATGGGGGAAGAGAGAGAGAGAGGACTTGAGAGAGAAGAGGAGAGAGGGATCAGTAGAGAGATGGAGTTGGAGGGGGGGGGGGGGGAGAGGTAGTGTTTGGTCAATTTAGTGTGTCCTAAATTGCTGCATTTAATTTGTCAATCCGGGAATCGTAAGCTGATGAAGTGCGGCGCACTATATGTGCAAGATAACATATTTCTTAACTTTTTGTCGTTTTTGGTTTTTCTAAGGTGAAATGGAAATTCTAAGATGAAAACAAGTTTGGTTATGTTTGTTCAAGGAAGTGATATCCCCTATAATGATTTACCAACTTGAAACTTTAAAAAGAAAATTGAAATTTACAATGACAAGACTTGAAAGAAAATGAAAATGTACTGCTGAAATGAAAAGGTGTTGCTAATCTAATAAATCAAAACAGTAAACTAGTGAGCATGAAAACCAAACTATTCTTGCTGCCAACTAAACACAAAAGAACTATGCTTAAGGAAATTCAAAAATTGCAACAAAATAAATCTAAATCAGATTACATCAATTTATCTTCTGACCCTTCATCATTAGTCCAGCTATGATTTTCGGAAGTAATCATAAACAACTTGAGTAAATGATATTTAACTTGCAGAAAGTAAACTAATATCAAACCATACATTCATGATTCAATCCCTCACCATCAGTCCAGCTGTGGCTTTCGGAGGCAACTGAAGATGTCATGCATGATTTAATATATCTAAATTTACAGAAAAGAAACTAATACTAAACTACACATTTCATAATACAATCCCTCACCATCAGTCCAGCTGTGGCTTTCGGAGGCAACTGAAGATGCTATGAGCAGCTTAATATATCTAAATTTGCAGAAAAGAAACTAATAATAAACTACACATTTCATAATACAATCCCTCACCATCAGTCCAGCTGTGGCTTTCGGAGGCAACTGAAGATGCTATGAGCAGCTTAATATATCTAAATTTAACTACTGAAGCAGATAAGCAAAACTGAAATGAATAAAGCAATACTGAAATTAAACAAAAGCTATGAAAAACAAACTAGCAGCAGAACAATGTTAGTTCCATGTCATTAGTCAAAAAGCTATGAAAATGCCCGGGCTGCCTATCTAAAACCTGAAACATAAACACTGATCAGTGGTTAACAATCATAAAACATGAAAAACAGAAATAAAATGGAAATTATAGAAGTTTATAAACAGAAATGAAACAACTGCAAAGTATGAACATATGAATGGATTATGATACAATGATTTCTAAAGAAACGAAATGAGAAATATACACTAATACACAAAACCTTAGCTGAGCAGGGGCCCTCTATACAGCCTTGGCAACGGTCCTCAAATACGAATTAAGTTGAAAAACAGAGTCTTCTCATATTAAAAAGCAGTCATTACAGAATGGTAATGTTACGGCACAAGTGCAGCGTAATCACTACAGAGTAGACTAATCAAAATATAACAGAGGCTACATTCACTAATATCGACTAACTTCATATGCGTATGCAAACGCATTATATATAACAACAAACTATAACTGTCTCCTAAATTTCATGCTAGTGGAGAACACGTAGACCACTACGTCCACGGATATAGGAGCATGGCCGTGTTGGAAAGTAAATCTACGAGAGGTGGATGCTTGAATTCAACTCTAGAACCCTGTACAGATGTCGATTTAACCTCAGCAGGCTTAGAAACGGCCGTATGGGTCTTCATGTGACACGAAACAGAGTCCGGCCGACATGAAACTCCATGGTTGACTTCCATGTGGACGCCTTTGACCGCGGCTTCTTTGGATGAGTTTGCTTGAACCAATAGGATACGAACCATGTCCACGTCATTCCTGACCTCCCCATGTGGCTCGTTTTCCTTGTAGACACCTGTAGCATAGAGTTTCACAAAATAGCTGCGGAAAGTTGCAGCAGCTGCGGAAAGTGGCAAGATTCCGCAGCTGAATGAAAAAAATCTAGATCAAATAGCAAACACAAAAATATAATTAAAAACCATGTTAGATGCCCTTTTGCACATGATATTGACAATTTGGGAGGTTTAGGTGAGTGAAAAAGGTATGGAAAAATGTATGGAAAAGATGCAAATTTGGGACTCAACATACCCCCATTGTGAAGGTGTTGCATGTCCTCATGCAACCAAAATTTGATACTCTTTCTTCAATTCATGTGCCTTGATACTTCAGCCAACACATCCAATCCTCTCCTCTTCTTCCTTGGTACTTCCAACATTCTGGGTTTCTTCATTAAGCACCTAAATTTGATATTTACAAGTGCTCTGCTCAATTTCTGGCATTTCCTTTTCAATTTCTTATTCTTCTTCTGCCATATTCCCAAATGTAACATAGTATTATCATGGATGATCTTGTCCAGCTTGCCTTGTTATTTCAATGTTTCATTTTCATTTTTGATGTGCCTATTTAAAAGCTCCAGCTCAAAAATTTCCTGTTTTAATGATTGAACTAAATCATCCTGCAATGTATGTGGCTGAATGGAAGAAGTACTTGGACCTGTGGCTGCCTTTTCCAAATATTCTATATAGTCATATACCTCCTGCTGCTTGAGGTCTATTTCAGGTGTCATTTTTATTGGGCTGTCCCCAAAATGCTGTGAAGGAGAGTTATGTTCAAAATCTGGCCGAAGAGGGCTTACATCAATATTTTGCTGAGAATAAGATGGAGTATGCTCATTGTCTGATTGGGAATGAAATGAACCAGGTTCACTAACTGACTGAGATGGACTATGGTCAGTTGGGGACTGTTCAGATGTCTCCTCACCCAAATCAATGAAATGAGGACCCTTAATTTGCGTTTTTCTCAATTTCCCTTTAAGTCTGCTGATTCTCCTCACACGCTGTGGTACACTATCCTTTTGTTTTTGTTTTCCTTTCTCTGCCTTCTTGGATATAGATGACTGTTTTTGAAGATAGAATAATCTTTCTGATAGCACTTGATGATATTCTTCTTCAGAAGAAGGAGTTTTATGTACAGTCTCAATAGTTTCTTTCCCTTTTGGTGTTATTGGCTTCTTACCCTTGATTTCCTTCTTCTTTCTTTTTACCAGTCTCTCTTCCCTATCAGTTCTTTCCATAGTAGTAGTAGGATCGTTTTGGATTTCCTCAATTGTTCTTTTCCTCCTACTTCTTCTTGCTGTGCTAGCTACGGGAATTTCCTGAGCAGGAGTAATTTGGGTTTCAACATTTATTCTTTTTCTTCTACTCCTTCTTATTGAACTACCTTCAGGAATTTCCTGAGGTTCCTCAAAGAAATTTCTAACTAGAAATTGTTCCCATGTGTCTTTTCTTTCTTTTAGCTCCTTTTCAATCAGAATTTTTATAAGGTCGTGGTGATATAGATGGGGCTCTACATCTCCTAAGTGTTTTTGAACAGTCACAGCCATTTTCTTCAAGCTATTGAATAGAAAATATGGGAGATTGAGAGTTTGATTTTCTAGAAAATTCATCAATAGCCTGGTATGGTACATGTACATGGACCCAAAACGGCCTTCACATGTAATGAATTTCTGAACAATTAGCAGTAAAGTGGCCCATTCTTCTTTCAATGCATGCACAGGAATTCCTCTTTTAAAAACAGTTATTTCCATACCTTGATTTTGTAAGATTGTTCTCCATGCCTCATCACTGATGCTTTTATTTTTGAACCAACGCTCTCCCTCCTGAAGAAGTTCTGTGGCTGTTGCTATAGTTGCTTCATTGACTGCAAACTTGAGGTCTCAAATCTCTGCTTCTGAGCCATCAAACGACCTTGCAAATGCTTTCGTAACTTCTCTGTGATAACCTCTGAATTTCTGAATAAAGCGCAGCCATTTAGCTTTCTTCAATATCTCTTTTGCTTGTGGATATCCCTCTATAAACTTCGGTCCTTCCGGCTCTGCTCTTAGTAGTTTACCCATTTCTCTTTTCTGTTCTTCACAAATTTGCCTTCGTGAGGGTTTCAAATGGAAGTAGAATGGTTGAATGCTCAGGAACGAGCACAATGGCTGTGGGGATGTATCATAAAATGGGAATGAGCACCATAAACGGAATGGAGTGAGACTGTGGGTAGATATACGGGAGTGAGAATGAGCAAAAGGAACGAAACGGAATGAAACAGAACAGAGTGGGGTTTCGAAAACATAACAAAGATAGGACTGAGTAGATTGATAGAATATAACACATTCAGCTGCATTTTGAATTTTGGTGGCTACGAAATAAATGTGAACACGTTTCAATCAACAGTTGTGACTTGATGCGGCTTGTAAGAGTCCTTGGTCAAATCAAATACGCTTCATTATCACCGGTGGGATATTGGATCATGAGTGAAAATCGGGGTTTAATGATGAAACCGTTTGTGAATAAATGAAAGAGGATAATATGGAGATCGTGAAAGGTTACGGAACTGTCAATATAATCATTGCGCGTAATGGATAGAGCTCATGGTTCAAAACTATATAAAAATGTGTTTTTCAATACTATTTGAAATAAATTTTATTCATACCTTTGGAATCTTTGCTTTTGCCCTTGGTCTTCAACTGATTGATCTCCATTGGTGTCCTGAATACTCCTTTGATCCTCTCACCTGCATTTTATTTCATAATTATGAAAATAACATCTGACTGTACATTCTCTTTGAAAACAGAGTAGTAGCTGCGGAATCTGCTTCTGGCTGCGGAAACTGGAGTCAGCTGCGGAAACTGACACAGCTATTACTTGGATGAATGAAAATGAACAAATGACAAATGACTAGATGGAAATGGTCATGAAAAAGATTTTTATTGATGGAATGGAATGAAATGAAGTGAATGAAGTGAAATGAAATGAAATGAAATGGAATGAAGTGAAATGGAGTGGAGTGGGTGGTGACAAAGCTTTGTGAAATGAAAGAGAGATTTTTTTTTTTTTGGAAAATATAGAGTATCAGGTGTCCCTGATTTTCACCCTATATTTTCTGTATAAGACTGCCAATCAATGATTGGTTTTCAGGCTTATACCATTATTATTATTATTATTATTTTTTTTTTTTTTTTTTTTTTAACTGAAAAGAACAAAAGCTAGGCTGGTGGAGAAGAAGAATTCTTCTGTACCAGCCTGATTGCAGAACTTTCTTGAAACATCTTGACAAAGTCCTCTTTTGAGAGTGGCTTATGATAAACTTTCAATCTATGGCCATTCACGATAAGAGGAGTTTGAAACTCATCAATGGTCTTGATTCTTACAGCTCCATTTCTAAAGATCTTGTCAATCTCATATGGCCCAAGCCAATGAGTCTGAAATTTCCCTTGAAAATATTTAAACTTGGAGTCAAATAGCAATGCCCAATCTCCTTCTTGAAACTTCTTCTCTTTGATATATTTTTCATGCCATTTAGCTCTTTGATATTGAACTAGATCAGTTCTTAAAATTGCTTCTTGTCTGATCTCATCTAGCTCATTCAACTGCTCCATTCTATGCTTTTGGGCTTCTGATAAGTCCATCCCCAACTGAACTGCTATCTTGAAGGTCTTGACTTGGAACTCAATGGGGAGCAAGACTTCTTTTCCATAAACAAGTTCATAGGGAGAATGTCCTGTTGTATTCCTCCATGTAGTTCTGTAGGCCCACAAGGCTTCTGGAAGCCTTTCTGCCCAATCTCTTCTATGTAGATGAACGATTTTGGTGATGATACTTTCAAGAATATTGAATTCTTGCAAAAGTAAAAAAATATCTTGTCTCTGCCATTAGTAACAGGTTTGTTCATTAAATATCTAATTGCGGAATGATCAGTATGAATAAAAGTTTCATAGCCTGTTATGTAATGTCTAAACTTATTAATTGCATGAACAACAGCTAAAAACTCTTTTTCAGTCACAGTATAGTTCAACTCTGTGGGAGTCAAATTTTTACTGGTGTAATAAATGGCATAAGGAATTAAACCTTTTTGACCCAACACAGCTCCAAGAGCTGTATCTGAAGCATCCGTAGAAATATGGAAAGGAATTTTACAATTTGGTCCTCTCAAAATAGGTGCTTCAGATATTCTTGTTTTCAAAGTTTCAAAAGTTGATTGACAATCAGGATCCCATTTAAATTCACAATCTTTTGTAAGCAATTTGAAGAGTGGAGATGCTATTTTAGTGAAGTTTTCTATAAATCTTCTATAGTAACCAGTAAATCCTAGAAAACTTCTAACATCTCTTTAACAATTTGGAATAGGCAACTTGGAGATGACTTCAACTTTTGATCTATCAACCTTAATCCCATCTCCTGAAATATGATGTCCTAAAACAATCCCTTCAGTAAACATCATAAAGCATTTTCATGGCTTAATGAAAGGTTTGTTTCTTTACATCTTATAAGAACTTTTTCCAAATTTTCTAATGCCTCTTCAAATGAATTACCATAAACTGTAAAATCATCCATATAAACCTCTACACAATCATGGATTAGATCAGAAAAAATTCCTAGTACTGCTCTTTGGAATGTTGTTGGTGCATTACATAACCCAAAAGGAAGCACTCGGTAGGCAAAAGTTCCCCATGGACAAGTAAATGTGGTCTTATATTGATCTTCAGGTGCTACCTGTATTTGATTATAGCCACTAAAACCATCCAAAAATGAAAAGTACTTTTTACCTGCTAATGTATCTAATACCTGATCAATAAAAGGCAAAGGAAAGTGATCCTTCAAAGTTGCTTTGTTCAATTCCTGTAATCAATGCATACCCTCCATTTACCATTCTTTTTAGGTACTATAACCAAAGGAGAAACCCATCGGCTATCTGAAATTGGATAAATGAAGTTTACATTGAGAAGTTTTTGGAGCTCTTCTTTCACTATCTCCCTAAGATTTGGATTCATCCTTCTTGGAGGTTGTCTGATTGGTCTACTGTTTTCCTCAATATAGATATGATGGATGCAAGTCTTAGGATCAATACCCTTCATGTCAGTATACTCCCATGCAAATGTAGTAGAATGTTTTTGCAAGATTCTGGTTAGTTCTTCTTGTTGTGACTTCTCCAAATGTTTGTTGATATTCAATGTCTTTTCTGGAAAAATCTCAATAGCAGAATTACCAAATTCTTCCATAGAGTAAAGAGACATTTGTCTTGATGATAAATATTCTATGTCAGATTCCAACTGAAATTGTGTGGGGTCATATTCTAAAGATATCTCTAATGTATTCAGAATTTGACTATCCTCACTGATTTCAGAAATGGTAAAGACAGGTTGTATAGTGTTCTCATCATCGACCCATTCATTGTCTCCTATTTCTGTGATTGCTCTTGCTGGAGGATACAAATTGAATTTCTTTGTCGAATTACCATTTGAAATGTACATGTCTCCAGATCTACAACTAATAAAAGCATCGGCTGTGGCCAGCCAAGGTCTTCCTAAGATAATTGGATGTCCTCCTAGATTACTTTTGGGAGTCAAAATCATAAAGTCTACTGGATATTCCCAAGAATCTAAAGAGACTGAAATATCTTCTAATACACCATCTGGTTTAATAACCGATCGATCTGCAAGTTGCAATAAAGTAGGTGTAAAAAGAAGGTTAGGAAGTTTTAACTGTTCCATAGTCTGTCTACTCATAATGTTGATAGCGGCCCCTAAGTCAATCAATGTGTTTGGAATTTCTATCCCATTTATATGTGTCTTGACAATTGGACTTCCTGGATCTACATACTTCTGCATGGTAATTTTTCCCATCATAATATCTGCAATCTTTCCTACCGGGTGGATTCTTCTTGTGTCTTTTAGTTTCCTTCCTGGTCTTTTGAAACTCAACTCCTTTATGGTTTTTGCTAGAATAGGAATTTCTCGAATGGCTTGTAGCAATGGAATCTTGATACATACATTCTTCAATTCATCTAGAAAGTCATAGTTAGGCAACAAGATTTGTTTTTCCACCCCCTTATCAATTTGTAGTCTTTCCGGAAAAGGAGGTGTAGATGAAGATGCAGGTTGCTCAACTATAGGAGTTGTGGGTGTTAATTTTTCTTTTTCTTTTTGCATGCTTGAATTTTGAAGAGATTCTTCCTCAGAACCCTTATTAACTTGAAGAGAGTCCTCCTCAGAGGTATCTTGCTCTTGAATATCTATAGAAGGTTTTTCTAAAACTCTACCAGATCTGAGTTGTACATCTTTGAGAGGAACAATCATATAGGTAGGAAATTGTTGTCCTTCTACCATATAAGTAGTTTGAGGATTCTTATTGTTAGGATTTGGCAGTGGCTGAGCTGGAAGTTGATTTGTCTTCTGTTGGTATGGGAGCATGAGTTGAGGATTTGTATTTTGTTGAGAAGGCTGTTGTTGTGGAAATGTCAATGAAAGTTGTGGATTTGGGCTTGGAAGTTGTGGAATTTGTTGACTTTGAAAAGATGGAGGATATTGATAAAATTGAGCAAATCTCCCATAAGGATTTTGCATCCCTTATACCCATGGCTGATATGAATTTTGATGTTGGGGCCAAGGTTGTTTCCAAGGATTCCAATTTGGTGGGGTTTGAAGATTCATAGGGTTGTTAAACCCTTGAGATTGTTGTCCCTGCCAAGGTCTCCTTGCGACAAAACAGAGAGATTCTATTGAATTTGGATCTTCTTGAAAAACAACTTTGAGTCCAGGGATTGAAGGACAATCCTTGATTTCATGATTTTCTGAGCAAATCATACATGCTTCTACAACTTTTGCATCCAAGGGACATTCCCTTAAAGCATGTTTCTTTCTACATTTCGGACAAAAGATGGCTAAAGCATCTGTTTCTGCTTTCTGCTTGTTTTGGATTTTAAGGGTGTCTAGTTGTTCACTAAGGCTCCCTAAAATATCAGTTTTAAAATCATCAAGCATGTTACCAATCTCTGCCCTACTTACTGATCCAGTTGCAGATTTGTTAGCCCTAATAAGAGAAGGATCCCTAGGCCCTTTTTCTGTTTTAGATTTTCCTCTTGAGAGATGGACACATAGTTCTGTTATATCACGAAGTGGGAGTTGAGAAATGTCTCCTTTCCCCATCATGTTTAAAATATCTATCCATTCATCTCTAATGGCTTTTAATATGAGGGCTTTCAAGGTTTCATCATCTAAGTTGCTCATCTTTGCTCTTTTCAAATTGTATTGAAATCTTTCAAGTAAGTCTTCCAAATTTTCATCTTGTTTTTGCATCATTTTGAATACCTCATCCTTGTGATTGGTGGGCATACAATAGTCCAAGTATCTATCCAAAATTTTTTGTTTCATATCATTCCAAGTCCTAATAGATTGAGTGGCTAATCCCATGAACCATTTCAAAGCAGATCCTTTCAAAGTTGAAGGAAACAGTTTGAGTTTTTGAGAATCTTCCATATAGTCATAGGTTCGGCACACAACTTCAAACTCAAACGGAAATGTTTCAGGGTCCTCACTTCACAATCCATAAAAGTTAGGGAGGACAGATGGTGAGATATTTTTCATTGTTGCATGAGTTTCCTCATCAACTATAGGGAATCCAAACAAGTTGTCTCCTTCCCTATTTCTACCATTATTTCCTTCACCATTGTTATCTCCATTGTTTCCTCCTCTTCTACCTCTACCTCTACCTCCATCTATTACTTCCTCTGCCATGATAGTTTCTTTAGAGTCCTTAAAGTCCTCTAGTTCTTCTACCAAGGGAGGATGAGAGAGAGTCTCTTTGTTTTCTAAATGGGTTTTAGTAGATGGTATAGGAGAATCCTCTAATTCAGTTGTTCCTTGACTTCCAAAAATCTTAAGGCTAGGGGTAGATGGTGGTGAATCTGGTCTATGCCTTGAAGAAGATGGAGTTGTAAAAATCGAACTCTTGGCTTTAGCTATAAACCTTCCCCTAGAATCTCTTGCTCTATGCATGTCATTTTTTATTTTTATTTTATTTTTAAAAGTTGGGCTAATAATTCTCTTTCTGATCTTCGAGGTCACACTAGGTGCAAGAAGAGAGCATACTTAAGAAATTACTAAACCAATAACTCTCTTTTCTGATCCTCCAGATCACACTAGGTGCAAGAGGAGAGCATACTTCAAGAAGTTATCAAGTTTTCCCTTCTTTTATGATTTTATATTTTTTTTTTTAAGAAATTGGCTACCTAGTTACACTTCCCCGGCAACGGCGCCAAAATGTTTGGTCAATTTAGTGTGTCCTAAATTGCTTCATTTAATTTGTCAATCCGGGAATCGTAAGCTGATGAAGTGCGGCGCACTATATGTGCAAGATAACCTATTTCTTAACTTTTTGTCGTTTTGGGTTTTCTAAGGTGAAATGGAAATTCTAAGATGAAAACAAGTTTGGTTATGTTTGTTCAAGGAAGTGATATCCCCTATAATGATTTACCAACTTGAAACTTTAAAAAGAAATTTGAAATTTACAATGACAAGACTTGAAAGAAAATGAAAATGTACTGCTGAAATGAAAAGGTGCTGCTAATCTAATAAATCAAAACAGTAAACTAGTGAGCATGAAAACCAAACTATTCTTGCTACCAACTAAACACAAAAGAACTATGCTTAAGGAAATTCAAAATTGCAACAAAATAAATCTAAATCAGATTACATCAATTTATCTTCTGACCCTTCATCATTAGTCCAGCTATGATTTTCGGAAGTAATCATAAACAACAGTAAACGATATTTTTTTTAAGAAAGTAAACTAATAAACCATACCTGTGGTTAATCCCCTCACCATCAGTCCAGCTGTGGCTTTCGGAGGCAACTGAAGATGCTATGAGCAGCTTAATATATCTAAATTTGGAGAAAAGAAACTAATACTAAACTACACATTTCATAATACAATCCCTCACCATCAGTCCAGCTGTGGCTTTCGGAGGCAACTGAAGATGTTATGAGCAACTTAATATATCTAAATTTGCAGAAAAGAAACTAATACTAAACTACACATTTCATAATACAATCCCTCACCATCAGTCCAGCTGTGGCTTTCGGAGGCAACTGAAGATGTTATGAGCAGCTTAATATATCTAAATTTAACTACTAAAGCAAATAAGCAAAACTGAAATGAACAAAGCAATACTGAAATTAAACAGAAACTATGAAAAACAAATTAGCAGCAGAACAATGTTAGTTCCATGTCATTAGTCAAAAAGCTATGAAAATGCCCGGGCTGCCTATCTATAACCTGAAACAAGAACATTGATCAGTGATTATCAACATAAAACATGAAAGATAGAAATGAAATGGAAATTATGAAGTTTATAAACAGAAATGAAACAAGTGCAATGTATGAACATATGAATGGATTATGACACAATGATTTCTAAAGAAACGAAATGAAAATTATACACTAATGCACAAAACCTTAGCTGAGCAGGGGCCCTCTACACCAGCCTTGGCAACGGTCCTCAAATACGAATTAAGTTGAAAAACAGAGTCTTCTCTTATTAAAAAGCAGTCATTACAGAATGGTAATGTTACGGCACAAGTGCAGCGTAATCACTACAGAGCAGACTAATCAAAAGATAACAGAGACTACATTCACTAATATCGACTAACTTCATATGCGTATGCAAACACAATATATATAACAACAAACTATAACTGTTTCCTAAAGTTCATGCTAGTGGAGAGCACGTAGACCACTACGTCCACGGATATAGGAGTATGGCCGTGTTGGAAAGTAGATCTACGAAAGGTGGATGCTTGAATTCGACTCTAGAACCCTGTACAGATGTCGATTTAACCTCCGCAGGCTTAGAAACGGTCGTATGGGTCTTCATGTGACACGAAACAGAGTCCGGCCGACATGAAACTCCATGGTTGACTTCCATGTGGACGCCTTTGACCGCGGCTTCTTTGGATGAGTTTTCTTGAACCAATAGGACACGAACCATGTCCACGTCATTCCTGACCTGCCCATGTGGCTCGTTTTCCTTGTAGACACATGTAGCATAGAGTTTCACAAAATAGCTGCGGAAAGTTGCAGCAGCTGCGGAAAGTGGCAAGATTCCGCAGCTGAATGAACAAAATCTAGCTCAAATAGCAAACACAAAAATATAATTAAAAACCATGTTAGATGCTCTTTTGCACATGATATTGACAATTTGGGAGGTTTAGGTGAGTGAAAAAGGTATGGAAAAATGTATGGAAAAGATGCAAATTTGGGACTCAACAGGTAGGAAATAAGAAATATAGAGAGTGAGAAGTGGAGAGAGAGAAGGAGTGAAAAAGGAGAGACAGAGAGAGAGAGCATGTATGTTTGGGGGTGAGATAAAGAGACAAATAAGGAGAGATGGAGATAAGGGGGGAGAGAATTAGAGATGAGGAGAGAGGGAGGGATATAGTAACATAGTTGGTGGGTGAAGAGAGAGAGAGAGAGAGAGAGAGAGAGAGAGATGGGAGAGAAAGGGAAAGAGCAGAAGGAAGAGAGAGGATGTGAGAGAGTAGAGAGAGGGAGGGAAAGAGAGATGGACTTGGAGGGGGAGAGAAAGGGAGGTAAGAAGAAAGACATAGAGAGATAAAGGTGGAGGGAGAGAGAGAGAGAGTGATAAGGAAGATGGAGAGAGAGGGAGAGAGGACAGAAGGAGGAAAGAGATATATTAGCGGGGAAGATAGAGATATAGATGGAAGGTGAAGAGAGGGAAGAAGAGAGAGATGGGGAGAGAGAGGGAGTGACAAAGAGATTGATAGATATAGAGTGCGAGAGCATGTGTGTTTTGGGGGGTGAGATAGAGAGACAAAAAATAAGATATGGAGGGGGATATACATATGGATGGAGGGTGGAGAGAGGGAAGAATATTTCTTGCACTAGATGGATTGATTTAAGTGGAGATGGTGATTTCTAATCATATTTGATTGTTTGCACTAGATTCATCGATTTTAGTGTAGATATCTTTTTCTAATGATATTTGATTACTTGCACTAGATGCATTGATTTCAGTGTAGGTGGTGATTTCTAATACTATTTGATTGCTTGCACTAGATGTGTTGATTTCAATGTAGATGTTTATTTATAATTATATTTGATTGCTTGCACTAGATGCATTGATTTCAATGAAGATGATTCCTAATCTTATTTGATTGTTTGCACTAAATTCATTGATTTCAGTGTAGAAGTTATTTTCTAATCTTATTTGATTGCTCGCATTGAATGCATTGATTTCAATGTAGATGTTAATTTCTGATTTGATGTAATGGGATATATGATGGTACATTAATTTTAAAGTGATTGGATTAACAATATGCATTGATTTTAGTGTAAGCACAAAACGGTATTGAAAATGCACATTGATTTTTGTGTTATAGTAATTTATCCTCTTAATATTAGAGAGCAAGAGAGACAAGGTATCGTGTTTACTACAACAACTCAAGCTAAAGATTTATATGATTTACGATTTAAATTTTCTTTTTCATATAATCGATATGAAAAAATGACAAAACTAACAAGGGTGACAATAAGAATAGTAGAAGAGAATAGTTTGATAAGAATAGTAGAAGAGAATAGTTTGAGATTGATCACAATGAAGACTATTTGTAACATTAGTACATACTTATTATTCACATTTTCTATCTTTCAACATTATTATTGTCACTTTGCATTCAAAAAAATTATTTCATCATTAAATTTATTAACAATATTTATCATCTCAACAAAATGAGGTAACTAAGAAAATTTAAAATTAAAATGACCAAGTTAATCTTAGAAATATTTAGCATATTTAAAATTATTATATTAATATTTGATATATTTACATATTATTGATAAAATTAATCATATCTTCGATAGATTGTCCTTGGCAGCACATGACTGAAACCAGCCTAGATCCATCTTAACTCCGGATCTATCAAGTGTCGAGAGGGATCAAATCTCTCAAGGTGCAAAGTTTTCCTCATGTTTTTCACTCAAAAAAGAGGTTTTCACCTCGAGAGATTTCATCCCTCTTGGCACTTGATATATCCGGAGTTAAGATGGATCTAGGCTGGTTGATATCCACAAAACGTGATGTGTAATAAATATATCCAGTTTCAACTTCTGAAAAGAAACAAGGAATGATCAATTAAGAACTTAATTACTAACAACCCACTTCAAGCTTTTGCAAAAAAACAAGAAAGGATCTATTAAAAACCTAAATTACATCTTGCAGAGATTGGTGATGCCACTACATTGACAAACCAAAAAATATCTATGCATGATCAACCTTTGGCAGAGGAATTCCTAGAAAGGAAATCTAACAAAACAAATAAATTCATCCTTGAATAATAGCCAAATTCTTACCTTTTTCAAGTATAACTCTACAAGTCCTGGTTTTCTTCCTTACTGATACAAGGTTTGAGACCCATTCCGAGTACCTGAGTGGGACTATTATTCCAACGTCATACATATTTTTAATTTTTCTCTCTACTAGAGGCATTAGGACAGGGTTTATCCTACGCAATTTCTGCTTGAATGGTTTCTGGTTTTTCTTGAGAGGATCTTATGCTGAATGATGTTTGTATCATAGGACTTCAAGTCCTCATAGCCCCATGCAAACACATCCTTGAATTCTTTGAATAGCTCAATGTATTTCTATTTTATAAGAGCTGGCAGTGTTTTGGACAGTTTTATCATTTTAGGTTCTTCCTCACTGCCTATGTTAAATTCTTCTACATCTGTTTCGGTGGATTCCATTTTAGGCTTCCTAGAAACATCATTGAAATCAAACAGTTATTCTAAGGGAGCAAGTCCTCTTGGCAATAGGTTGTCCTGGCATTGCAATACCTCAAGGTCCCTTTTGTCTGAATCTTCACACACTTCTGCCTCATGAGGGTGTTCTAGTAGATTTATATCAACAACATAAGGTGGCTATGTTTCATGTGTTTGTTCCTCAATAGAGCAATCTTCTTGATTATCTGAATCTGATTTTGGCATTTCAAATTAATTTTTGGATTCCAGGAATTCTTCAATATATTTGTCACCTTCAAAAACTTGCCAATAATCTATGTTATCAGGGATTGTTGGTCTTCTTTTGACCTTTACTATGTATTTTTCATTGGCATGAGGCAATTGGCAAGTGCTGGCAACAAAAACTAGTTCATTTGCAAGGTTGTTTTGAGTTGTTGGGACAGAAGTAAGTTAATATTTTTCAAATGTTTTTAGCAGGTCTAAGGCAACATTTCTATATTCTCTTAGCCTAGGATTTTTGGCTGAATATTCTCCTTTAATTTGCCTAATAATTAGCTTAGAATCTCCCTGAACATAAATCCTCTTAGCTCCTATACTTTTCAGCATTTGTAACCCTAGGATAAGAGCTTCATACTCTGCAATATTGTTTGTACATTGAAAATACAGCTTGTAATAGTGACCTTCATTAGTGTTGTGGATCAAACACCCACTCCTGAACCAGTTTTGCCACAAGAGCCATCAAAGCTCATGTTCCAAAGAGTTTCAAGTTCAGATTCGCCATTATGTTTTTGTTCATGGTTGATAGGGTTTTGGTTTTTATGTTCTTCATTTTTTGTTTGGTTTGACTAATCTGACAGGTCTTTCTCTTCCTCCTTTTCAGCTACTTGTTCATTAATTCCATCTTCATTGTATAAAATAAATGAATCAAGGTCTGAATGGATAGAATAGAGAGGGGTGTTATTTTTCCTTTCTTGGTTTCTTACCATGTATTTCATGTGAGATTCTGTGTACATTCTTCTTGTTTGGTTAAATACCGGAATGGTAGCATAGGTCATGTCCATTTGGAGGGTTACTTGGAGTTTGGCTCCCCATGATCTAGATAAAAGCATGCCATATTTTGGGGGAATGTAATCCACTAAAATATTCATGACAAGGCTCTTGGTCGGTATTTGTACCAGATTGACATAGATCTTTGATTAGACCCATACATTTAACTCTACTTGAATCAAAAGAGGACAAGTCTTTGTATGGTCTGGTTATTTCAAGGCCTAATCTTTCCATCACTACCTTTGGCATGAGGTTATGTGAAGCACCAAATTCTAGCATCGCATTGTGTAGGATTTTGTCATGAATGTTCAAACTGACATAAAATGGAGGCACAACTCCCTCTTGAAACTTTCCCTCTACCTCTGGTCCAAACAACAATTATGGCTTTTCATCAGTCAGATTTAGAGTATCGGTGTCATTTCCTATGTTTAAAGCCTTCAAAACTTGAGATCTATATACATCTTGAGTCACTAATTCAGTAACGGGTATGGTTATTTTAGTCTTGGAAATTTCACTCTCAATACTGAATGGTGTCTGTTTCCTTGGTAAATTTACATCAGTTTTATCAGACATTGTTCTTTCAACGACTTTAGCTTACTGATTTTTATTTGGAATCTTAGTTAAAGCAGTTTTTTCCAGGGCCACTAGTTGATGTACTAGGGCAGATTTGGTCACCATCATGTTGGATGACTTTGTTTTTGCTTTGATCATAATTCTTAGCCATGGTGTTTGTATTTTTTTTTGTCTTTTTAGGAGTGTTTTCAGGGGTCTTCCTAGCATAAATTTCTAGTTTGTTCCTCTTGGGGATATATTGGGTTTTCCTACTTCTGAGGTCATACTGCCTATGAATCTCCATGATAGCATTTTCAAACCCTAGTTTTTATTCTTCAGAATCCTCATATGTTCTTTCAGTTTGGTTTGAGGAAAACAGACCTTGTTCTTCTTCTGTGAGGAAAACAATGTCCTCACTATCAGAGTGTAATATTCCCAAATAGGGAATGCAGCAATACAATGCAGATTTGCAGAAAAATAACGCAGATCATCAAAGAAAAAGCAGGAGGCCAATATGGAGACCTTTTAAATGTATTTACAGTAGCAAAACAAATGTAAAAGATGGCCCATAAGATGCATAATTGGAAATACAAGTCACCAATGAGATAAAATCCTCAAAAAGAGGTGTTGCAACCATGTATTAAGACTAGAAATAGCTTGACAGCATTATTTGATTAGGCTGCAACAAATTTTGATTACACTTCAGATCTAGAGCAACTAAGTTCATAAAAAGTTAGATCTATAACCAATCCATACACTATATTGGCTCTTCTTCAATATCCCCTTGGGGATTTCAGCATTACACCATGTACAACTTGTAGATATGAGTTTTAAGACTGCAGATCTGCAGAAATATTCAGATCTGAAACCAGATTTGATATGATATGAAACAAGAGAATGGTCCCTCTAATGGATCTCCAAAGTGAAGGGAAGATCCCCAACACTTGAAAACTAACTCTCCAGATGATATGCCAAAATACCTTTCAACAGCACCTACAGGAATAACGCAGATCTGGAAGTAAAACTGCGTTGTAGGGTTT
The DNA here is from genome assembly GCA_034641835.2 of Pinus albicaulis. NCBI lineage: Eukaryota > Viridiplantae > Streptophyta > Pinopsida > Pinales > Pinaceae > Pinus > Pinus albicaulis. The sequence continues at coordinate 1,046,234,448 of CM076572.1, forward strand.
AGAACATGGTTGGCCACATGCCAAGATCTGAAAATGATGCTCCAATCATCCAATAATCTCTTCCCAATGGAATATAATCCTCCTCCATTGAAAAGGGGCACTAAAATGGCCTAGAATTGAAGATATCTAGCCTCCACTTGCTACAAATTTCAAAGACAACCAAAACCTCAATAGGATCTGCATTGCAATTGAAAGAAGAAGCTTGGCCTTCAGCCAGATAGTGGACTATGCAACACAAAATCTTCCAAGAGGCCTCTCAAGGAAAGAGTTGGGATTCCCGATCAGGAACACCCAATGCTAAACAACATTATTCTCAGCTAAACAACAAGAGAATGATATATGTCTAAAAAGACAATATATTCAGAAAATAACATAATGATTAACAACCTTCTCATGCTGCCATCCTCTTCCTTTTATAAGTTAAGAGCTTGAAAACCCTAAACCACTTCCAATGAGATCATTTATTTCACACAAGCCATCTCCATCTAAAAACTGTGTTGTTCCTCATTCATGGCCACTCCTCCAAGACAGCGTTGTAGATTTGGTCAAGGTTGACCCAGTCAAAATGTCCAACCCCTTTTTACACCTAAGGGTGCTTGATTTTGTAGCCAAGATTTAGCCTTTTTTTGGCATTGATTTATTCATGATTTAGGAGTATTATGTACCTCCTTTACACTTTTATTCTTCAAACAAGGAAATAAAACAAAAATGAATATTCCAATTAGCTTAGGACTAATTGGGAATATTACAGTCCTCCCCTCCCAAATGTTGATTGTCGTCAAGCCATTGATAAGGTGAGTGCTGCAACACTTCTCCTTCTCCATTGATGACACCATCATGTGATAAGCTTCCTCCATAAGCTAAGTGTTCACCAATCTAGCCCTCCATGAATTGCTCCTCCAAAGTTCTCATGAGATGCAAATAGTCCATCCCATAAGGAGACAATAGTTCACATGAAACAAACATGGTTTTCTCAATGTTCTCCCTGAAACATGTAGCATAAGATACATGGATAATCTCCATCCCATATGGCACATACATACCTCCCATCCCCCCTCCATACACTCCCATAAAACGTACAAGTACATCATCAATGTATGGGAGAAAAACTATATACATACAAACATAAATTTGTGCATCTGGAGGTGGGTCATAATCCCACATGTGGAACCAACGTAGTGCATCTCCTGCCTGCATCAAATCAAGATGTGGTAAGTGGTTTTCCCACCACTTACTTGCTGGCCATGCCATCTCACTATGGCTGAAAGTGTGAGATATATTTGGTGCCTTAGGAATGCATCCATCATGAAACAAGATCTCCCTTTTTCCACTAAAGGAGTGGACAAGTTCAGAAATTTCTATGGCCCAAAGTTGGCCATGAAGTTCATAAGATACAATACTCCTCCTTGGAGTCATGGCCTGCATAATTATGGTGAAAGAATACATACAATCATAAAATAAAACATGATTCACATGAGTATGTCCTTCACCAAAAATCCTCCTCATACACATGGAGTGGTGCATAGATATATCTCCTCTCTCAAAAGAAGGAAGAGATGGCTGAAATATATCTTCCATAGAGTCATGTTGCTGTCCCAACTCCACATGGTTCATGCATTCTTGAAAATGTTGATGTAGTTCTCCTTCAAATCCTTCCCAATCAAAGCTCCTCATGATGATGTTGTAGATCTTCATGGAATATATGTGGATGAAACATAATTCTCCATAGGCTCTTTGTAGCAACTTCTCCTTGATCTTGGAGGCTATAGACAAGAATATCCTACCATGATGATAGATTACTCCCTCTTGGAATAAATAGCCCTCTTCATGCAGCTGGTCATCAAGTATCATACAAGTGTGAAGATCCTTGGAATAATCCACCAACAGTTGGGATTTCCAATATGGATCTAAACTCCCCAACAATGACAGCGTTGATGATGTATCAACTGAAATGCCTGTCATGTGGCTGCTCTCCTCCTTGAAATCTCCCATGCCAAAGGTATGTGTTGGAATTTCATTCCTTCCCTTCTTCTCCTCCCACAGTGTAGAATCAGAAATGAGAGTGGGTAATGATGATGTTGGGAGAATATCTCCCTCCTCCTTGAGCCTACCCAAGACTCCTAGTGCTGTATCATTGTCTTCCAATTCTCCCATCCCTCCTAGATCTAAGCTTGGAGCATCATGTTGTGAGATATCTCCCACAAAATCTGAATCAGGTGGCCTCCCAGGTGGTTTTCCACTAGATAAAAGTGTCCCATGCAACAATCTCATGAGCATGATAGATGGGACTGTAAGGTCCTTGCTTCCACTGCGCAAATCCATCTATGTTATTTGTGTGGAAGTGGTATGTGATGGATATGTATGCATGTCTCTGATCATTTGGGTTTTACCACTCTTCTTGTCCACCCATTCCATTTGCAAAGCCTCCCAATCAATGGTGACTTTTCTCAATGTAACCAATCATTGAACACCCAAAATCACATTGGTGTCAGGTATGTCAACCACAAAGAAGTGATCAATCAATGTATAAGTCCCCATGGTGACTGAAAGTGATGGGACATAATGCATGCATTGCATTTTTATATCTCCTGGGACCAAAACAGAGAATCCCTCAAAAGCATCAGTGGGTATTTCCCTTCTCTGCACTAGTTGGGCATCAATGAAATTGTGGGTAACCCCACTATCAATCAGAACAGAAACCCTCGGATTCAATATGGAACGTTGAACTCTTAAGGTCAAGTACTTAGGTACTCCTCTCAAATATGCAAGAGCCCCTCCAATAGGAGAAAATGCTCCATTCCCATCTCTTGATGGTGTTGGTTCTCCTCCTGCAGTGTCAGCGTTGTGACCTCTTCTTGGTTAATCTTCTTCTTCCTCCTCATCATCTGAGAAGACCTCTATGTATTGTGCTTTTCCAGTGGCATATCTATGTCCAAGTTCCCATGATTCTTGGCAAGTGAAGAAAAGCTTCCTTCTTCTTAGATCTCTCTGGACTTCATCAACAAGAGGCTTCTTGTATGAGCTCTCCTTTGAAGGAGCGACTTTTTCTTCCTTTCCCTTCGAAGGAAAAGAGGGCTTATGCTGAAAGCTTTCCTTTGATTTTGGCAAGGCATCTTGAAGGTCTTTAGCCCTTTCAATAGCATCATATAGGGTAGTGGGCTTGGTATATTTAACCAACCCATGAAAAGGTTCATATAAACCATCGATGAACATGTACACCCTTCTTGTTGCAGACAAATCAAGAACTATAACAGATAATCTTAAAAATTCAGAAATGTAAGATTCTATATTACCTGATTGTTTCAACTTTGAAAGGCTCATGAATGGTGCCTCTAGATATCTTCTATCAAATCTTTCCACCAACCCTATAGTGAACTTTGAATAAGTAGTCACATTAGAATGACCCAATGTAGACAAGCCATGGAACCACCAATCATGTGCTTCACCTTCAAAGTGCAGCGCTGCAATCTTGATAGCCTCCATCTCTGGGACCTTGTTCAACAAAAAGTAGATTTCAAGTTTTTCTACCCAAGATTTGGTAGAACACTTGGATGACCCATCAAAGTTGGGTAAAAATAATATGCCCATAGAGTGATATCGATCATGATTTTGAATGAATCCACCACCTCTATGATGATGCCCTGGTCTTCTTTTGTCCTTTATGTGACAAAAATCCTAAAAACTCAAGTTATCTTTGAATCTCTGATTTTGAGACTCATATTCTTCAAAATAGTCTTCAAGGGATTCATGCTCTTGAAACCCTTCATTTCCCATAGCCAAAGAGGTAGGCATGGTAGAGCGTTGGGAAACTTGTGGCTGATGCATTGGTTGATCATTCCAGTGATGAGACATGCCGGAGCCTTCTCCAAGATTAAATCCTTTAGGGGATTCTTTGATTCTGTCCAATCTCGTCTCTTTGATCTCTCTAGCAAGATCTTGCATGGCTCTAAGAAGGATCTTAGGAAAATCCTTTTCTTCTTCTTCACTTCTAGATATAGGGGCTTTACCCTTGTCTTCATTGTCATTTGTGTAATCAAATTTCTTCTTTTGTCTTCTCTTTAGATACCTCTTCTCTCTGTCAGTAAGAGGTTCTTCTTCTTCATAAGACATATTGGCTTCTTAGAAAGCACAAGTTATGCCAAGATGATGCTTTGATACCACTGTAATATTCCCAAATAGGGAATGTTGCAATACAATGCAAATTTGCAGAAAAATAATGCAGATCATCAAAGACAAAGAAGGAGACCAATATGGAGACCTTTTAAATGTATTTACAGCAGCAAAACAAATGTAAAATATGGCCCACAAGATGCATAACTGGAAATACAAGTCACCAATGAGAGAAAATCCTTAAAAAGAGGTGCTACAACCATGTATTAAGACTGGATATAGCTTGACAGTGGTATTTTATTAGGCTGCAATAGTTGTCGATTACACTTCAGATCTAGAGCAACTAAGTGCATGAAAATTCAGATCTATAACAGATCCATACACTATATTGGCTCTTCTTCAATATCCCCTTAGGGTTTTCAGCATTACACCATGTACAACTTGTATATCTGAGTTTTAAGACTGCAGATCTGCAGAAATATTCAGATCTGAAACTGGATCTGATATGATATGAAACAAGAGAATGATCCCTCCAATGGATCTCCAAAGTGAAGGGCAAATCCCCAACACTTGAAAACCAACTCTCCAGATGGTATGCCAAAATACCCTGCAACAGCACCTACAGGAATAATGCAGATCTTGAAGTAAAACTGCATTGTAGGGTTTAGAACATGGTTGGCCACATGCCAAGATCTGAAAATTATGCTCCAATCATCCAATACTCTCTTCCCAATGGAATAGAAGCCTCCTCCAGTGAAAAGGAGCACTGAAATGGCCTAGATATGAAGAGATCTAGCCTCCACTTGCTATAGCTTGCAAAGACAACCAAACCCTCAACAGGATATGCATTGTAGTTGAAAGAAGAAGCTTGGCCTTCATCCAGATAGTGTACTATGCAACACAAACTCTTCCAAGAGGCCTCTCAACGAAAGAGGTGGGATTCCGGATCAGGAACACCCAATGCTAAACAACATTATTCTCAATTAAAAAACAAGAGAATGATATATGTCTAAACATACAATATATTCAGAAAATAAAATAATCATCAACAACCTTCTCATGCTTCCATCCTCTTCGTTTTATAAGTTAAGAGCTTACAAACCCTAAACCACTTCCAATGAGATCACTTTTTTCACACAAGCCATCTCCATCTAAAACTGTGTTGTGCCTCATTGATGGCCACTCCTCCAAGACAGTGTTGTATATTTGGTCAAGGTTGACCCAGTCAAAATGTCCAGCCCCTTTTTACACCTAAGGGTGCTTGATTTAGCAGCCAAGATTTAGCCTTTTTACATTTGGCATTGATTTATTCATGATTTAGGTGTATTATGTACCTCCTTTACACTTTTATTCTTCAAACAAAGAAATAAAACAAAAATGAATATTCCAATTAGCTTATGAATAATTGGGAATATTACATAGAGCCTATCAAATTCAAATGGTTTTCTTCTGGCTCCTCAGTCTCTCTTTCCTCTTCATCCGCATAGTTTTCTTGGAAAGGAGGTATGATTTGCTGGTCATTTTCTCTTTGCCTTATTTGAGGAGGATCTCTTATGAAGTTTTGGTTTCTATTTTTGTTTTGAGGATTTTTTTGGTTTTCTCTGGGAGGTATTCTTTCATTTAAGTTGATTCTCTCCATCAACCTTTCCATTGTCCTAACTAGGCTTTCAATTTTAGCATCAAATGTGGAGGCCATAGGTTCCTCTTTGTATGTAACCCTCTTCTATGTTCTAATTCTAGCCCTTTTAGTAATTAGATTGGCTTCTACACTCACTGCTCCCCTTTGCATGTCTTCTAGGGTAAGGGGATCTCTTTCTCTTAATTGGTAAGCCATTTCTGGATCAAATCCATCTGGAAATTTTACTAGGGCTAGGCCTTGTGGGGGTTTCATGTGGGGAGGAAGTGTGTTATATACACTATTGAACCTAGTGCAGTAGCCTTGAACACTCTCTCCAACGTTTCTCTTAAGGTTTTCATACTCTGATAAGATTTGAAGAGGATTTTTCTTAGTCTCCCATTTGTTTATGAATGTCTGATAAACGGAAGGGAGATCATGAATGATATTAGGAGTTAAGTTCTTGAACCATTTCTTTGCTTCTCCCCCTAAACTTTGGGCAAAAATTCTCATCTGTATGGTCTCATCCTCTATTTCTTGGTAATCAAAAGAATCATTCATCTTGTCTACATGTTGTTGGGCAGTTGTAGGATTAGGTCCATTAAAATGAGGGATTTTAGATTGATAGTACTGTGGCATAGGCAGTAAAGGTTGTGGTAGTACCAGGGGGGCATGCCATGCTGCCATGATGGGAGGTAATGGAACCAAAGGAGGATTTATAAGAGGAGGGTTTATGAGTGGAGGTGGAGGATGAAATGGAGTGGTTTGCACAGTGGATGTATGAGTGGGGGTAGCAGATGTACTTGGAACAGCTTGCTAATATTGAGCAGATTTGGAATGAAAGGAGTAAAAGTGTTGGAGAAGCTGAAAATCAAGAGGAGTGGAAGGAGAGGCTTCTCTACTAGGACTCTGTTGTAAGCTTGTAGGCTCAAGGTTTGTCTGGTCTATCCAAATTTGAGACTTAGTTTTGAATAGGTTTCTTCTATGGTGTAAGTCAAATTGGGCATCTTGCAAGGATGTAAGGTTTTCAGGAAAGGAACTTGCTTTGTGAATTGCTCTGAAAATAGTTGAATCTTCAGTCCTAGAAGTTTTTCTTAAAATTCTTTCTGGGTCATCAACTATAGCAGGAGGGTTTGGGTCAGGGTGATATCTGGTGTTGATTCTTTGCGAAGCCAGATTTCAGACCCACAACACAGAGAGGCTGAATGTTTGTAAGAGTTTTGAAAACAAGCCTATCTAAAAAATTACTAAATTCACACAGTATGTGGTTGGGTTTTATACTATTAGGATTGATTAATACATTCCCAGGGGATTCTGTGAGGACCAGTGGAGTCACCAGGCCTACTGAAGACCAGTGGAGTCGCCAGGTGGATGATGTTAACTGTTTAAGGATTTGCTTGTTGTCCACCATCAACAATTGGGTACCAATCTTGAGATATTTTTGGGTTTTCTGAGTTCTTTATATAACACTAAGATTTTCAATGAGTGTCCCCAACGGATTCGCCATTATGTTAGGTCCTTGTAATTTTTCGGATTGGCAAGACCAAATAGACAAGGGTAGCATCAAACCAACTTTAGAGTCCTAGGACTTAGCCTTCCTAGACCCAGAGAGGGCTCTCTCTATATCTGTATAAAAGATATAACTTGTTTGATTTAGGATGCTGATTTAGGCTAGTTAAATTGATAGGGTTTGTTTGTTTTGTTTTGTTTGGTTGGGTTGCTTGTCAAGAAGAACAAATAGAGTAAGATAAATTCAAACCATTGGGCTATGGGGTATGTGAAAGGCTTGAAAAGTACAATAATAAATCAAGGGTGTTTCATAGGGCAAGTTAACAAAGCCAAATGGATCTTAATAGCTTATGTGGGTGTGAAATGAACATTACGTTGTGAATTTAGTAGGTTTAAAGGGCAATTAATAATCCTTTAACATATACTATAACAAGAAGAGTCTTTAAGAGCACTATGCTTAAGAAAGAACCAAAGGACAGGGCACACCATAAACTTCTTTGGCATAGCTTCACCAAGTAAAATTTAAGGCAATAATCCAGAAAACCCTAGAGAGCAGGGAACTCCTAAATTCTCTAGCTATTTACCTTCAGAGAAAGAAAACATTTAAGATAACAAATAAGTGATGATTAAAGAGTAGGGAACTCATAAATTCTTCAATCAGACCTTAAAGACCTTTAAAATTAATTTTCAAGATAGACCAAAGGACAGGGTAAACCATAAACTTCTTTAGCCTAAACCCTAGTAAGAAAATTTCAAAGAAAGGCCTTAAAAACAATGTTTCAAGCTACACCGAAGGACGGGGCATACCATAAACTTCTTTTGTTTGACTCCTATTAAACCAATTTCAAGAAAACAAGATAGGTGGAATCAGAAATCTATTAAGAATTCTCCAATCATACCTAGCAGAGGAAAACATTTGAGCAACAAAAAGCAGACAAACATAAGGTGCCTCTAACAACATATCTTAACCTAAATTTTTTGTTCTATTGCAAGAGAAAAGATGAAGATATGGAAAACAAAGAGGAAAAATTAAATATATTAGTATAATATCACCATTTTACAAAGTCCATGAATCCTATGAATATGCTTGATCCATTGATGTTCAGTCCAAAACAGTCACAAAGATCCAAGACCAATTTCTTCACAACTCAAAATCTATGTAATATTGAGCTCAACAATCAACAAACAACCAAAAAAAATAATGAAGCTTACATGCAGTATTTATCTGTAAAATGAGAAGGTAAACCCTAGCTAGGGTTTCAAACTTCATTCATTACATAGTTAATGCATTTGACCTTTGAGACCATGCAAGGCCCAAGGCAAAATATCTAAAACTCATTTATGGCAAAAATAACTTCTAACATAACTATTTGAGCTAATTTTGGAAAAATTTTGACTTTAAGGCTTCAAAATATCTATTTCAATAACTTTTGGTAAGGGCGCAGCTCCAAGGTATAGGGGCGCAGTGCCAATGAAAATGCGCGGTGCCAAGACTAGGAAAATGACTTGTTTTGCAACTAACTTTTGGAGGCCTTCCCGGTGTCCAAGTGAGCTCCATGATAGCGCATTGGAAAGCCTGTCCTGTCTAGTTTCAAAATATGCTTTTATTTTCTAGAATGGTGTCCATTTTCCTTGTCAAAATTACTTTTCCCAAGACTGCTAAACACAGAGGGCTAGTGCCAAAAAGAGGGTAGAAAGGTGATTTTTTGGTGGTTTTTGGCCTTTTTGAGGAACCAGTTTTGCTCCAAATGCTCTGAAACGTTCTAAGATTAATGTGATTGGCATGGGGAACATGAAAATGCTGACCTTTTTTCATTTGAGTTCCCCAAAAAAGAGCGCAACGCCAGTGGCACTGCGCATTTGGCCCAATTTTCTGCAAGCCAAACTATCAAAAATTCAAAATTTTCACCAAAGTGCCAAAAACGGATTTTTCTTTGCTGATCATGGTTGGGAGGATTGGAGGGACACCTCAGCAATAATATTCATCTTTTCCTTCTCTTTTGCCTCATTTAGATCATGAATCTTTGCACTGGCTCATTTGAGCTTGGCCCTTGTAATCATGTTTCTCATGGCATAATGTCTTGCCATCTTCATTTGCATGTTAGTGTCTCTCTTGGCCTTCTATAGCTGACCCTATAAATGAAATTTGGCTCTCTCTAGTCAAGATTCTCTATCCTTGCTAATTTCTATGGCAAGCATCTCACTTGCAGTGAGTTGCTCTGCCAATTCTGCCTCTTTCTCCCTTTCCCGGGCTAGAGCCTTCTTCAACCCAATTGTCCTTGGTCTCTGCCTAGGAAGTTGTTCTTCCTCATCTTCACTGTCATCAAAAGCGCCCAATGTCTTGTTGGGTATGTGTTATATTATTTCCACGACTAGTCACGTGGACCCTATTTTCGGTGGGCGGACCCGCCCATGGTTTTGTGCATGGGTTTGCACATGGTTTTGGGGCATGATGGTTTTTGGCCCCTGGTATTTTGTAGATCCGGTCAAGGGAACTACAGTTATTTTCTAATACAGGGTTAATGGATTAGGGTTTATGTATGCTTTGGCATGTATATATATATATATATATATATGTTGTAACACTAAAAGGAATATAATGAAAAATCAAGCTAGTCGTCCCAATTTGAGATCCAGGGGAAAATCTTTGTGTATATCTGTTTTATGTTTTATGCTCTCGATATTGTTTATTTTATGTTTTTAAGATTCGTTTGCAGATAATTTCTATATAAGGTTAAAACCTACATTTGGTATCAAAGTTGTTTCGGCTTTAAGGGGACGCCTTTGCTGCTGAGGGGTTTTTGCTCGGCCCTGTGTTAGACCCTATTCAGTGGGAAATCTGTGGAATCGATTCTTGCAGTGAAAGAAGATGGCGAGCAATGGAAAGATAGAGATTGATAAATTTAATGGTTAGAGTTTTGAGTTGTGGAAGCTCAAGATGGAGGATCTGTTGGTGGATAAAGACTAGTGGATCGTGGTAGATCTAGGTACTAAACACTACAAGAAAAAATCACATTGGTGAGGGGCGAAAATGGTCACCATAAGCTCATTAGTGAGGGTCAAAAGAGCCTGCGTCCTATCCCTCCTGATCTGCGTCCTCCTATATCAGATCTGCTACCAAACCTTCAGACTTATGCTGGATCTGATAATATCTCTTCAGATCTGCAGCCTCTAAGGCTGGATCTGATGTTATCTCTTCAGATCTGGACTAGATCTGCCAGTATCTCCTCAGATCTGCAATCTCCCAAGCTGGATCTAGTGCTACACCTCCAGATCTGCAACATACCAAACTAGATCTGCAAATATCTGCTCAGATCTACCCTCTCCAAGGCTGGATCTATCAATGTGCCTTCAGATCTGCAACCCTCTCTTCAGAAATGGACAGCGTCCTCACTCCCAGGCTGATCAGCGTTCTTCCTCCTCCTGGACAGCGTTTTCTCTGCTCAGATCTGGACTGCATCCTCCCTGGGACAGCGTCCTCACCCTCCTGAATTGATCAGCGTCCTTTCTCCTGATGAGGCAGCGTCCTTCCTTCTCTGAACTGCGCAGCCACAAGAGGGCTTCTCCCTCTCTAGATTTGCACCAGAATCTGCTGCTACTCTGCTACTGAAACTGAAAGATGTACTCAGAACAAACCTTACTAGGGCGGGCACTCGAAGTCCCCCGAAGCTAAGGGTGAAACTAGACCTTACCAGGGCAGGCACTCGAAGTCCCCCGAGGCTAAGGGTGAGATCTCCGACCGGAGACACTCGTGCACTAAACAGTGCTGCAGACCGACTAAACAACTGGCGTGCTGAAGCAGACAGAAGTCCAGCTATCAATAATAATATCAAATCATGAATGCCTCAAATGAGGTGAGGACCTCTCCTTTTATAATGCCAAACTCCCTCCAAAACTTAACTCTCCTTTGACCAGCGCAGTTTACCTTGGGTCAGCCTGATGCCTCCCCCATCATACTTATGTGGACCCCCAAGGCCCCCTCTCTAAGTTACAACGTCAATCTACTAGGAAAAGAACACTTTATTATAAAGTGAGGTGACTAAAGTGAGGTGACCCCTCTTATTTCTCACTTTATTTATTATTTTTAGCTAAAGCGGCAAAATAAAGCAAAAATGCAATATTCCAATTAGCAAGGCTAATTGGGAATATTACAGTCTCCCCCGGCAAAACGTTGCTTGTCCTCAAGCAACTGGAGTGATGGGTGCTGTAAGATCTTCTCATCCTCCCAAGTGGCATCCTCCTCCGGCAGATTCTTCCATCTCACCAAGAACTCTCTGATCTTCCTGCTCCGCAGCTGTCTCTCCCTGGTGTCAATAATGGCCTCCGGCTGTAATACCAAGTGCCCCTCATCATCTGTCGGTGGTAGCTCCCCGGTGACTGTCACGTGCTGGCCCAGTGCCTTCTTTAGGCATGATACATGGAAGATGTTATGAATCCGGCTGCCTTGGGGCAGCTCCAACTCATATGCAACCTGTCCGATCCTACGTATCACCCTGTACGGTCCATAAAAGCGAGGCTTAAGCTTCTCTGCCCCCTTCTGTTTGAGTGAAGACTGTCGGTATGGCTGTAACCGTAGGTAGACCAAGTCCCCTACCTCAAAGTGTCTCTCCACCCGACCCTTATCGGCATACAATTTCTGCTGATTTTGTGCTGTGGCTATGTTGTCCTTGAGAGCCCGGAGGATGTCTTGGCTCTCTTGGATCCATAATTTGGCTCGCGGAGCCCTGCTAACACCAAACATCACGTCCACAAAAGATAGGGAATGGTATCCATACAACGCAAAAAAAGGTGTCATGCCAATGGACATGTGGTGGGTTGTGTTGTAGCAGTACTCGCCCAGATGTAGCCATTTCGACCATGCTCTCTGCTGCCCACTGACGTAGTTACGCAAGTAGCCCTCCAGCCACTTGTTAACTATCTCTGTCTGCCCATCCGTCTGGGGATGATAGCTAGTGCTCGGTGTCAGCTCAGTCCCCACTAGTCGAAAGAGCTCCTGCCAAAAACCACCCATAAAACGGTTGTCCCTGTCACTAACTATGGTCTTGGGTAGACCATGCAATCTGAAAATCTCCCGAAAAAACAGCTCTGCCACCTGTGCCGCTGTATAATGCGCCGAAATGGCGAAGAAATGAGCATACTTCGTTAGCCGGTCGACTACTACGAAGATGCAGTCCTTGCCCTGCACCGTGGGCAACCCCGTGATGAAGTCCATCGAAATACTCTCCCACTTTCCCTCCGGAATGGGAAGCAGCTGCAACAACCCCGCGGGATGGCTCATCTCCCCTTTGTTCCGCTGGCAGACCTCACACTCCCGAACATGCTGGAGTACGTCCTCCTTGAGGCCTTTCCATGCAAATCTCTCCCGGATGGCCCTGTACATCTTGGTGAACCCCTGATGGCCCGCCAATGGTGAATCATGAGAAGCATGGAGTATCTTCTCCTTGAGCTGAGATCCCTCAGTCAAGAAGATCCTATCCCTGTAATAGATGACCTCATCAGCCACCCGGTATCTGCTATCTGTTATCTGTCCATCCAGCACCTCGCATGCAAATTTATCTTTGGAATACTCAACCAGTAGTCGAGCCTTCTAGTCAGCGTCCAAGCTCATGAGTGATAACGTGGCTGGTCTACGGGAAAGGGCATCGGCTACCACGTTATTCTTCCCTTTGACATACTCTATGTCAAAGTCGTAAGCCTGGATCTTGCTGATCCACTTCTGCTGCCTTTCCTGTAACTGCTTCTGCTCCAGAAAGTACTTCAGGCTGTTATGATCTGTCCTCACCCTGAATCTGCCACCTACCAGGTACTGCCGGAATTTGGCCAATGCATGCATGATGGCCAACATCTCCTTGTCATAGATGGGATAAAGCCTCTCATGTGGAAGGAGCTTCCGGCGCTCGAACGCAATCGGATGACCTTCCTGCATCAAAACTGCTCCAATCCCTTCCCCTGATGCATCGCACTCTAGGACAAAGGGCTGAGTGAAATCGGGCAATGCCAACACGGGGCAACTACTCATCACCTCCTTGAGCTTATCAAAAGCTCGCTGCGCGGGGTCCGACCAACTGAATGCCCCCTTCCTCGTCAGCTCCGTGAGGGGTGCTGCAAGCTGTGAGAAGCCCTTGACGAACTTCCTGTAGTAAGTACAGATACCAATGAACCCTCTCAGTTCTGTTACATTCCGTGGCTCTGGCCAGTCCCTGATAGCCCGGATCTTCTCCTCGTGGACTCTCACCCCGTCCACTCCTATGATGTGTCCCAGATACAGCATCTCCGTCAATCCAAACTCACACTTGGAGAGCTTGGCAAAGAACTGCTGCTCCTCCAGAATGTGCAAGACCGTCTCAATGTGCTGGAGGTGCTCCTCCCAGGTCCTGCTGTATATGAGAATATCATCAAAGAAAACCAGCACGAACTTCCTCAGATGATCCCTGAAGATATGGTTCATGCAAGACTGGAAAGTGGCAGGTGCATTGGTCAGCCCAAATGGCATGACCAGAAACTCAAAGTGCCCATAGTGACACCTGAAAGCAGTCTTGGGAATGTCTGTTCCCTCATGCGTATCTGATGGTACCCGGACCTCAAATCAATCTTTGAGAAGAACCGTGCTCCTCTCAACTCATCCATCAACTCATCGATCCTGGGAATGGGGTACCTGTTTTTCAGGGTCTTCTTGTTCAGAGCCCTGTAATCTATGCACATGGGTAATGTGCCGTCCTTCTTCTTCACCAGCACTACTGAAGAAGCGAAAGGACTGGTGCTGGGTCGAATGTGCCCAAGGGCCAGCAACTCCTGAATGGCCCGCTCTATCTCATCCCGATAGGCCTTGGGATGCCTATATGGTGTGGTGATCACTGCCTGTATCCCCTGCTCCAACTCGATCGTGTGCTCAAACCCCTGATCTGGTGGCTGTCCTGGTGGAATGTCTCCAAAAACTACTGCATACTTGTCGAGAAGAGTCTGTAGATCAGGGTGCACCGCCCTTCCCGTATCTACTATCTCTGAAGCCCGCAACTCCACTGCCCACTCTATATCTCCCTTGCGGAATGTCGCCTCCATGCTGTGTGCTGATACTGTCTGGGGTGGATATGTGTTCTGCCCTCGTATCTTCTCGTGCTTCCCCGTCTTGGGATCATCCCACTCCATCTCTAGGGCCTTCCAATCCGTCGTGACCTTCCCCAGAGTGATAAGCCACTGGACCCCCAATATCACATTGGTATCCGGAATGTCCACCACAAAGAAGTGATCGGTCAATGTATAGGTGCCCATCATCACTGACAACTCGGGTACATATCGAGCACATGCCATGGTCTGATCTCCTGGTACCAAGACAGAGAACCCATCAAAGCTCTCCGTTGGTATGCCTCTCCGAGCGACCATCTGGGCATCGATGAAGTTGTGGGTGGCCCCACTGTCGACTAGAACCGAAACCCGCTGCCCGCGCACTGTCCCTCGTACGCGCAATGTCAGATACTTGGGGACTCCTCGTAATGCTGCTAGAGCTCCCTCAGTAGGTGCGAATGATGCCCCCCCTGCATCGGGTGGTGGAGGTGGTAAGGTACTCTGCGCTGTATAACATTCTCCTGCCTCCTCATCATCCATCTCATCCTCTTCCCCGCTGCCCTCGGAGAAGACCTCTATGAAATGTGCCTTCCCTGCTGTACACTTGTGTCCTGGTGCCCACGGCTCCTGGCAGGTGAAGCATAATCGCTTCCGTCTCAGCTCTCTCCTAGCCTCATCATCATACTGTCCTCGTCCGGGATTCGCCTTGGGAGGCGGAACCCTCGTGTCCTTACCCTTGGGCTGGAAAGCCTGTCTCTGGGGATAAGGTGGCCGAGTCCTAGGCAAGACATCTTGTAGGTCACGGGTCCTACTGACAGCATCCTGTAGTGTAGCCGGTTTGTTCGACCGGACTAGGCCACGAAGTGGTTCTGACAGCCCCTCCACAAACATCGTGATCATCCGAGCTGTTGATAAGTCAGGTACCATCACTGAAACCCTCAAGAAGTCTGAGATGTATGCCTCTGCACTCCCCGTCTGTTTGAGCTTGGTTAGCTCAAGGAAAGGCTGATCCGGGTCCTTCCTGTCAAAACGTTCCACCACTCTCCTGGTGAACTCAGCATATGTGGTCACTGCGGAATGTCCCAGTGTTGTCAACCCATGGAACCACCAGTTCTGGGCCTCACCCTCTAGATGTAATGCAGCCATCTTAATGGCCTCCTTCTCTGGCATCTGGTTAAGCTGAAAATAGAGGTCTAGTTTCTCCACCCAAGACTTGGCCGTAGTCTTCTGTGAACCATCAAACATCGGCAAATGAAATTTGCTTGCTGCACGGTGACTATCACGGTGGGAGCCACGCCCCTTGTTTCGATCATAAGATTTGCCGCCACATCGGAACTGGATATATTGATTAAAAGGAAAAGCATCCATGAATTCCTGTCCCATGCTCCGCCAATCCGCAAACAGAGTCGCATGTTGAGCTAGACCCCCATCTCCTGGTGCTGTTTGCTCCTCTTCCTCTACCGGAAAGGTAGGCATGGTAGGTCGCGTGGGTGTGGAATCGACCCTCTGCGCTGTCACAATGGGAATAGCATCCGGTATGCAACTAGACACGCCCGATCCTTCCCCCACCTGGAAAACCCTAGGGGGTTCTCTCTGCGTCCCCTCTGCAATCTTCTTGGTTACATCCTGCATGAATGCATCCATCTTCTCAGTCAACTTCGCAAACATGGCCTCCATTGGATTCCGTTGTTCTGCCTCTGAATCAGAATCACTTCCCCCGAAGAGACGGGGGTTACCCCTGGATGTCATAGGCTGCTAGCACCACAGGCTGAGCCAGATCTATGCTCTGATACCACTGTAATATCCCCAAAGGGAAATAACCAGTAATAAACAGAAATATGCCAGACAGATATAGGAAATACAATGCTGAACCAGATCACTGAATAATGACACATAGAATTCCAGAAAGCTGAGCCATTTTATTAATCTGAAAGTACATAGAGAGGAGTACAAGAAAATCAGAGTAAATGCACCTATCCTTGCCCTTGGCAAGTGGAGACCCTCTCGAATAGAATAATGGCTGCAACAAGGACAGCGTAATGTGCTGAAGCCCTGGAAAATGGCTGATCTCAAGCTGCAAACCCTCCCCAAAGGAAAACGCTGTCTCTGCTAGTGACAGCGCAGAAAATAGATGAGGCACCAATCACCAAACCTCCAGACAAATAGATCAGCTACTGAATGCTAGGAAAACGCTGTTGAGCCCCCTCACACAAGCCTGCTCCTCAGATCTGCATCCTACCTGATGGATCTGCCTCCTGAATGCTCAGATCTGCTGGATCTGAAGCCTCCAATCAGATCTGCGTCCTATCCCTCCTGATCTGCGTCCTCCTATATCAGATCTGCTACCAAACCTTCAGATCTATGCTGGATCTGACAATATCCCTTCAGATCTGCAGCCTCTAAGGCTGGATCTGATGTTATCTCTTCAGATCTGGACTAGATCTGCCAATATCTCCTCAGATCTGCAATCTCCCAAGCTGGATCTAGTGCTAAACCTCCAGATCTGCAACATACCAAACTAGATCTGCAAATATTTGCTCAGATCTACCCTCTCCAAGGCTGGATCTATCAATGTGCCTTCAGATCTGCAACCCTCTCTTCAGAAATGGACAGCGTCCTCACTCCCAGGCTGATCAGCGTTCTTCCTCCTCCTGGACAGCGTTTTCTCTGCTCAGATCTGGACTGCGTCCTCCCTGGGACAGCGTCCTCACCTTCCTGAATGGATCAGCGTCCTCTCTCCTGATGAGACAGCGTCCTTCCTTCTCTGAACTGCGCAGCCACAAGAGGGCTTCTCCCTCTCCAGATTTGCACCAGAATCTGCTGCTACTCTGCTACTGAAACTGAAAGAAGTACTCAGAACAAACCTTACTAGGGCGGGCACTCGAAGTCCCCCGAAGCTAAGGGTGAAACTAGAACCTTACCAGGGCAGGCACTCGAAGTCCCCCGAGGCTAAGGGTGAGATCTCCGACCGGAGACACTCGTGCACTAAACAGTGCTGCAGACCGACTAAACAACCGGCGTGCTGAAGCAGACAGAAGTCTAGCTATCAATAATAATATCAAATCATGAATGTCCAAATGAGGTGAGAACCCCTCCTTTTATAATGCCAAACTCCCTCCAAAACTTAACTGCGTCCTTACTCTCCTTTGACCTGCGCAGTTAACCTTGGGTCAGCCTGATGCCTCCCCATCATACTTATGTGGACCCCCAAGGCCCCCTCTCTAAGTTATAACGTCAATCTACTAGGAAAAGAACACTTTATTATAAAGTGAGGTGACTAAAGTGAGGTGACCCCTCTTATTTCTCACTTTATTTATTATTTTTAGCTAAAGCGGCAAAATAAAGCAAAAATGCAATATTCCAATTAGCAAGGCTAATTGGGAATATTACATTGAAACTCATGTTCAGTTTCATGTTCATCCTCCTTTTCAACAATGACCTGCTCTGTAACCTTTTCCTAGTCTCATATTTTGCTGATGAAGAAGGCATGGCCCCTTTCACCTCAAGTGAAGCAAACACATGCCTGTGGTCTCTCTGATAGGTTAAAGGAAAAGGCTCAATATCATGCATTTTAGTGCTAGCCGTCTTAATGTCTCTTTCACTGCTTGAGCCTCTGGTATCAAGAGATGATGGTGAAGGATTATAAAAATGTGATGAGGGAGGATCAATATGAGGTGACTGGATGTGAGTGGATGGCGATGCATGAGTAGTGGGATGTGATGGAGAAGTAGGAATGGGAGGATGAGAAGATGAAGGAATATCATGTTGATGATGGATAGGTGGAGTGATAAAAACCTCAATGGTAATGAAGGTATCCCATGGAATGTTTTTCTGCTAGAGTTGATGCATAACCACCATCTTGATGAGTGAATTATGGAAGAGGCTCTGCATTTTCTGAGGATAATCTCTCTTTTGCACAATGTAGGTCATTTTTTCAATGCTACAGAAAAGATAATATGGTATATGCAACATCCTAACTCTAGTGAAAGCATCAGAAGACAAATGTGGTATGAGTAGAGGCTGGAAAACTTTCCCTCACATGTGAAATACTTCATTATTACCCTCATCATGGGTGCATATCTATCAAGAAGATGAGAAAAAAGGGAAGATGGACTTGTGGTGATCTTTATACCTAGGTTTTAGGTATGGTTCAAAATAACTCATGTCCAGGTTTGCTTGTTTGAACCAATTTTCTCCCACACTTGGTATCCCTGTAACAGCAAAAATGGCATCAGCAAACATCTCAAATCTAACCCCGACAAGATTGACCTATTTGTCATGTAGGTTGATGACGAATAGTCTTGTCAGATCCAGGTGGTTTTGGACTTGCTGCACTCTCTCACAAAACTCAAAGCAGCCCACATGTTTAAATCAAGAAACAGTAAGAGGAGATGCCATGAGTTCCCTTGTATTGAGGGGTTAAAATATTTTTATCTTTCCTCCCTTGTGATCATGCCTCCTTGGCATTTGTGCCTCACTACCACTGTCATCACCCTCAAACATTTTAAAATTTGTTTTGGAAACCCTAGGGTTGAAGTGAAATGAGATCAGGGGAGGGTAATGAAATAGTAGTTTTTCAAAATGAAGGGAATGAGTGTGAATTGATATAGGTGTATGAGAATTGGTGCGGGGAAAACTAACTCAATGAAAACCCTCAAGCAATGTAATTACCCTTGCTTATGACTAATTTTCTTCAAGGAGGATGAAATACGAATGAAACTATGATTTTGATTTGTAACTAGGGTTTGATTAGGGTTTTATTAGGGTCTCATTTCCATGCAATTAAGAGTGATCAAATAGCTTCAAGGCAAGGTTTATTTCATGTACTTACCCCTCAAGAGTTATTGGAGGACCTTGGAAAAGACTTGAAGGAGATTTGAAGTGATTTGGATGATTGGAAAGCTCAGAAACCCTCTTTGTCCAAGCATGCAGCACCAATGGCTGAGGGTGTAGTGCCAAGCCAAGCGCATAGCGCCAATGAAAATGTGAACAGGGTCCTTCTGGAAAGGGTGCAGTTCCAACTTTGAGGCACGCGGTGCCTTCACAAAATTTATGGAGGATAATGGGCAAGGGCATAACGCCACCTCCCAGGCACATAGCACCAAGAACATTTTCTCGAATTCTGCTTGCAAACTCACAAATTTTTCCTTGTTGAGCGCTCTTGATGTTTTGAGAGGCAACAATGATTCTTTTGAAGTGTTATATGGGCTTTTATAGGCATATGGATTTCATTTAACTTTGAAAAGCCACTTTCTAATGTTTAAAATCTTTTTTCTTTTCTCACTAACACTCTTGGACACTATTGTTGTGCAAGTTGCTAAAGTCACGAAGTTAAATTTTCTTTTGCTCATTGAGGTTTTTCAGGTTCACTTTGACATCTTTAGGATTTGATCACATAGTAGCATCTTCAAAGTCTTCTGTAGTTTCTACCATGAAGTTCAACTTATCTTTTCCACCTTCTCTGGCCACTTTTTCAAAACCATATGTGTTTACAGTTCTTTACAGCAATCATCAGTGTTGTCTTATAATTTCTCTATATACCTTTCAAGTTCATTCATTTATGTCCAGTTCGCCTCACCTTTTTCCATATTTCATCAATATTTTCTGATAGACTTTCTTCATGTTTGGCCTTGTGTGCATCCTCCATATCATTTTCCTGCAAATAATTACTATTTTGGCACTCAAATGAACTAACCAGTTCATAACCCTAGTCATCTACAAGACCAAGTGTTTCCTCTTTCCCTTGATGTAAGTTGTTTTCATTTAGGAGTAGACATTCTACCTCATCAGTACCTTCTGCTAATAAATCTTTCAACACTCCTGTAGAAGTGCTAAAATTTTTCCATTTTTCTCACTTGCAGGTTTTGAACTAAGAATATAATCCTCTTTGGAGATTTTAGGTCCTTCTTGGATAAACATGTCTTGACATTTCATTATATCTAATCCAGATTCTAGAAAAGGAAAAGTAGTCCCTAAAACATATAAGGATAACCTTAGAAATGTAAAAAATCCCTAATGACCTAATGGGGGTGTCCTTTGACCTGATTTTGACTGAAATTTGACTTGGATATTTTCAAGTGAAAACAGAGTATTGTTATAGGTTATTATGCCCAAAGGGACATGGGAATGAGTTGGCAACAAAAAACCCTAAAGGGAGGGTGGAGTTTATTAACAGGTGAAAATAGGGAAAAGAGGTCTTAGGTAGGAAAGAAGGGTGAAAATGAGAAGTATAAGCCCATAATGAGTCTTTTAAGAGCGGCAGGGTGACTTTGAGAAGACCAACTGAGGAATAGTGAAAATAGGTTTATAAGGATAATGAAGGAAGTGAGATTTCTGAAACTCAAGATATTCAAGGAATGTTGTTTTCAGAAAACTATAACCATCCTATAGTCATCTAAAGATAATGAAAAATATTGATGACTAACACTGACTCCACTTGGGGAGGGCGGATCCTTTAGGAGGTGTCAAGAACCTTAGATCTCTGATTGCAGATGAAATGCTTCTCATGCTTTCTGATTTCCTTCATTGTGCAATGTTGATCTTGTTGTTGTTCCTTGAAGATGTGATCTTAAAATCTCAAAAAACATGATTGCTTCAACATCAACTCTACCTACCCATCATACCTTTCCTAGAATTTTTTCTTCATTTGGGTGCACTTGGACTGGAAAACCCTTGACATCATTTTTCTTTTGGAAGAAAAAACTATCTACTTCTACCCCTATATCATCCAAAGCCTCAGATTTGACTGATGAGCTCTTTTATTTGTCTATCTAATCTACTTATCTGTCAAGCTTAAGCAATTCGACGGATTTTCATTCTCTAATCTATAAACATGAAATTTAAAACATGACCAAAGCAAGGTTAAGCAGTTTGATTGGTCATGAGCTGTGGCATTTTGGACAAGCTGCACAGAGATTTATTTTGCAAAAAAGTTAAAATTGAAAACTGAGGGTTGTAATCTAGAATTTTCTATTCATCCCTCTCTTTTATCTTGGGTTTAGATTTGAGATTTCGGAACCAATATCTTTTCCTAACCTAGTCTATTGATAATCCAAGTTTAAATAGTTTGGCAATCCTTCATTTTCTAACTTATCAGCAGAAATTTAAAACATGTTCAATCATGGTTAGGTTGTATTACTGAACAAGACTTTCCTTTCTCAAAAGTAGTGGCATTTGGACATGCACACTTTCAGACATTCTTTTTTTGTATGGGGCTTTACCTCTTCTTTTTATCTGCCCTCTTTTTCTTATTTTATTTGTTTTTGTGTTTCATTTTTCTTGATTTCTTATTCAAGCAGTGTTATGCACAATGAATAAAGCTTTAAATTAGGAACTTCACCAAAAAATGCTTGAGCATCATGCCATTGACAAGACCTCCAAATACTTATGTTCCATCCATCTCTTGTAGGAAAAATGCGTTGTTACCTCTTGCAGAATGGATGATGTATGGACCCTTCCATAGATTTTCAAATTTCTCATGCTTGCCTTTCTCCTCCTTGAATCCCACTTCAGCACTTTTTCTAAAATCTGGAAATCATTTTCCTTAGTCCTCTTATCAAAAATATTCTTGATGCTTTATTGCACTGCTTGTGTTTTTTTGTATACTTCTTCCCTTGATTGCTGCAATTGAATGGTTTGGTTCAGCCTCCTTTGTATATCATTCTCCTTTGATTGTACCTCTTGAATAAGCCTCATCATTGGCACTCCCAAAGTTGTTGGAAAAAATACATCCATGCCATACACTAGCTGATAGGGAGACATATTAATTGATTTCTTTCTCATTAATCTATCTGCCCATAGTACATGCACCAGTTTTCTATGCGGCCATGAATTTTTGTTCTCTTCCAGCAATTTCTTGATGATATTTACCAAAATTTTGTTAGAGGACTCAGCCAACCCATTACCTTGAGGGTAATAAGTTGTAGAATGCCCTAATGTAATGTAATACTTGTGGCAAAAGTCCACCACTCTCTTGGATTTAAATGTAGTAGCATTTTCAGTAATAATCTTTCTAAGATAGCCAGATCTAGAAAAAATGTGATTTTCAAGGAATTTGATGATTACTGAGTTAGTGGTAGTCCTTGAAGGGATGGCTTCTATCCATTTGGTAAAATAGTCAGTTGCAGTGAGGATCCATTTTTGTTGGGAAGAAGAGGAAGGGTGGATTTCACCAATGAAATCTAAACCCCATTGTTGAAAAGGAGTTTCAACACAAATAGGTTGCAACGGCAAAGGCAGTATTTTTCTCTTTCCCTCAAATATTTTGCATTTATGGCAAGTCCCTACTAGCTTGTGGATATCAGGGAAAAGAGTGGGCCAATAGAAACCAACTCTAAGGATTTTTTTTGGCAGTGGTTTTCCAATAGAGATGACCTCCACATTATCCTTCATGAAACTCATGGATGATTCTATCTGCATCTTCTTCAAGTAAAAATTTAAGCAAGATACCAACAGAATTTTTCCAATATAAAGCTTTATCTAGAATGTATAAATTTAAAGCCTTTAGTTTCAAGAATTTGGCTTTTTTATGGACAAAGCAGAAGGAGAATTTAGATTAAAAAGAGCATATAATATATCAGCATACCAGAGTGAGTTTAGAAATTCCTCTTCAACAAGTGGAGTTGCCAGCTCCTCTTGTTCATCCGAGGAATGTATCATGTTTATGTCCAGTGCTTGAAATTTTTCTTCAGCCATCATTTTAGCCAGTCGTTGTCCTTTGATCAGCTCGGTTAGCTTGATTTCGAGATCATACTCTAAGATGACTGCAATCCACTTACCACTTTTATCATCAGGATCCTGATTTAGTATGTCCTTGGAAACTATATGAGGAACAAAAGAAATGACATGCGAATGCAAGATGTAAACTCTGAAATATTTTAATGCTTTGATTAAGGAAAAAGCTTGTTTTTCCATAATGTTATATTTCATAGGTGCATCTCTTAGTGCCTTGCTAAAGAAAGCTATGGGTTGTTCTTGTCCCATTATGTTCTTTTGTAGTAATACTGCAGCAATCGTGTGTTCTGATGCATATGAGAAGATGAAAAAGTATTTGGTAAAGTCATGTCTAATTAGAATCGATGTTTGGGTAAGTGCTTGTTTTACCAGTTCAAAGGATTGTTTTTCTTCTGTAGTCCATTTAAATCCTATTTCTCTATCAGCATGTTTGTAATGTTTCTTAGGAGTTCTGCAAGGTTTGGTATTAACCTTCTTAAGAGGTTGATCTTTCCAATGAAAGATAGTAGCTCTTTGATGTTCCTAGGGTGACTGATCTGCAATATCCCCTTAATCCTCTTTGGGTATATCTTAATCCCTTCTTCAAATATGATATGGCCTATAAGTTTTCCTTCTTGTAGACCAAACATATTTTTCTTAGGATTTAAAGATAAACCATACTTTCTACATTTTTCGAAGACCTTTCTTAGGTGAGCTAGGTGTTCTTCATCAGTTTTAGAATAGACAGTTATATCATCAAGTTATATCACGATTAAGTAACCTATTTCTTCAAAAACAACAATGTCCATTTCTCTTTGAAAAGTGGCCCCCGTATTCATTAACCCAAAAGACATTTTGACATAAATGAAGGTGCCCCAAGGTGTAGTGAAGGTGATTTTGTGTTGATCATTTGGGTGTACTAGCACCTGATTATACCCTGAAAAACCATCAAGCAAAGATATTCTTTTGAAACCTACTACCCTTTGCAGTATATGATCCATCTTAGGTAAAGGGTAGTTGTCTTTCAATGAGGCTTTGTTTAAATTTATGAATTCTATGCATAGCCTAATTTCACCTATTTTCTTCCTCACTGATGCAAGTTTTGAGACCCATTCTGAGTACCTGAATGGGACTATTATTCTAGCATCATACATCTTTTTTACTTATTTCTCAACTAGAGGCACTAGTACAGGGTTTATCCGGCGCAATTTCTGCTTAAATGGTTTCTAATTTCCTTGAGAGGAATCTTATGTTGAATGATGTTTGTATCATAGGAATTCAAGTCCTCATAGCCCCATGAAAAAACATCCTTAAATTCTTTGAGCAGCTCAATGTATCTCTATTTTATGGGGGTTGGCATTGTTTTGGAAAGCTTTATCATTTTGGGTTCTTCTTCACTGCCTATGATCCATTCTTCTACATCAGTTTTAGTGGATTCCATTTTTGACTTCCTAGCAACATCATTGAAATCAAATAGTTCTTCTAAGGGGGAAAGTCCTCTTGGCAATAGGTTGTCTTTGTATTGCAATACCTCAAGGTCTTTTTGATCTGGATCCCCACACAATTCTGTCTCATGAGGGTGTTCTAGCAGATTTATATCAGTAGCATAAGGTGGCTCTGTTTTGTGTGTTGGTTCTTCATCAGGGAAGTCCTCATTTGAGTTTGGTTTTGGAATTTCAAATTCATTTTTGGATTGCAAGAAGTCTTCAATATGTTTTTCACCTTCAAAAACTTGCCAATAATCTATGTTATCAGGGACTTTTGGTCTGCTTTTGACCTTTACCGTGTATTGTTCGCAAAGGCTAGTTCATTGGCAAGGCTGTTTTGAGTTCTTGGGACATAGGTATGTTCATATTTCTCAAATGTATTTAGGAGTTCTAAGGCAGCATTTCGATATTCTCTTAACTTGGGATTTTTGGCTGAGTATTATCCTTTGATTTTCCTAATGATTAGCCCGAAATATCCTTGAACATAAATCTTCTTAGCTCCTATATTTTTCAACCAGTGTAAACCTAGGAGAAGAGCTTCATATTCTACAATATTGTTTGTACATTGATAATCCAGTTTGTAGGACTGACCTTCATTGGTGTTGTGTATCCAAACACCTGCTCCTAAACCAGATTTGCCACAAGAGCCATCAAAGCTCATGTTCCAAAGAGTTTCAATTTCAGATTCGCCATTATGTTGTTGTTCATGGCTACTAGGGTTTTGGTTGTTATGTTCTTCATTTTGTGTTGGTTTGAATGTCCTAACAGGTCTAGATCTTCTTCCTTTTTAGCTACTTGTTCATTAATGTCATCTTCATTATATAAAATAAATGATTCAAGGTCTGAATTGTTAGAATAGAGAGGGGTGTTATTTGGCTTATCTTGGCTGCTTACCATGTATTTCGTGTGAGATTCTTTGTATAGTCTTCTTGTTTGGTTAAAGACTGGAATGGTAGCATAGGTCATGTCCATTTGGAGGGTTCCTTGGAGTTTGGCTCCCCATGATCTACATAAGAACATTCCATATTTCAGGTGAATGTCAGCCACTACAATATCCATGACTAGGCTCTTGGCTAGTATTTGTGCCAAATTGACACATAGATCTTTGATTAGACCTAGACATTTAACTCTACTTGAATCAAAAGAGTAAAAGTATTTGTATGGTCTGGTTATTTCGAGGCCTAATATTTCCATCACCACCTTTGGAATGAGGTTATGAGAAGCACCAGATTCTAGCATGGCATTGTGTAGGATTTTGTCATGAATATTCAAATTGACATAGAATGGAGGCACAACTCCCTCTTGAAATTTTCCTTATACGTCTGGTCCAAACAACAATTTTGGATTGTCATCAGCCAGATTTAGAGTATTGGTGTCATTTCCTATGTTTAAAGCCTTCAAAACTTGAGATCTATATGCATCTTGAGTCACTAATTCAGTAAGGGGTATGGCTATTTTGATCTTGGCAAATTCACTCTCAGTAATGAATGATGCCTGTGTTCTTGGAAAAGTTAGATCAGTTTTATCATACATGGTTGTTTCAGCAACTTTAACTTGTTGAGTTTTATTTGGAATCTCAGTTAAAGCAGTTTTTTTAGGGCCACTAGCTGATGTACTAGGGTAGCTTTGGTCACCATCATGTTGGCTGATTTTGTTTTTCTTTGATCAAAACTCTTAGCCATTATGTTGGTATTTTCTGTTTTCTTTTTAGGAGTGTTTTCAGGGATTTCTAGCAAAAAAATTTCGTTTGTTCCTCTTGGGGATATCTTGGGTTTTCCTACTTCTGAGGTCATATTGCCTATGAACCTCCATGATAGCATTTTCAAACCCTAGTATGTACTCTTCAGAATCCTCATATGTTCCTTCAATTTGGTTTGAGGAAAACAGACCTTGTTCTTCTTCCGTGATAAAAACAACATCCTCAATATCAAAGCCTATTATATTTACATGGTTTTCTTTCGGCTCTTTAGTCTCTATTTTCTCTTCATCTATATAGTTTTCTTGGAAAGGAGGTCTGATTTGCTAGTCATTTCCTCTTTGTCTTATTTGAGGAGGATCTCTTCTGAAGTTTTGGTTTCTGTTTCTATTTTGAGGATTTTTTTGGTTTTCCCTACATGGTGTTCTTTCATTTAAGTTAATTTTATCCATCATCCTTTCCATTACCTTAACTAGATTTTCAATTTTTGCATCATATGTGGAGGCCACAGTTTCTTCATTGTATGTAATCCTTTTTTCTGTTCTCATCCTAGCTCTTTTAGCAATTAGATTGGCTTCTACACTTACAGCTCCCCTTTGCATGTCTTCTAAGGTGAGGGGATCTCTTTCTCTTAATTGGTAAGCCATGTCAGGATCAAATCCATATGGAAAATTTACTAGGGCTAGGCCTTGTGGGGGTTTCATGTGGGCAGGGAGTGCATTATATACACTATTGAACCTATTGTAGTAGTCTTGAACACTCGCTCCAACATTTCTCTTAATGTTTTCATACTATGATAGGATTTGAAGAGGATTTTTCTTAGTTTCCCACTTGTTTATGAATGTTTGATGAAGGGAAAGGAGATCATAAATGCTATTAGGGGTTAAGATCTTGAACCATTTCTTTTCTTCTCCCCCTAAAATTTGTGCAAACATTCTCATCTGTATGGTCTCATCTTCTATTTCTTGGTAGTCAAAAGCATCATTAATATTGTCTACATGTTGTTGGGCAGTTGTAGGGTCAGATCCATTAAAGTGACGAATTCTAGATTGATATTCCTATGGCATAGGTAGCAAAGGTTGTGGTAGTACCAATGGGGAAAACCATGCTGCCGTGACTTGAGGTAAAGGAACCCAAGGAGGATTTATAAGAGGAGAGTTTATGACTGGTGGTGGAGGATGAAATGGAGTGGTATTCATAGTGAATGTACGAATGGGGGTAGCAGATGTACTTGGACCAACTAGCAGATATTGAGAAAATTTGGAACGAAAGGAGTCAAAGTGTTGGAGAAGCTAAAGATCGGGTGGAGTGGATGGAGAGGCTTGTCTACTAGGACTCTGCAGTAAGCTGGTAGACTCAAGGTTTGTCTAGTCTATCCAACTTTGAGACTTAGTTCTAAATAGGTTTCTTCTATGGTGTAAGTCAAATTGGATACTTTGCAAGGATGTGATATTTTCAGGAACAGAACTTGCTTTGTGAATTGGTCTAACAATAGTTGAATCTTTAGTCCTAGAATTTTTCCTTATGATTATTTCTAGGTCATCAACTATGGTAGGAGGGTTTGGGTTAGGGTGAGATATGGTGTTGATTCTTTGTCAAGCTAGATTTCAGACCCACAACATGGAGAGGCTGAAAGTTTATAAGAGCTTTGAAAATAGACCTATCTGTAAGAATACTGCATTCACATAGTATGTGACTGGGCTTTATACTATTAGGACCGATTGATACATTCCCAGAGGAGTCTGTGAGAACCAGTGGAGTCAACAAGCCTGTTGAAGACCAGCAGAGTCACCAGGTGGATGATGAAATGGTTTTGAGGATTTGTTTATTGTCCACCATCAAAAATTGGATACCAATCTTGAAATATTTTTGGGTTTTTTGAGTTTTTTATATAACACTAAGATTTTCAATAAGTGTCCCCAGTGGAGTCGCCATTATGTTAGGTCCCTATAATTTGTCAGATTGGCAAGACCAAATAGACAAGGGTAATATCGAACCAACTTTGGAGTCCTAGGACCTAGCCTTCCTGGACTCAGAGAGGGCTCTCTCTATATTTGTATAAAATATATGACTTGATTGATTTAGGATGTTGATTTTAGGCTAGTTAAAATGATAGG
Source organism: Pinus albicaulis (assembly GCA_034641835.2). Lineage (NCBI taxonomy): Eukaryota > Viridiplantae > Streptophyta > Pinopsida > Pinales > Pinaceae > Pinus > Pinus albicaulis. The sequence continues at coordinate 1,046,262,756 of CM076572.1, forward strand.
GTTGTTTGCTTGTTTTGTTTGGTTGGGTTGCCTGTCAATAAGAACAGATAGAGTAAGAGAAATTCAAACCATTGGGCTATGGGGTCTGTGAAAGGTTTGAAGAGTGCAACAACAAATCAAGGGCGTTTCATAGGGAAAGTTAACAAATCCAAATGGATCTTAATAGCTTAGGTGAGTGTGAAATGAACATTAAATTGTTAATTTAGTAGGTTTAAAGGGAAATTAAGAATAATATAACATATACTAGAACAAGAATATCCTTTAAGATCATTATGCTTAGGAAATAACCAAAGGACGGGGCGCACCATAAACTTTTTTGGCCTAGCTTTATCAAGTAAACTTTGAGACAACAATCCAAAAAACCCTAGAGAGAAGGGAACTCCTAATTTCTCTAGCTATTCACTTTCAGAGAAAGAAAACATTTAAGATAAAAAATAAGTGATGATTAAAGAGCAGGGAACTCCTAAATTCTTCAATCAAGCTATAAAAGACCTTCAAAGTAACTATTAAAGATGGACCAAAGGACAGGGCAAACCATAAAATTCTTTAGCCAAACCCTAATTAGTAAACTTCAAATAAAAAGCCTTAAAAACAATGTTTAAGATACACCAAAGGACAGGGCATACCATAGAATTCTTTGGCTTGAATCCATTAAATAATTTTCAAGACAACAAGCTAAGTGGAACTAGAGAGAAATTAAGAATTCTCTAATCAGACCTAGTAGAGGAAAACATTTGAGCAAAAGAAACCAGACATACTTAAGGTGCCTCTAACATCATATCTTAACCTAAATTTTATGTTCTTGCAAGATAAAAGATGAAACAATATGAAAACAGAAGGAAACAAGTGAAAGATAAGAGAAAAAACACCATTTAACCAAGTTCATGAATCCTATGAATGTGCTTGCTCCATTAACATTCAATCCAAAACAATCACAAAGCTCCAAAGCCAATTTCTTCACAACTCAAAGTCTATGTAATATTCATCTCAATAATCAACCAACAAAATTATGAAGCATACATGCAGAATTTATCTGAAAAATGAGGAGGTAAACCCTATCTAGGGTTTTAAAATGTCATTTATTACATAGTTAAGGCACTTTGACCTTTGAGACCATGCAAGGCCCAAGGCAAAATATCTAAAACTCATTAATTGCAAAAATAACTTCTAACATAACTATTTTAGATAATTTAGGAAAAATTTTGACTTTAATGCTCCAGAATATATTTTTCAATAGCTCCTGGTAACGGGCGCAACTCCAAGGTACAGAGGCATAGTGCTAGTGCAAACACGCAACACCAAGACTGGAAAAAACACCTGTTTTGCAGCTGACTTTTGGAGGCCTTCCCGGTGGCCAAATTATCTCCATGATATCTCATTGGAAATCCTATGCCATCTAGTTTCCAAATCTACTTCCACTTTCTAGATTGGTGCCTATTTTCCTTTTCAAATACCACTTCTCCCAAGACTATTAAATGTGCAACACCAGTGCCAAAAAGAGGGCAGAAAGGTGATTTTTTTGTTGTTTTTGGCCCTTCTGAGGGATCAGTTTTGCTCCAAATCCTCTGAAATATTCTGAGGTTGATGTAATAGGCATGAGGAACATGAAAATTTTGACCTTTTTCCATTTGAGTGCCCCAAAAAAGAGCGCAGTGCCGGTGGCGCTACGCATTTTGCCCAATTTTCTGCAAGCCAAACTGTCAAAATTTCAAAATTTGCACTGAAGTGCCAAAAATGGATTTTGCTTTGTTGATCATGGTTGGGAGGCTTGGAGGGACACATCATCAAGTATATCAAGCATTTATTTCTCCTTTGCCTCGATCAAACTTCGAATCTTTGCATGGACTCGTTTGAGCTTCACCCTTGCAATATTGTTTCTCATGGCATAATGTCTTGCCATCTTTCTTTGCATGTCAGTGTCTCTCTTGGCCTTTTCTAGTTGACCCTATAGGTGCAAATTGGCCCTCTCAAGCCAATATTCTCTATCATTGCTAATTTCTATGGCAAGTAGCTCACTTGGAGTGAGTTGCTCTGCCAATTCTGCCTCTCTTTGCCTTTCTCAGGCTAAATCCCTTTTCAGCCCAATGGTCTTTGTTATCTTCCTAGGAAGTTGTTCTTCCTCATCATCACTATCATAAGAAGTTCTCAATGTCTCATCTACAAAAGTCTTGGCCTTTCCAGCCTCTTTCTGAGCTCTGATTTCCCTGACCTCACTGATGGCCTGCTTTGTCTCCAACAACTGATTCTCTAGCTCTAGATAGCTAATCACATTATTTTCCCTACCAAGGTTAGCTTGAAGCTCACTAATCCTGGCATCCTTGGTCTTGATCATCATATTGGTGATTCTCTCTTCATCCTCATCCTCAAGGTCAATCAACTGAAACTCTTGTTCAGTTTCATGCTTGTTTTCCTCCTCAACAGTGATATTCTCTATAACCTTTTCCTTTCCCTTATCAACCTAATTTGCTGATGAAGAAGGCATGGACCCTTTCGCCTCAAGTGAAGAAAACACATGCATGTGACCTCTATAATATGTAAAAGTAAAAGGCTCAATGTCAACCATTTCGGTGCCAGATGTCTCAATGTTCCCTTCACTGCTTGATGCTCCGGTATCATGGGATGATGGTGAAGGATTGTGAAAAGGTGATGAGGGAGGATCAATATGAGGTGAGGGGATGTGAGTGGATAGTGATGCATGAACATTGGGAGGTGATGGAGGAATGGATATGGGAGGATGAGAAGATGAAGGAATATCCTGTTGATGATGGATAGGTGGAGTTATAAAAACCTCATTGGTAATGAAGGTATCCCATGGAATGTTTTTCTGCTAGAGTTGATTCATAACCACCATCTTGATGAGTGAATGATGGAATAGGATCTGTATTTGCTGAGGATAATCTCTCTTTTGCACAATGTAGGGCATTTTTTCAATGCAACAGAAAATATAATATGGTATATGAAACATCCTAAATTTAGTGAAATGCATCAGAAGACGGATGTGGTATGAGTAGAGGTGGGAAAACCTTCCCTCACATGTGAAATACTTCATTATTATCCTCATCATGGGTGCATATCTATAAAGAAGATGAGAAAAAGGGAAGATGGACTTATGGTTCAAAATAACTCATGTCCAGTTTTACTTGTTTGAACCACTTCTCTCCCACACTTGGTATCCCTGTAGCAGTAGCAATGGTATCAGTGGAAATCTCAAATGTAACCCCAGCAAGGTTTACCTATTTTTCATGTAGGTTGATGATGAATAGTCTTGTCAGCTCCGAATGGTTTTGGACTTGTTACACTCTCTCACAAAACTCAAAGCAGCCCACATATTTAAAGCAAGAAATAGTAAGAGGAGATGCCATGAGTTCCCTTGTATTGAGGGGTCTGAATATGTTTATCTTTCCTCCCTTGTGATCGTTCCTCCTTGCCATTTGTGCCTCACTACCACTGTATTCACCCTTATAAATTTTAAACTCTGTTTTGGAAACCCTAGGGTTGAAGTGAAATGAGATGAGGGGAGGGTAATGAAATGGCAGTTTTGCAAAATGAAGGGAATGAGTGTGAATTGGTATAGGTATATGATAATGAGTGAGGGGAAAACTAACTCAATGAAAAACCTCAAGAAATGTAATTACCCTTGCTTATGACTAATTTTCTTCAAGGAGGATGAAATAGGAATGAAACTGTAATTTTTGATTTGTAGCTAGGGTTAGATTAGGGTTTTATTAGGGTCTCATTTCCATGAAATTAGGAGTGATAAAATAACTTAAAGGAAAGTTTTATGTCATGTAATTACCCCTCAAGAGTGCTTGGAGGACCTTGGAAAACACTTTAAGGAGATTTGAAGTGATTTGGATGGTTGTAAAGCTCAGAAACCCTCTCTGTCCAAGCGTGCAGCATTAATGGCTGAGGCCGCAATGCCAAGCCAAGCGCACAGCGCCAATGTAAATTTGCATAGGGTCCTTCTGGCAAGGGTGTAGCGCTAGCTCCCAGGCATGCAACACCTTCAAAAAATGTATGGAGGAGAATGGGCAAGGGTGCAGCGCCAACTCCCAGGCACACAACGCCAAGAAAATTTTCTTGAATTCTGCTTGCAAACTCACAAATGTTTCCTTGCTAAGCACTCTTGATGTTTTGAGAGGCAAAATGATTCTTTTGAAGTGTTAGAAGGGATTTTATAGGCTTATGGATTTAATTTAACTTTGAAAACCCACTTTCTTATGTTTAAAATCTTTTTTCTTTTCTCACTAACACTCTTGAAAACTTTTTCCTTGTAGGTTGCTAAAGTCATGAAGTTAACTTTTCTTTTGCTCATTGAGGTTTGTCAGGTTCACTTTGACAAATTTAGGATTTGATCACATAGTAGCATCTTCAAAATATTCTGTAGTTTCTACCATGAAGTTCAAATTATCTTTTCCACCTTCTCTGGCCTCTTTTTCAAAACCCTAGGTGTTTGCAGTTCTTTACAACAATCATCAGTGTTGTCTTCTAAGTTCTCTATAGCCCTTTCAATTTCATTCATTTATGTCCAGTTCACCTCACCTTTTTCCATATTTCATAAATATTTTCTAATAGACTTTCTTCATGTTTGGCCTTGTGTGCTTCCTCCATGTTATTTTCCTGCAAATAATCGCTATTTTGGCACTCAAATGAACTAACCAGTTCACAACCCTAGTCATCTACAAGACCAAGTGTTTCCTCTTTCCCTTGCTGTAATTTTTTTTCATTCAGGAGTAGACAGTCTACCTCATCAGTACCTTCTGCTGATAAATCTTTCAACACTCCTGCAGAAGTGCTAAAATTTTTCCAATTTTCTCACTTGCAGGTTTTGAACTGAGAAGATAATCCTCTTTGGAGATTTTAGGTCCTTCTTGGATAACCATGTCTTGACATTCTATTACATCTGAGCCAGATTATAGCAAAGGAAAAGCAATGCCTGGAACATCCAAGGATAACCTTAGAATGTGAAAAAACCCTAATGACCTAATGGGGGTGTCCTTTGACCTGATTTTGATTGAAATTTGACTTGGAGGTTTTCAAGTGAAAACATAGTATTTTTTTAGGTTATTATGCCCAAAGGAACATGGGAATAATTTGGAAACAAGAAACCCTAGAGGGAGGGTGGAGTTTATTGACGGGTGAAAATAGGGCAATGAGATCTCAGGTAGGAAAGGAGGGTGAAAATGAGAAGTATAAGCCCATAATGAGTCTTTTAAGAGCAGCAGAGTGACTTTGACAAGACCAGCTGAGGAATAGTGAAAAATAGGTTTATAAGGATAATGAAGGCAGTGATATTTCTAAAACTAAAGATATTCAAGGAATATTGTTTTCAGAAAAATATAACCATCCTATAGTCATCTAAAGATAATGAAAAACACTTATGACTAACAAAATTATTCCAGGGTTCATATGTAAGGATACATAGTTGTAGGTTTTTTAGGAAGTTAAGGTTGAAAGAACCAATAGGTTGAATTCCATAATGTTTCATCTCAAAAACCCTCCCAGCTCATTATTGGGCTACATATCCTTGTTGAAAGAGGGAATACTGGAAGATACCTATAGATTAAGTGAGGAGCCAATTAAGAAAGAAGGTGTATAAGTCCTTTGAGACTCTCCAAAGGAAGAGCTCGAAAAGGTACTCATATGTGCATCAAAACTTGATGAATATGTAGTAAGTTCTACTACAATAATTTGAGCCATAAAAAAATTGTTTTGGAAGAAAAATAACCATGTCCCATAGAGATGTGCTAAGAATTATCATTGGATTCATTAGTGGAAACAAGTGATGGAAGAGACTCTAAGAGAAAATGAGGAGAAAGCTCATAAAATATATTCTCATAATGCTTGGTTAAAGAGTGAGTGAAGAATACATATAGATGATATTTCTCTTGTGAAATCTCAATGCACCAACCCATAGTCTAACTAAGAATATATTGAATGCAATACAACACACCCTCCACAAAATGAGTAAGCTAGTGCACTTAACCCAAAACCCTTGAATTGTGAAACAAAAGGTCCCCACCCTTGAAAGTGCTTATAATTATTCATACTAGAAACATCATTAGTAGTGTAGCTTATAATATGTATTGTATACACAATTACTTTTCCCCATAAGTAGAGCCTCATTTTATAAAATTAAAGCATACAATGAACCATTTCCATAATAGCCCTATTATTTTTGTCATCTTACATCATTATATTGAGGTGTATAAGGAACAACCTACTACCACGTGATTCCATAAGAGTGAAGATGCTAGCACAAGGCATTACCAATATATTATTCTCTTCCATTAGACCAAAGACACCTTATCTTTTGCTTACATTGGGATTTAGAAAGGATTTTTAACTCTCCAAATTTTTCAAACACCTTATCGTTGGATTTAAGGATGTTTAGACCCATGATAACCAATAAAAAACATTAATAAAGGTGAGGAAGAACTTGATTCTCACAGGAGAAGTGGTCGTGGGACCATAAATAACATTTCGTATTAACTTAAGGGGTTTATGGGCTCATCTTGAGTTTATTTGGAAATGACTCTTGGTGATGCTTACTCATCATACATCTCTTGCAAACACAATTAGGAGGATTGGTATGTGGAGGGCCTTTAGCAAAATGAAGTCAACTCATGCACCCCAAGGCTCTATTGTTAATGTGACTAAGATAAACGTGTCATAGCTTGTTATCATCACCTTCTTTGACCATCATTTTGGTGAATTTATTTGACACCAAAGGTGGAAATATTTCCCTAGTTTGTATGTACATTTGGATACATCAAAATATCTAGAGAGGTGACAACTTTGAATGAACAAATTTGACCTCGTAATTCACTTTTCAGGATATGGGGGATCAAAATGTGTTTCTTATTTCTTCAAATTAAAAACCCATTTCTAAGGATGCCAGCATTCTTTTCTCCTTAATATTTTTCTGACGATATAAATTTCATCGAATTCTAAGACCATGGAACTAACTTAGGTCCCTTTGAAGTTTCTACCATTTATGCCATGACAACACGCACATACAATAAACATGTGGTAGATGGGTTGGCACCCCAAGTTCATATGTCACATGTGGGTATTTCCTTGACAACATTAGGGCCACCTATCTATTGAACCTTTGAATTTCAACATTTTTTAAAAATGACAGCAAGAACCAATTTTTTTTTTCACAAAACACATGAAAAAAAACACCCTAAAAACAAAAAGTGTTGATGTTGGAACAACAACTTTTTTGGGGGGTAAATTTTCAACATTTTTTAGCAATGTCATTAAAGATAAATTATCGTGACTCTAAAAAATGTTAAAATTCCAACAATTTTTAGGCATGTCATTAAACATAAAATATCATGTCTCTGAAAAGCCTTAAAATTCCAACAATTTTTAGTCATCACATTAAAGATAAAATATCATGACTCTAAAAAACCCTAAAATTATAATTGTTTTCAACCATAGAATCAAAAATAAATTATCATGACTCAAAAATACCTTAAAATTTTGACAAATTTTCAACCATGGAATTAAAAACATACATCATGACTACAAAAAACCTTAATTTTTCAACATGTTTTAACCATATCATTATGGACAAATTATATGGCTTAAAAAAAATGAAAGACTCATTATACTAGAAGAACAGGTTATCACTTTTTGGAAATGATCATTTGTCAGGTAATAGATGATGTTAACTTGTTATCATTTCACCATTTAGATTGGAAATTAAGAGAGGCCCATCTAGATGTGATAGGCACCTCAACTCTGCAAAGTTGAAGGTTGTGTGAAATTGAGATATGCATCATTTAGCTTCACAACATGGAGATGCATGTCGTGGTTATCATATTGTACCAAGGTTAAGGTGTGTTTGTGTGAGAATTAATATTGAATACATATAATGTGAATTTACTCTCAAATGGCACAAAATCACACACAGAATTTGATGGAAAACCCCTAGCCTCACCTAGGTTGTGGGATGTGATTTTCAATAATCGTTAATTGCAATCAAAATGTGGATTGTGAACTTATTATAGAAAAAACAAGGGAAGGAACGAATGAATATGAAGGATCTGTGGTTTCGCATCACTCTATATCGAATATCGCAGGATGTGAGCGCAATTAGGACTTATATTTGTGGTTGTAGTTAGTTTAACTTATTCTCTATCGGTCAATTTCCCAATCCAGCCATTTCGGAGATCCCTCCCATGAATGTCATGTTGGAAACAACAATAAATGTAAGAATGATGTTGGATTTTTCGGATTGTTGAAGTATGGAGGTTGATGAAGTTGACTACACTGCAGACCTGTTAGAGGGAATCGTGATTTGGGAATAAATTCCACCTCAGCATGTTGAATCACCGAGCCAGGACACAGTTGACACCTCGATGGATAGGGTTTCACCATCTACCATTTTTTATGTGAGCCTTTCTCATTTCTGTCAAAATTTTGACTTTGAGGAAACAAGAAACCTAAACCAGGTGAAATTAGGGTTTTCGGGCAGACTAAAAAGGGACAACGAATGGAACTGAAGCTCAGGTCTAGGGATCTCAATAGATGACCTCTCCCTCGAGGCTCTTCACTTTACGGAAGGTTGTTTTTCACCCCCATCTTGTGAAGGATTTCAAGGCGGCAAGGGATTCAATCCCACTGAGCCCTATATTATTTTGGGACCCAGATTCACCTGTGGTGATGGAACCCTAGATCCCCATGCCCTAGGTAGTGGCTCTTTCTGGTCTGGATCTCTTCAGCTACGGGAATTAACCAAGATCTTTTACTTCTGTGATGTTATCATAATTGCATTTAAAAGAGCATAAAACAACCACATGTGCATTATTAAAGTATAGGAAACATAGTGATGATAAATAGATCAATAACATAACACATTGATAATGGAGTTCACCCAGTATGAGTTTCGTATCTGGGCCTGGTGTCAAGAGAGTGGAGGTCACTACATTTAATGTTGTAAATGATGATGATGTACATGGCATGTTTCTTTTTCATTACAAGGATTAATACACTCAACCAAAGTGGCGCGTATCTCCACGAGACTTTCTCCCTACAGGAACTCTCAATCAAATGGGCTTTCCTTCAGCATAAAAAGATAATAAATTCTCACAATAATGTGGCAATAAGTATCCCTCAACATAATGTTAACCAGGGATCTAAATAAGACAAACATCATCTCAGAAAATTAAGAAGAAAAGAAAAACATAATTGCATCATATACCTCCACTTTTGAAGATGGCTGAAAATTTCAAATCTCAACTATTCAAATGGACTGCACCATTGGATTCCTAGCGATGAGTGGTGTAAATTCGACTGTAAACTTGTCCAATATTGACACTGTCAAATTCTGTACCCTAGGGAATCTTGAAGATTCCCCCAAAGATTCCTTCCTGAAGATGGTTGGAAAATCTGCCGCTCAAATGAAGATTCTAAGCATGCCATTGCGCTCCTTATGAAATTCTGAGAAAAATGAGTATAAACTCGGCCTAGTTCTGAAACTGTCAAAATTAGGCCCTTAGGGAATATTTTAGATTACTCATGATTCCACAAATATTCATCTCCATCAGTTGACTAGAGATTTGCTACTGAGATGGAAAATTTTATCTCTCCATCACACTCCTTGTGAAATTTTGAGAAAAATGAGTATAAAGTCAGCAACATTCTAACACTGGAAAAAATTAGCCTCTAGGGGAATCTAAATTCCTCAAGATTCTCCAAATATTCTTAGCTCCTGGACACCTACATTTATTTTTCTCAACTGGAGATTCTGACTACACATTTGGACTCTTGGTAAGAAAACGTGAAAAAATTACTATCCACATGTCAAATTATTTCACTGACATCTCTGGCCCTCACGGGAATCTTTTCAGCATCTTAATATTCTCCTGGTTCAGGGTTCAATACCCTTTATCTGGGAAAGGTTCCACCGCTCTGAGTTTCATCCTTTGCCCACTTGTTGTTATGCTGGTCCGCTAGCTCCTTTGCTTGGCGCTCTTCCCACCAACGAATGAAAAATGTGGTTTATATAATTTTTGTGGGACAGGTTTTCCAATGGCCCACTTGGGCTCTCTTGGTTGGTAGATTACATTAAAGGGGTTTGGGAGTTGGCGATATTACAGGCTCAAAACCTACACCATTCTATTCTAATACAATTCCACAATTTGTACATCATTGAACCATATCCTTTTTTGATATATATGGCATATACATATTACAATAACCATATATATGGTTTGTTATAACCACTTTAACCTATGAGTTGATTGTCATTTGTGTGATTATAAAAATGTGTTCTTTTTTAATATGATTTTTTTTTTTTTTTTATCGTATTAATACATAACCATAGTGCGGGGGTGGCGGGGGTAATAGCCCCCCCCCCCTTTTTTTAATATAACAAATTTACTTTTGTCGATTTTTGGGGTTCATAGACAAATTAGTCATTCTACAATTTCACCCGCTCTTGGGAGCTAGATTCCATGCCCCATCCTTGGTTAGTTTGTAGCCTCCTTAACCTTTCCACTTGGCCAAGTTTGACCCGAAATTTGATTGTGAATAACTTGACCATAGGAACTCAGATTCAAGTTTCATTCACATTGTTGGAATCAGGGCGACAAGCACTACGATCTGGTCCTGGTTTGGGAGAAATATGAACACTTTTATTTTTGAGCTATTTTGAGCCCTCTTTGACTTCTTAGCATCTCTAGAGCCACCTGGAGCACTTTCTTGGAGGTTGGGGTCAGTCTACCAGAACAAGCTCTTGGTTTTCAAGAAAATTTCCAGTCGGTACCACTCTTCACTCAGGGAACTTCCCCACAGACTAGTGATCCCCCTCCTACCTTTGCCAATGTTGGGATATAGGCTCTGAAGAACACTAGGGGCCAGGGGTTTGGTATTCACCCTAAACAACACAAGAAACCCAAGTGCAAAAAAGTGCAAGAAAAAAATTGATATATTATTTTGGGTGATGGGCTCATCTTTGACAAAGTCATGGATACAACTGAAAGAGTATTGGTTGGAAGAGTGAGGGGTCGAAGACATTCAATGGCCCATCTAAGGAAATGGGTGCAGTACAATTGGGGAAAATACCTAATCTGCCTTTCGGAGATTAGGATCCTGGCTCGTAGATGGTTCGGTCTCAAATTCGACAATCTTGAATATCTTTGTTGGGTTAGAAATAACCATTGGTTCATTTAACAGGCCCCTATAGAGTTCAAAAGTTGGTCACCCTATTCGACCCTAAGCGGGAGCAGCTGGGTGTTACCCATGCATTTGTGGACTGAAGATATATTTCTATATATTGGACATGATTTGGGAAGGTATCTGGACTATGACAAAACATTTATGAAGTTGGGCATCATGACTTGTGCTCGCGTTCTGGTCTCACTGGACACCAGGGAGGGATTAATGGCCAATCTCATCCTGAAATATAAAGGATACAATCACAACCAGAAACTAGACTATGAGGGAGTCATGTTCTGATGGTGACATTTTCATGATATTGGGAACATCTACAAGGATTTCCCACTGCTTCACAAAAACCAAGAGTTCAAGGAAGGAAAGGGTATTGCCGATAAATGGATTTTGGGAGGACTAAGTCTAGTGGGCCTCCAACACAAAGGATTCACTGTGCTTCCCACATTGGGTCGAACAACCATCAAATGGATGGCATATATGTTTCATTGGGGGATCTAGTCGGACACACCACAAGAAAATTATGGCCTTCGGCTCCTCACCTTTGATATTTTGTACCTCTTGTTCCCCTTCACATCATAACGTTATTTTTTATAGTTCTTATCTATCTATTTCAAATATGGTTTCCATGTTATAAAAGGTTTCTTTGTCACATATGGGGGTTATCCATTGTTAGATTGAACGTGTCACTGTATGGCATCTATCTCCCTGCCTTTACTTATCCATATTTGGGGAATCATTAGATGTCTCTTGTAGAGCACCCCATTACAACCTGAGACCACGTTCCAGTCTTAGGGCCCTATATTACTAGTGTATTCCCTTATTGTTGTTAGTGTAGCCCCCTTATTGTTATTTTTTTACCCATGTAGTCCCCATATTGTTATTATTTTACCTCATAATAGCCCACTATTGTTATTGGTGTGCCCTTACATTATTATTGTTAGGTCGGCTAGGATTATATTGTGACCCCATAGACTCCTATGTATAGAAAGGAGGTTTTTTCATTTGTAAAATCCAAGAATTTTTTATTTATGTAATGTAAAGAAGGTTTCCCCCTCAAAGTGGCTGATTTCTAACGTGTTGATCTCTATTTTATTCTATTTTGGGACTTGGTTTCATAACATTTGGTATCAGAGCTTTAGATTCTAGGGTTTTGCTGCTTCAAACAGGTCATTGTCTACGAAATTTCAGATGCTAAAAAAAAACCCATTTGCGAATAATTCCTGAGGAACTTCTTGTAAAAATTGCATATCTTGGTTCGCAATATTTTTGGAGATATGATCTAGTGGAATTTAGGGTTTTTACAGGTTCCTGGATTTCATCTCAAAGAGTTGACCTTGGGAAAATCGTCATAACTCTCTCTCTAAGAATCAGATTGGAATTTTGTAAATAGTTTCTGAAAGTACACGGACTATAGTTTCCTTTATATCAATTTTAGAGACAAAGAAGAAAACAGTGACACGTGGCACGCTGTACAAGTTAAATCTACTGAACCAGACCATAATTAGGTCATTATGGGAGATTGGGCATAAATTTTCCTTGAAGAATCCAAATTAGGTCACACCTGTGGCATTGGAAAGAATATTCGAAGGGATAAGAAAGGACTGAAGATAAAATCTTGGGTATTCGAAATCACAGAGATAAATCAGATTCAATATCTAGCTCCTCGAAAGCAAGAAAAATGTGTGTATTTTTTATTAAATTTCATAAGTCTTATTTGAAAAATCAGTTTGAATAGATTTCAAGGGCATATTGAAGCGCAAATATTAGTATTTGGTTCTAAAATGACCCCTAAAAATAATTCAACGCCCATTAAGCCCTCAGAAGGCTCTACTATGACTCATGAAGAGGAAGAATTGCAACATGATATATCAAAATTACAATAACAAGTGCAACAAATTTCAATCTCACAAAGATTAACATAAAATGGAATTGAAGCTAAGATGTATGGTTTGAAGAAAGGTGTGGAAGCTAAAATGGATAGTTTGAAGAAAGGCGTGGAAAATAATATGGATGGTTTGAATAATGGCATGGAATCTAATATGGATGGCGTGCAAGCTAAGATGGATGGTTTGAAGAAGGGCGTGGAAGCTAAGATGGATTGTTTGAAGAATGGTATAGAAGGAAACATGTAAATTTTGAAGAAATACGTGGAAGGTTTGAAGGAATATTCAGAAAAGTTGCTACAAGAAATATCTTCCTAATGGAAAAAAATTAGTAGAGGAAACTCATTATGAGAACAAAATAAATTTTAATCATGATTTCATAGACTCTAATTTTGGATTTAAGACCCACCATATTCCAAAGACGGATATGAGGAAGTTTGATGGCAAGTATCTGATAACTTTGATACTATAAATGGAGAAATACTTTGAGCTCCATAATACGCAAAACACACAAAAGGTATGCATTGCAACTTTATATTTAGAACAAACTCAGTTTGTATGGTATCGATGGCTTTGTTCTCATAAACCACTAGTCACTTGGTCATTTTTTACAGAGGAAATGATAGCACATTATGAGGATACAAAGGGAAACACCTTCTTTAGCCAATTGATAAATCTCAAACAAAAGGGTTCAATGATGGAGCACACTGAGGACTTCCAAAAATTGAATTTAAGGGTAAATAATTTTCCAGAGGAACATAGGGTCGATGCCTTCATAGGGACTCAAAAGGATAACATCCAACATGAGTTTCACCTTTGGGAACCTAATACATTGGAGAAGGCATTCAGGTTGGCAAGAAAAAATGAAAGAAAAATTATGGCAACAAGGAAGCCTACCACTTACAACTATAAAGATGGAAGGTTTGATACTCCTAGAATTACACAACCTACAAGGTTGACAACACAACGATTGGAAGAAAAAATATCAAAAGGGCTTTGCTATAGTTGTGATAGAAAATACACTAAAGGTCATACATGTGCTAAGAAGAAATTATTTTACATAGATTGTGAAGAGGAGGAAGAAAAGGAACAAGAAACTTCAAAATAAGAGGATATACACCAAGAACCAACCCTAGAGGAATAAGAAATTAATCCGGCCATATCCTGTAATGCATTGGTAAGAATTACCACTCACAAACTCTCAAGATAGAAGGACATATCTAGAAGAAAAATGTAATAGTGCTTATTGATTTGGTTAGTACCCATAATTTTATTCATTGTAAGGTAGCCAAGGAATTGAATTACTTCATATACCCAGCGCTAGAGTTTCAAGTCATGGTGGCAAAGGGAGGAACAATAAATCTCATTGGAAAGAGCCATAATATCAAGCTAACCTTGGGGTAATATGTATTTAATAGTCCAATGCTTTCCATTCCAATGGATGGTATTGATGTTGTACTAGTAGTACAATGGTTACAATCTTTGGGGTCAGTATCATTTAATTTTCAAGAAATTTTTTTGAAAAAAAATTCAGAAAGAAAGGAAGTTTAACTACGGGGTATCGTAGGGAAGTTGGGAAATATAATAAGCTATAATTTCATGACAAAGCTTTTGAAGAAATAACAATGAGGCGTCATTGCACAATTATGAGCACTAGAAGTTCCAACATTAAAATCATCTATTTCTCTAGGTCTCCAAAATGTCTTGGAAAATCATTCCAAGGTGTTTTAAACTCGCAAAGGACTCCCACCTATTCGTATTCATGATCATGCTATTCATTTGATTCCAAGAAGTGTTCCTCCAAAAATAAGGCCTTATAGATATCCTTATGTCCAAAAGAGTGAAATTGAACGTATGGTTGCAGAAATGCTAGAGGCTGGTATAATTCAACCTATTCAAAGTTCCTTTTCTGCTCTAGCAGTATTGGTGCACAATAAGGATGGATCATGGTGCATGTGTCTAGATTAAAGGGAGCTCAATAATATCAATATTAAAGATAAATTTCACATTCTTGTGATTGAAGAATTATTGGATGAATTACATGGAGCAATTTATTTTACCAAGTTGGATCTCGATTCAGGATATCATCAAATTATAATGAAGACAGAAGACATTCTGAAAACATCATTTTGAACTCATGAGGGTCATTATGAATTTTTGGTCATGCCTTTTGGCCTTACAAATTCACCTCCTACATTTCAAGGGTTGATGAATTCCATTTTCAAACCCTTCCATAGAAAATTTGTGTTAGTATTTTTTGATGATATAATAATCTATAGCAAGTCTTGGAAGGATCATGTTTAACATGTTGACAGGGTGCTCAAACTATTGGAGGAGAAACAATTTTATGCAAAAACCTCCAAATGTTTCTTTGGAGTACAAGAGTTGGAATATCTGGGTCATATTGTATCTTAGGAGGGTGTTAAGGTAGACCCTAACAAAATTAAAGTCATTAAGGAATGGAAAGTCCCCACAACCATAAAGAAGTTGCAAGGATTTCTCAGGTTAACAGGGTATTATCGCAAGTTTGTTAAGAATTATGGGTGAATAGCAACACCTCTACCAACATTATTGAAGAAAGATGAATTTTCATGGACTCCTAAAGCAACTAAGTCCTTTGAACATCTTAAAGAGGCAATGTGCCAAGCACCAGTCTTAGGTAGGCCAAAATTCGCAAAAACCTTTATTGTGGAATGTGATGCCTCAGGAAATGGAATTTGTGTTGTTTTAATGCAAGAAGTAAGACCCATTTCTTTTGAAAGTCATCCAATCAAAGGAAATTATTTACAAAATGCTATTTATGAGAAGGAAATGTTGGCAATACTACATGCACTAAAGAAATGGTGACCTTACCTAATGGGAAGACACTTAAAGGTAAAAACTAATCATGATAGTCTTAAATATTTTTTGGGAAAAATATTATATTCAGAAGAGCAGTGAAAATGGGTCACAAAGTCATTGGGTTATGACTTTGAAATCATATAAAAAAATGGAAGCTAAATGTTGTTGTAGATGCACACTCAAGAAAGGATGAGGATGTGGAAGCATTTCTTTGTGCAATTTCTATTATCCAACCCGATTGGGTAGCTAAAGCAAGGGATGAATGGAATAATTACGAAGAAGTATGGACACTCATTCAAAAATTGCAGCAAGATCCCAATGCATCTGATACGTTTAGTTGGAAAAATGATTCCTTAGGTACAAAGATCACTTATATCTTTGTAATAATTCTCAACTACAACAAAAGGTTCTATTGGAATTGCACACCTCTCCCTTAGGAGGACACTCAGGATTTTTAAAAACTTACCACAGGGTGACGAAATATTTTTTTTTGGATGGCCTTAATGTTGAGAATCTAGAGGGCTAGAGATTATTACAAATTCTCTTCTTAATAATTACTTGTGAGCTTGCTTGAGTTACTTATGTGTTTATTTTCTTTAGCTTGGTTAGTATTTCATCAAGTCAATTATCAAAATGCATGAGACACAAAATTAGGCTCCTAGAGCTAGGACAAAACCTCTCCCTCTTGGAGAGGAAAACCCACAAATAATTCTTCTTATAGATATTCAAATGACACGTACCATGACCCAGACTCAGACCTAGACTTAGGAATGTCTCCAAGATCTTGCCACTAACCTTTTAAACTTGATTCTTCTCTTATTCAACTATCTACTATGTTCTGCCTTAGAAAACTCAGTCTCCAATATTTTCTTGTTGTATTGTGGTTGGAAAGGTAAATCACAGACTTACTTTCCTCACTTTTATTCTTATTTTAGAATTCTTTCTCTTTATACCTTCCCTTCTCCGTCTTTACTATTTTGAATCGTAGCCTTTTTCTTGTTCTAGTATCTGAACTATAGGCTATGACACATCCACAAATACCACCTTATGACTGCTTCCTGAAATCCGCAATTATAGTTTGGAGAAACTGACACTTATTATATTTCAGGTATTTGAACATATTGTTTCAAATTGATCTACACAACTTCAACGTTGTATGTCAAGTAATCATCACTGAAGTTCTTCAACCTTTCCACTGAAACACCTTCCTAGAAATTCGCATCGAAAAACACATTTAAGAATCCGCAAAGGTTGTCTCTTGGATGTCTGCACTTCCTTAGATATCTGCAAACTATCATTGTGTTAAGTCCGCACTTAGTTTAGATATATCCACATAGAACAACCTGTACTTATTTTAGAGACCACCGCAATTTTGCCTCAGAGAAGTCTGCAAATCCTTTTGTATTAACTTCAGATATTTCTGAGATCTCTATGCTAAATGAGTCATAGACAGGGATATATATAGAGGTTACTTATTTGATATGAGGCCAACCATACAACTGATATATAAGTTTAATTTAGCATAGAATATAGGCCGACATGAAGAATTATATACTTCAGCGTTAAGGGTGATTTCATGAGGGTTGTTATCAGCTATTTTCCCACAAGGTCTTGGAGCACATTTTTAGAACTATACACTTCATAAACATGACTCTTGATTAAATCTATAAACATCAGCAAACCCTACTAGACATCAAGAAGAAGTCTATTGGCCTATAATAAATCTTGCTCATGAAACCCATGAAGCAAGTTGAACAAAAATACATTTTATTATCTTTGTCTTCTTCGTTATATAAATAAATAATTACATATTCAACATGAAGACCAACCTAGTTACACTTTTCAACACTTAAATATGATATTCAAAATTTTGTGGCGGAATGTTTGGTTTTCCAACAAAATAATCTTGAGACAATTAAGACCTCGGTACTACTACAGCCTTTATCCATTCCATATCAACATTGGTAGGAGGTTTCAATGGATTTTATCACAGGTTTACCTAAGTCCAAAGGAAAGAGTGTCATCATGGTGGTAGTTTATAGAATTACCTAGTATGCAAACTTCTGTGCATTATCTCATCCATTTAAAGCGATACATTTGCTACTACATTTATGGAAATAATTCAAAAGCTACATAGAAACCTAAATATTATTGTAAGCGATAGAGATCCCATTTTCACTGGAAATTTTTGGACAGAACTATTTTCTTGTTTGGGTACTCAACTAGCTCATAGCTCATCTTATCATCCTCAATCCAATGGGAAAACTGATATAGTGAACAAATGTTTTGAAGGATATCTTTGTTTCTTTGTATCTGATAAACAAACACAATGGGTCAATTGGTTACCTCTCGCTGAATGGTGGTATAACACTTCCTTCCACACGGCAGCAAAAATGAACCCATTTATGGCACTTTATGGATATCATCCACCATCCATCACATCATATTTAAGAGAAAATTTTAAGGTTCAAGTAGTGGAATATCACATCGAGCATCAACAACAAGTTCTCCTACTCTTAAAGGATAACCTAAATTTGGCACAAAATCGAATGAAACAACAGAGAGATCAACATCGCAGCGAGAGAAATTTTGATGTAGGAGACTCGATATTTTTATGGCTGCAACCATACAAAAAAATGTCCTTCAATAAAGATAAGAAGAATAATAAATTATCACCAAAGTACTAAGGTCATTACAAGGTGTTGCAAAAATTTGGTACTATGGCATACAAATTAGAGCTTCCTGCACCTTCCCGAGTTCACCCAGTTTTCCATGTTTCATGCTTAAAGAAGGTGTTGACGAGAAAATATGTCCGGCCAACAGCAGGGGATCTCCCCAGTAAAAGGTCCCAATTACACCTTGAATCATTTGGAATAGGGATCTCGTCCGGGGTGTGGGTCTGGCTACCGTTGATTTCTCCTTTCTTTGGGTCTCGCTTAAACTCTATAAAACAGTGGATACACACCTAATCCAATGATACAAGACATATGATTGATGCATTAAATGTACATGCAACACTATGAGTAGCAAGAGGAAATAATAAAGCATGAAGACCGAAGGAAGTGTTGTTAACAACAGTTCATTAGGGTCATGCTTGTAAATTGTTCTGACCACAAAGGAAACAATTCCTCATAGCAAGAACACCCTTTACTTCCTAAAAGTTTTAAATGGTAACACAAATGCCAATAAACAAATACATTAGCGTTCGTTAAGAAAGTGAAAAAAACTCAACCACCATTAACATACTCAGCAAACTATTATGCAACTGTGATGTGAATTGAAGATGCAGTTCCCTTAATCGAAAGATGTTCAGAAACTGAAAACATAATACTCAACAGTGCTCATACATAAGACAACACCAGATCCACAAAGGGATTTTTCAAAATGCTTGTATTAATCCTTCTATGTGTAATCCTCTGGTAATACAATATACTCAGCTCGAGTCCCAAACAAAAGATCCCTTTACAAGTTCCCGAAGGAAGCATTTATAGAGAAAAGTTTTCCCCTTGGGCTCCCTGACTTTTCGCTTTCCCGACTGTTGGGCTACCGTGCGACCTAGTCTGTTCTGCGACTTGCGACCTGACTAGGTTCTGCGACCTTGCGACCTAGTCGTTGGGTCGCTGGGTCGCACCGTCGGGCATTTGATAGGAGATGTGACTTAGCGACCTAGCGACTTCTGCGACTTGTGACCTTTGGTAATTTGCGACCTGCGACCTCAGACCATCCGCGACCCACGACCTGATGAAATCTGTGACCTGCGACGTCAACAAGTATGCGACCTGCGACCCAGTCACTGGGTCGCTGGGTCGCGTCGTCGAGCGTTTGGCATGGAACATGACTCCGTGACCTGGCGACCTGAAAAAATTTGCAACCTGGGGTTTTATCCCTTCCACATTTCTCCTCTTGAGTTATTCTTAGCTCCTGCCACATGAACCAGCATTTCTAAGTAAGCGACAAACTTCCTCGTCTGGGTCATCATCATAATCTCCTCATGTTACCTGCGTGTAAGCGTATTGGATTAGCCATGTGTAACCTGTTAAATTAGCCTCGCGCATACAAACATTTTATGCATGTTGAGGAAGTAATAAATATATAAACATAGATTCATAAAAGGTATATTGACACATAAAATCAGGAGATTTTAAAGATTAGCTTGGACCCCTGCACAGTCCTGTTCTGTAGGCCATATATGCTTTGGGAAAAGAGGCCACTCCAAAGCGGGGTCGCATAGGTGAAACTTTCTCCCTGGTCGCAACTTTCCTTGGGCACACCTTTCTGCGACCTTGCGACCTCGGAGGGGTCGCACAGTCGCATGGTCACATTTCCTATCCAACAACATGTATTGCGACTCAGCGAACTGGAGGGGTTGCATGACCTTATCTTCTTGTGGGCTGATACTATGGTTCCTGATGCCAAGAGGCGATATATGTATACATGCTTCTTTTTCCCTATCCTGAGGGCTCGGCTCGTGGCATTGTTTGACAATAGACAGGTTATAGACTGGATCAAGAAAGACTAATCTTGAAGCCCATGTGGAAAATATCAGGCACGTCTCACAGGTCGCACAGTCGCATGGGAAATAGGTCGCATTTGTTGGCTGGAAGAAAAATTTGTGACCTTGCAACCCGAAGCTTTTAACTACGACTGCTCTTACAACGGTCGTAGGGTCGCGAGTCGCATTTTCGTTCGCTCTATCAGCTATGCGACTCAGTGTTTGTTTCTTCCACACTTAGTTACAATGTGTGTGAAATGATTTACTTTCAAATTGACCTTTCCACACTCTGTAACCAAATCCACGCTTCATTTACTGTGTTAACAAACTCAGATGGCATGTGCTGAGAACAATGTCGAACATTCATTCTTCCACGCAAGGAAACTCGGTGCTTGAATTCTTTGCATGTTCATTGGAGCGACTATGCACTAGCTGCTTTGCAGGAAAAACTTCAACAAAGCTTACGGTCCAACCCTTCCAGCAGTACGCGGCACATCAAATATTTTTACTGCCCTTCATTTTGCCGAAGCTCTCCGGCTATGTTTTGTTGAAGGCATCATCGTCGATTTCGTATTGGTCATCTCTCTCCTTGAAGCGCTTGTGAATCATGCACGAAAAATCATCCATAGTCAAGCAAAATGGTGCTCGGTCCTGAAAACAGACTTTTAAAACTGTAATTATGCAGAACTGCACTCGTAAATACGTTAAGTTTTGTTTCTATTCTCTCTGCCAAGTGTTAATGGATTCGTGGGGATTGTAAGACTTCTCCGATGGGCTGGCATGCGTTGTGAAACAGTGCGATTATCAATGTTCAAATGCAGGAGGCGACAAATCTTGAAGGCCACCGTCCTTAACGAGTATTTCACGCATAACGTGGCTGACACCTTTCTTCTGTCGAATCAAAAGAAACAAATGGTTGTTTCCCATGAAACTAACGTTCTGCATTAATGGTTGTGCTGGTTCAACGAAGAGTTTTTCTTTTCCTAGTGGGTCTGTATCTGACGATGATGACAGAGCCAACACAGCGGAATCCATGTGCATGCATTCTGGATGGGGATTATGTTGCCATTACTATGGTCTCATTCACGTTGGATAATAGCAAACACTGCCCGCCTCCACCGAAACGCTAATTTATTGACACGGTTCATGCATGGAGAAGAAGACATTAATATGGCAGTTACTAAATATTATAAATGCATTCTGGGGAGGCGTTGAACGTAACGCTCGGCACCGGGAAACTTTCTTCATCAATAGCCATTCCATATTGGAAAAAAAAAGCGAAGGGCAGGAAACAGCTGGTAAAGAGCACAATTATTGCTGACAAGAACGTTGAACCCACTGCATGTTTTAAACGTAACTTTGACCATCATTAAATGTTTCACCATCGTTCGAAACTCCACTATCAAAATGCCTACATCCATTGGCACGTGTTGGTGTAGTTCTATTCCATGTTTTAGTTGAAAAATTTGACCGCTACATAATATATATCTGCTCCAAGCATTCACCGTAAGTTGAAAACGCCTTCGAACCTTTGCGCCTAGTTGTGTTAATATAGGTTTGTCATACACTTCGCCCCATGCTTTAAACATAATTTTAAGTGTGTATTCATATGGTTCACGATTCGTGTCTCAATCATAAAGTTGGACCGCTGTTTTATATGGTTTGGAAACTACATTGGTTGCGCCTTGTCTTAACAATACAACGTACCCTTGGTCCATCGAACGTGCGCCAACTTATAATTTCTTCACATAGTTTTTCTCCGCGATCTCTTATGGCTTTGACACCATATGATTTTTTCCTTGGTTTAATTGTATAAAACCATAAATTTTTCACCCACCGTGTAGCTTGGGTTTAACAAAGATTGCTTCTCAAAGGTGCGTTTAGATATTTGAAATTGTGCCAAAACTATTAATGCACCAATTGCCTGAACAATCAAGCCTAAATCTCACCAACAAACCTACCTCTGTACTTTGATGGATGATAAGGCACTGAAAGAAGCAAATCCAAACTTAATCACCAAATTGACAGTGATGACCCTTCACATACTTATCATGACGCATTTTGAACCTATAAACCATTTCATTCAACTGCGAAAAGTAGAAAAACCCTTTTAGCTGTGCAATTGTCTTGCCACCATCAGCATGTGCACTTTCACACTGCATCTCGGCACGGAAAAGCCTTGAATGAGATTGTCGTTCTCTAGGGAAATCTTCTGAGTCCACTTTGTTCACCAAGCTATAATTCAGGCTAGACTTGTCAAAGTGGTGAAATATATTCCTTTGTGTGCAGACATCGACATGGAGCTGACATTGTGCAGGATCTTCAAACTTCTTCAGAAAATACTCCATCCGGTCCTTACGTAAGCCTGGTGTGCACTAGTGAAGAAATTTTTTTCATCAATGACATAAAAGGCTCTCTCTGCTCAACATGTATCACACCATCCTCCTTTTAATAGTATTGGTCACTTTCTTCTCCTCCTCCCCTGTCTCGCAACTTGGGCCTTGTCGTTGAGCCCAATTTTATTTCCCTTGATGTCGTGACACGACTGAGTTTTTCACCCGTGGGGTCGACTTGTGTGGAACATTACGACATCACAATTACTCTTTGATAATGGTGTCTCTAGATAAAACATATGAGATTAACGAGCTTAAAATACGTATTCAGTCAGCGTGCTTAATGAGCCACGACGAGAGGGCCTTTAATTGTCAATACACAAAAAGGTTTCCATTCAAATGTGTGCATGGCAATCTCATGGCGCAACTGCAGTAAGAGTGTTCGAGCGTATGCTGGATGATCCCCCCCACATATGGTGTGATTGTAGCAACAACATCTGATCATGATGGTGAGAAAGCTCATGAGGGGTTGGGGATAGGTTGGTGGGATGTCACTGGCTGCAGGTCGGGTGAAACACTTTAACGACTAAGCGAGCAGAGGGGGACCCGAAATTTCGAATATACCCAAAATTTTGGGTGGTGTTGTAGCAGCTACAACAAATGGTGAACCACTGGTAGAATCCAGCATCTCTATCAATATCACAACAAAATTTTGAGCCGATATAGTGATGCAAGGGAATATGGGCAAGTTCCGCGGGTACCCTTTGTATTACTTTGGCCCTTTACAAGTATGCCTAATCCTTGTGCCTCAACTAGGTCTCACTAATCAGAAACACATCAAAGAGAAAGCTCACAGACGCCAGTATCTTGTTGATGATGTGAAGAGCAAGGCAGTGGGCTCATTATTTTCAGGATTTTTTAAAGTAAGTTTCTAGTGTTGCTCCGCTGCCAGCAGGCCTGGACAGTACCCCGATGGAGTCACTTCAAGAAATCACAAACGTTTCTCTGCTTCCAGCGAGCCTGGTCAGTACCTCGGTGGAGTCATTGCATTACCTCTCTACGCAGGAAGCCTTTCTCGATCCTTTACCCTTATTTGTTTCATGCGCTTGCAGCACTTATTTTCATGTGCTCGTGGCACTTATTTTCATGGGCGGATGAGGGATCCCGACTTATTTTACGGGCAAGAGAGGTTGTTTCTTGTTTTGCAGAAACTGAAAGATATCCTGATTTGGGTTTACCCTTGTGCCAAACCTTCACATCCCATCTAACACAACAGGAGAAGTGCACAAAACAGATCATTAAGATGTCCAAGACTACGTTGGGCACAAGGCTTAGGCTACAGGTATGGGCCATTCAAACTCATTAGGTCTCCCATAAGCAACTGGCTCGTATCTCCCCAGCTAAATAAGTTTAGACTCATAGGAATCTTGTTGAGACAGCGACTTTGATGACTTGTCCTGAGAGAAAGCTGCCTCTTGAGATAGCCACCGCAACCTCATGCAAAATAATTGGGTTATTGTTTCAGCAATCGGGGCAAACAAAACCGCAAGGTGATAGGGTTGCAATGAGGGCTCATGAAGTGGCAGGCGATATGACAAAAAAATGCTGTAAGGAAGAGAGCGTACGACGCAATGTAATAGGCGAGGCTCAAGATGCAATGCACACCAAATGCGAGAACGATCAACCAGTTGTAGGTGGAAAAGAGGCGCAATACAAGTAGTGACTATTTATGTAGCAACAAGCAACTGAAAATAAAATGAAAGGAAAATACTTGTAACATGATAATGCCTAAGATATCAAAGATAGCAAACACACTTTTAAATCATAAAGTAAAAATTTAGCAAGTAACCTGATCAACAACTTTGAGCTAACAAATTTCTATTAACAGGTCCTAGATAGCCTACACCTAAAACCCTATTTTAACTAATGATGCAGTTAGGTTATGTAAAATCAGCTTTCCAATGCAGCCACCACATTAATTCCTGATCTGCAAGAATGACAATGTTTGCAATCAGAGCCAGCATACAAAATCGTGCACCAACAACAAGACTTACCTAAAGAGCATGTGCGACGGCAAGAAGATCATGGATACTTACCAAAGGACATGCAAGAATAGATTGTGCGAGCTGAATTCCACTTTCATCCTGATACACAGCACCATGTTCTTGAAACTCAACATTTATAAATGACACACATCCATTCATGCGCAATCCTAGGTCTAATGGGCGCTGGGTAAGCCATTGCCTATTTGTAGGCACATCCAGCGAATAGGGTTGGTCGAGTTGACCAGCAAGCTCATCATGGTGTTGAGGACCATTAGTTTTATGGAATGGAAACAATAAGCATGTTCCAAGTGAATTATAAATGCTTGTGCATCCGAGTGCAGAAACCCTAGTTTTGAAAACCCTAGTTCGGGGTTGCTCCTGGGTTTGGTCAAGAGTGTGACGATCAAACCCCGGACCTTCGAGCGGGGGGTTGCCCAACGTTGATGGTTTGGCGAGATCAACAGGCAAGTAGATGTGATCATGGATTGTGGTGGGTTGCAGGATGTTAGTGGGATTTGTATCAGTTCGGCCAAATGTTTGCGCACTGACAGATTGATAATCCAAAGTATCAGATTCTCTAGATTTTCCAGGGTGGGGTGAATTCGATGCAGTTATGCTGGGAGGAACATGGTACTTGGGGATCGTCATTTGAGAAACGGTCGGTAGAAGCTGAGGTGCTTCGATTTTCTGATGGGTACTTGAATCTTCCCAAAGCGAATCATCGAATTCTGGTGTCTCCATATGGTCGGAAAAGAGATGCGAGTGATAGTCCTCAGTGGTATGATGGAGTATGTTTTCAAATAAGCAGGGATCGATGTAACCATTGATTTGATCAAGTTGGATACCTGGAAAGTTAGGCTCCCCGGGAGTTACCAACTAGGATGGGTCAATAAAGAAGACATCTTGAGGTTGCCCAGACAGGAAATTGCTCCTATGGCTGTCTAAATATTCCGAGTGAGAAAAATCAAATCTAAAAGATTTATCAATTTTGAACTGTGAGTGTGAAACACCATCTGCGTGCTTAAGATTGTCGCCAATACCAGTATAGGGAAATTTTGAATGTCTCGAAGAAATTACTGGTGTAGCGGGATCGAGAAACAAACCAAGGAATAATGAACAAACAGATTGAGTCACAGGGGTGTTAACCATACAAGGCTTTTCAACACGCGCATCTGTGTCATTCCAAGAAAACAATGACCTGGTAGGCCCTGTAAGGGAAATGACTGCATCCGGGATAGGAGTCGATTCATAATCTGTATGTGAATCAGATTTAGGACTGTGTCTAGGGAGACATCGAGTGGGCTTGGGGTAGGTTTCATGAACCAGGAGAGATAATGAGCCACTGTGGTTTTCAAACTCTGATTCGACATGGTGCGTGAAAGATTCAAAGTTTGAACAGTCGTTGACTTGTGGGTCGTCATAGGGAACACTAAGCTCAGGCCGGGTTGCTAACTGGAATTTTTCAAGGGAAACGAGAATCACATAGCTGAATTGTTCACTTAACAACTTCCAATCGACATCCTCTTCAGGGAAATCAAAACAATAATGAACAAATCTGATAGAAAATTCATCTAGAGGTTCCTGAGGTTCCATTCTGATGTCATTTAGCTTTATCAATACACTTTGAAAATCGTACCTGTGAAAAGCTTGTTGTAATTCACTGGAAAGTTGTTCAAACGAATGGATGGAAGCTTCCGGCAATGTGTAGCACCATTTCTTAGAGTGACCTTCGAGAGTGAGGAAGAAAAGAAAACAAATCAAACCTTCATTGTCAATTTCGTAGCACTCACCAAAGACACAGAAATCTGAAAGGTGTCGGTTTATGGATACTCCATTTTCACCATCGAATTTTAACTGGGACAAATGATACATAAGTTCATTGAGGATGAGACATCGAGGCTCATAAAACTCCGAAAAACATCTCGGAAGAATGATTTGGGAATGAGCCATTACAGATATGAGATTAACTGCAAGCTCTTAGGGCTCAGCTTGTCATCTGGCCCTCCTTCTAGCACCAATTCTATTGACGGGAAAATCTGTCCGGCCAACAGCAGGGGATCTCCCCGGTAAAAGGTCCCAATTAGACCTTGAACCGTTTGGAATAGGGATCCCGTCCGGGGTGTGGGTTCGGCTACCGCTGATTTCTCCTTTCTTTGGGTCTCGCTTAAACTCTATAAAACAGTGGATACACACCTAATCAAATGATACAAGACATATGATTGATGCATTAAATGCACATGCAACACTATGAGTAGCAAGAGGAAATAATAAAGCATGAAGACCGAAGGAAGTGTTGTTAACAACACTTCATTAGGGTCATGCTTGTAAATTGTTCTGACCACAAAGGAAACAATTCCTCATAGCAAGAACACCCTTCACTTCCTAAAAGTTTTAAATGTTAACACAAATGCCAATAAACAAAGCCATCAGCGTTCATTAAGAAAGTGAAATAAAATCAACCACCATTAACATACTCAGCAAAATGTTATGCAACTGTGATGTGAATTGAAGCTATAGTTCCCTTAATCTAAAGATGTTCAGAAACTGAAAACATAATACTCAACAGTGCTCATACATAAGACAACACCAGATCCACAAAGGGTTTTTTCAAAATGCTTGTATTAATCCTTCTATGTGTAATCCTTTGGTAATACAATATACTCAGCTCGAGTCCCAAACAAAAGATCCCTTTACAAGTTCCCGAAGGAAGCATTTATAGAGAAAAGTTTTCCCCTTGGGCTCCCTAACTTTTCGCTTTCCCGACTGTTGGGATACCTTGCGACCTAGTCTGTTCTGCGACTTGTGACCTGACTGGGTTCTGTGACCTTGCGACCTAGTTGCTGGGTCGTTGGGTCGCGCTATCGGGCATTTGATAGGAGATAAGACTTAGCGACCTGGCAACTTCTGCGTCTTGCGACCTTTTGGAATTTACGACCTGCGACCTCAGACCATCCACGACCCGTGACCTAATGAAATCTGTGACATGTGACCTCAACAAGTATGCGACCTGTGACCTTGGTAAATTTGCGACCTGTGACCCAGTCGCTGGGTCGCTGGGTCATGTCGTCGATCGTTTGGCATGGAACATGACTCCGCGAACTGGCGACCTGAAGAAATCTGCGACCTGGGGTTTTATTTCTTCCACATTTCTCCTCTTGAGTTATTCTTAGCTCCCGCCACATGAACCAGCATTTCTAGGTAAGCGACAAACTTCCTCGTCTGGGTCATCATCATAATCTCTTCATGTTACCTGCGTGTAACCATACTGGATTAGCCATGTGTAACCTGTTAAATTAGCCTCATGCATACAAACATTTTATGCATGTTGAGGAAGTAATAAATATATAAACGTAGATGCATAAAAGGTATATTGACACATAAAATTAGGAGATTTTAAAGATTAGCTTGGACCCTTGCATAGTCCTGTTCTGTAGGCCATATATGCTTTGGGAAAAGAGGCCACTCTGAAGCAGGGTCGCACAGGCAAAACTTTCTCCTTGGTCGCAACTTTCCTTGGGCACACCTTTCTGCGACCTTGTGACCTCAGAGGGGTTGCACAGTCGCATGGTCGCATTTCCTGTCCAGCAACATGTATTGCGACTCAGCGACCTGGAGGGGTCGCATGACCTTATCTTCTTGTGGGCTGATACTATGGTTCCTGATGCCAAGAGGCGATATATGTAGACATGCTTCTTTTTCCCTAGCCTGAGGGCTCGGCTTGCGGCATTGTTTGACAATAGACGGGTTCTAGACTGGATCAAGAAAGACTACTCTTGAAGCCCATGTGGAAAATATCAGGCACGTCTCACAGGTCGCATAGTCGCATGGGAAATAGGTCGCATTTGTTGGCTGGAAGAAAAATTTGCGACCTTGCGACCCGAAGCTTTTAACTGCGACTGCTATTACAATGGTCATAGGGTCGCGAGTCGCATTTTCGTTCGCTCTATCAGCTATGCAACTCAACGACTGTTTCTTCCGCACTTAGTTACAATGCGTGTGAAATGCTTTACTTTCAAATTGACCTTTCCACACTCTGTAACCAAATCCACGCTTCATTTACTGTGTTAACAAACTCAGCTGGCATGTGCTGAGAACAATGTCGAACATTAATTCTTCCACACAAGGAAAATCAGTGCTTGAATTCTTTGCATGTTCATTGGAGCAACTGTGCACTAGTTGCTTTGCAGGCAAAACTTCAACAAAGCTTACGGTCCAACCCTTTCAGTAGTACGCGGCACATCAAATATTTTTACTGCCCTTCATTTTGCTGAAGCTCTCCGGCTGTGTTTTGTTGAAGGCATCGTCGTCGATTTCATATTGGTCATCTCTCTCCTTGAAGCGCTTGTGAATCATGCATGAAAAATCATCCATAGTCAAGAAAAATGGTGCCCGGTCCTGAAAACAGACTTTTAAAACTGTAATTATGTAGAACTACACTCGTAAATGCATTAAGTTTTGTTGCTATCCTCTCTGCCAAGTGTCAATGGATTCGTGGGGATTGTAAGACTTCTCCGACGGGCTGGCATGCATTGTGAAATAGTGCGATTATCACTGTTCGAATGCAGGATACGAAAAATATTGAAGGCCACCGTCGTTAGCGATTATTTCACGCGTAACATGGCTGACACCTTTCTTCTGCCTAATCAATAGAAACAAATCGTTGTTTCCCACGAAACTAACATTCTGCATTAATGGTTGTGCTGGTTCAATGGAGCGTTTCGCTTTTCTTGGCGGGTCTGTATCCAACGGCGATGACAGAGCCGACACAGCTGAATCCATGTGCATGCATTCTGGATGGGGATTATGTTGCCATTCCTATGGTCTCATTCACGCTGGATAATAGCAAACACTGCTCGCCTCCGCTGAAACGCTAATTTATTGACACGGTTCATGCATGGAGAAGAAGACATTAATATGGCGGTTACTAAATATCATAAATGCATTCTGGGGAGGCGCTGAACGTAACGCTCAGCACTGGGAAACTTTCTTCATCAACAGCCATTCCATATTGGAAAAAAATGTGAAGGGCAGGAAACAGCTGGTAAAGAGCAAGATTATTGCTGACAAGAATGTTGAACCCACTGCATGTTTTAAACGTAACTTTGACCATCATTAAACGTTTCACCATCGTTTGAAACTCCACCATCGAAATTCCTGCATCCATTGGCACGTGTTGGAGTAGTTCTGTTCCACGTTTTAGTTGAAAAATTTGACCGCTACATAATATATATGTACTCCAAGCATTCACCGTAAGTTGAAAACACCTTCAAACCTTTGCGCCTAGTCATGTTAATATAGGTTTTTCATACACTCCGCCCCATGCTTTAAACATAAGTTTAAATGTGTCTTCATATGGTTCACGATTCGTGTCTCAATCATAAATTTGGATTGCTGTTTTATATGGTTTGGAAACTACATTGGTTGCGCCTTGTCTTAACAATACAACGTACTCTTAGTCCATCAAACGTGCGCCAACTTATAATGTCTTCACATAGTTTTTCTCCGCGATCTCTTATGGCTTTGACACCATATGATTTTTGCCTTGGTTTAATTGTGTAAAACCATAAATTTTTCACCCACCGTGTAGCTTGGGTTTAACAAAGATTGCTTCTCAAAGGTGCGTTTAGATATTCGAAATTGTGCCAAAACTATTAATGCACTAATTTCCTAAACAATCAAGCCTAAATCTCACCAACAAACCTACCTCTGTACTTTGATGGGTGATAAGGCACTGAAAGAAGCAAATCCAAACTTAATCACCAAATTGACAGTGATGACCCTTCACATACTTATCATGACGCATTTTGAACCTGTGAACCATTTCATTCAACTGCGGAAAGTAGAAAAACCCTTTTAACTGTGCAATTGTCTTGCCACCATCAGCATGTGCACTTTCGCACTGCATCTCGGCACGGAAAAGCCTTGAATGAGATTGTCGTTCTCTAGGGAAATCTTCTAAGTCCACTTTGTTCACCAGGCTATACTTCAGGCTAGACTTGTCGAAGTGGTGAAATATATTCCTTTGTTTGCAGACATCGACATGGAGCTGACATTGTGCAGGATCTTCAAACTTCTTTAGAAAATACTCCATCTAGTCCTTACGTAAGCCTGGTGTGCACTAGTGAAGAAAATTTTTTCCATCAATGACATAAAAGGTTCTTTTTCTGCTCAACATGTATCACACCATCCTCCTTTTAACAGTACTAGTCACTTGCTTCTCCTCCTCCCCTGTCTCACAACTTGGGCCTCATCGTTGAGCCCAATTTTATTTCCCTTGATGTCGTGACACGACTGAGGATTTTGTCACCCGTGGGGTCGACCTGTGTGTAACATTACGACATCACAATTAGTATTTGATAATGGTGTCTCTAGATAAACCATATGAGATTAACGAGCTTAAAATATGTATTCAGTCGACATGCTTAATGACCCACGACGAGAGGGCATTTAATTGTCAATACACAAAAATGTTTCCATTCAAATGTGTGCATGGCAATCTCATGGCGCAACTGCAGTAAGAGTGTTCGAGCGTATGCTGGATGATCCCTCCCACATATGGCATGATTGCAGCAACAACATCTGATCATGATGGTGAGAAATCTCATGAGGGGTTGGGGATAGGTCGGTGGGATGTCACTGGCTGCAGGTCGGGTGAAAGACTTTAACGACTAAGCGAGCAGAGGGGGACCCGAAATTTCGAATATACCCAAAATTTTGGGTGGTGTTGTAGCAGCTACAACAGAAGGTTATAGGTGACCGACTTCTAGTTCAAACAATATTTCCAGAACTTGATGAGGAAGGAAAAATCATATTGGAACCTGAAGCAGTCACGGAAATAAGAACTCGATAGCTACGAAATCGGTCAATTTCAGAGTATCTCATCAAGTGGAAGAACTTACCCACTGAATATTCCAGATGGGAGGATGATAATTTTATACAGAAGCATCCAGAACTACTCAAACATTGAGGACAACACTTTTTTGAAAGAGAGGGACATGTTAGGGCCCTATATTACTAGTGTAGTCCCTTATTGTTGATAGTGTAGCCCCCTTATTGTTATTGGTGTATCCATGTAATCCCCATATTGATATTATTGTGCCCCATAATAGGCCACTATTTTTATTGTTGTGCCCTTACATTATTATTTTTAGATCGGCTAGGATTATATTGTGACCCCATGGACTCCTATATATAGAAAGGAGGTTTTTTCATTTGTTTCATCCAAGAATTGTTCATTTATGTAATGTAAAGGAGGTTTCCCCCTCGAATTGGTTGATTTCTAAGTCGTTGATCTCTCTTTTCTTCTATTTTGGGAATTGGTTTCATAACATCTAGGGATATAAATTGAGAGGACGGATTTTTAAATGTTTATGGTGGATTAGGGCCTTTATCCCCATCTAATATCCTAAAGGTCCCCAGAGGTAGATAGTATCATATATCCAAATTTATTCATAAAGCTAGAAACTTTCACTTGACAAGGTCCTTAAAGCACAACAAACCCTTATCCAAGTTAACAAATGAAGTTTCTCTCTTTCAATTATAGAGGGTTAGCTATTCAGCCCAAAAAACTAGCCCTAAAACAGATGCTTTGGGAGAACATATTAGATGTGATATTTTTGTAATAAATTCTACGTGATTATATGAGCATATACAATGTTTTAAAGGGCGTGCAATGCAATTGGTAATTTTACACTATAGATGCCAAAGGAATATCTAGAGGTATGGATTTATGGATAAACCCCATCACTATAAAAATCCTAAACATTTGGCAATGTGATGGTATCTTAGGAGTGGATATCATCACTGTAGAGTTCAGCATGGAGATTAGAATAGTCAATGTATATGGACCATGTGGGGCAAGGAGGCCATTCTGGAATAACCTTATGAATAAAGAATTTATGAAATCAGCCTACCAAATGATAGGTGGGGATTTAAATTTCTCATTGGATACGTCTGAAATCTCAGGCACCCAGTCACAACAAGACCATCTCTCTGAATTTTTTACTCAATAGATTGAATACAATCATCTCATTGACCTTGGGCTGACTCATATGCTACCCACTTGGGGGAACCAACGAATTGGGGATCAATTGATAGCTCACAAGATCGATCGATTTCTCATTAGAGAATATTTCCTGGACAATATTTCCCTATAAAGACAATGGGTAGGCACTGGGGGTATATCTGATCACTTCCCAATATACTTGGAACTTTTCAGACACACCAAGAAGTCAAATGATCCCTTCAAATTTAATGCCACATTGTTGACAGTACAAGAGTTCATACAAATATTTGTCATAAACAGTTGGAGACATGTGTAATTAAAACAGTGGTGATATGTAGATAGGAGATTTTAGGAAAACTTGAAATTGATCAAACAAACAAAAAAATAGAATGGGAAAAACATAAAAGGAAAAAATATGATGAATAATTCAATAATATCTTTGAGGAACTTAGGTCACTGGAGAAGCCTAGTGGAGGGGGGTATGAAAAAAATGAAGCGAAATTACAATTGATTAAATTTGAATTAAATAAGAAAAAAATCCTCAAGGAAAGAGAAGACACATGGAGGCTTCAAAGTCAATCCATCTAAATCCAAGTGGGGGATGACAATACCAATTTTTCTTAGCAATATGCAGAAGGTGAAAGGGATTCTAACACCATCTGGGAATTATCATACTAATAGGGAAGAAAAGCTTATACCTTTAGTGAGTTGGAAAGGATTGGGGTTAGAAATTTTAGAAATACCTTCCAAGTACAACAAGAATGCACCCTACCTAATATCATATAGATTGCATCTCTTTTTCCTTGTTTTTTTTATGGAGACAAAAATTTCAAACTTATGGCCCCTGTAACATCGGGGGAACTGGAGGTTGTGCTTCACTATTTTAAGAAATATAAGAGTCCCAGACCTGATGGCTAGTCGGTTGATTTTTTCCCGGAATTATATGATCTAATTGGTAATGACATACTGAAGGTCGTAGAACAATGAAAAACCTTGGTAAGATGTATGATGATTTTAATTCCACTTACATAGCACTTATACCAAAGAAGGAAAACCCATAAACTTTTCATTACTTTAGGCCTATCTCCCTATGTAATTGAATTTATAAGATCATTGTAAATATTATCGATAACAAGCTTCGACCTATTCTCTCCAATCACATCTCAAAAGAATGATTTTCCTTCCTAGAGAACCAACAGATTCATGAGGCCATTGGAGTTGCCAAAGAGGCAATTCATATTTTAAAAACCAAGAAGCTAAAAGGAATGATTGTTAGGCTCAACTTGGCCAAAGATTTTGACAAACAAAGTTGGTTGTATATTAGAATGATGCTCACACATCTAGGGTTTCATTACAACTTCATTAATTGGATCATGTGTTGTATCAATACAACCTCATTTACAATACTAGTGAACAGTGTGACCTTTGATTTTTTCCATGTTGAAAGGGGACTTCGATACAGATGCCCGCTCTCTTCATTGTTATTCCTTCTAGTGATGGACTGACTCAGCAAAATTATATCAAATTCCAAAGCTCAAGGATCACTTTAAGGTACATGTATCATTGGAAACCTTACATTAACACATTTTCTATTTGTTTATGATGTATTGATATTGTTATATGGAACAAGAAATGATGCAACCATCTGATCTGAATAGGGAAAAACTAGTTTTTTTGTGTTAGCTTCCTCATCCATATAAAAGAAAAGTGTGCTTCAGGATCATCTCAAATAGCAAGTTCATGAGAGGGTTTATGTGTCAAAATTATGTGTCTTTTATGAGAAATTCATGAGGTAAATTAGTTTTACAATCACATTTAAAACAAGTAAATTTCATAGAATGTAATACACAACAAAAAAATTACACATAGTTGATAAAGTAGTTCACCCCTCTTGGGCTACATCTCCTTGGACCTGCTTCAATGGCTTGGACCTATTTGGATTAATGGTCAATTATCTGATTACATGTAGCTATAGTGCTCCAATGGATTTCCAACCTACTCCAATTGATTCAGAAGACCCATAAACCCCTAAGTAGAGTCTTCTGGCTCTATAAAAGGTCTTGAGGTGAACTAGGCATGGCCTCCTCTCCTAGTGGCCCTAGGCATATTTAATCTTCAAAGTGGAAAAATCACTTACACAAGTGCTCCTCTACCTCTTCAACCTACACCATCATGCCCAGAGCATTCAAATCATCTAGGATATGCTTTTCATGAGCCTAATTTGGTCGAAAAATGCCAAATTTATGGCTTCTTCGATTTCTCCTAGGAAAGCTCCTCTAAATCTGGAGAAACTCTAGTTAACCCCGACACAACTGGAGATAGTGCTGAATTTGGTGGACTTCACAAAACTAATCTATCGAGATAAGAATGATTTATTAAATATAAGTGGGAGTTAAATTGTGGTTAGGTGCTAATAGCATGATTAACAAATTCACAATTAATGAAGGATTAACGCGCAATTAAACATAGGTTATGGTTTAATTAAACCTATTTTAATGTTAAACCTCTGCGCATTTGAATAGGCCTCTGCCATCAATTATGTTTCATGGTCATGTGCATTGGGGCTAGCCCCCCTTTCCTTCTTCCAAATCTTTGTTTAAACATTAAGTATGATTGTATATGTTGTTTTATAAGTACTAACGGATAGTGCAGTTGGTATTTATGTTGCGTTTTGTGGGGGAGGTCATAGGGTCGAGCTCAAACTCCACTCTTCAACCATATAAAACTTTTATTCAAACATACAATATGACATTCTACCATACTTAACAATATTTCGGCCTTTGGGGGGGCATGTGGCGACCTCTGGGATAGCCACATGTCCTCATCCCATTGGTTCCTCAAAAACCAATCATAACTCAACACGTAGCCCATAAATTTAGGCCAACCATAATTTGACAAGTGTCAACACACCATTGGCCAGAGGAAAACCAAAAATTTGACCCCTTTGACCCCGTTTGACCTTTTTTTTAAAATTCATCTATTTGGCAAAGTGGAAAGCAGGCTCTAAATTTCTCATACGGAGTTGGTTTTTAATGAAACGAAGTGCATCGGAATCATGGAAATGAGACCTATCCGATCGTTCTAATTTCAAGTGATTTTGAGCACTTTGAATTTTTAGCAAATTTTTGCCCTCAATTCAATTTTTGATCACTCCTTCCCACTGACAGGATTTTGGACCCACAAAATTTGGTTATCTGATTAGAGTTTAATACTCTTCTCTTTTCCAAGTTTTATCAACTTGATTCTACTTGGAAAAATCTCCATTACAACCACTTGCATTCACTGACATGCCTTGCCTTGCAAATGGCTTGGCACTTCAACCAATTTCCTCCTTTCATTGCTGACTCAATCCAACACTTGATGGTTGCTTGTTGAATACTAAAAAACATCTCGTTGTAACAAATCGATCTCTCTATGCTTGGAAACTTGAATGGTGGCCTTCCCACGGAGAATTATGTTCCTCCTTTTCACACATATGCATTCGATGGAAGCTTCTCCTTGGAAACCACTTTACCAAGTTAAGCCCATCTGAGTGAACTACAACAATGAGTTCCAATATTAGTAATCACAAGAAAATAAATGACCATTATTTTTACCTCCATGATTCCAAATTCCACATCTGAAAGAATGTCTTCATGATCTCTTTCGCTTCTTGGCATCAACACATCAAATGGTCTACAATGGTTGTTGTTTTGGATGCAAAATTGTTGGAATCTTGTCCACTTTCCACTTCTTGATTCCATCATCCTCCAGCATTGGAATGCTGCTCATGCCATGGGTTGAGAATGAAGGCTACTCATGAGCCTCTTGCTCAAGAGTGGAACTTCCAAAATCCTGCAACATCTTGTCACAAGAAAAACCATTAGTCTTGAAAAACACATCATGCAAGAAACATAACTTGATGACCTCTTCCTTTTGCTCCTTCAAAGCAACAAATGTCACATCTTGTGAACATCGCCATGTACTATTACATCTTGGTGCACAAACCCATCGACCAAACACAAGTCGACAAAACGTGCCTCTTCAAAACATTGACTCTTAAGTCAAACAAAAGCATGTACAACAACTTGACGATTCTTTTCCCAAAATAACAAGAATTTCACATTTCATGAAACAATTTGTCAACATCTCCCTTTCATTTTGGAGACAAAATCAACTCTTCCAAGTCAATATCACATGCATGTAACAATCAATCGACCAAAGCAAGTCAATCACTCATGCATGTGAAAATGATCAACACTCTCAAGTTGAAAACATACATGTTAACAAAGCAATCAACCAACACAATTCAATCACTCATGCATGTTCAAGCGCAATGAAACTTTCAAAAATTCCATTGTTCACACACACAAAATCTCTTGCATGTATACAATTATAAACTCTCTCACAAGTACATGAATCCCATTGGCATATACAAGTACTTAATGAGTTGAAATGACCAGATTTTCTACAACAAAGTGAGTCAACATACTCCACTTTCAAACACCTTCATGGTGTAAACATGCAACATGCATTCTAGAGAAAAAGAAATGCATTCGCATGCAAATTGAAACTACAAATTGCCATATTTTCTGCATCTAAGTGAGTCAACAGAACTATACTTTTCCAACATATTGCTTCGTGCAATATGCAGCATAATTTCAAGAGAAAATAAATGCATTCAATTGGCAAAGAAATGCATCAATAAGGCAAGATTTGCATCAATCATCATAGAAATGCAAGGCCTTAATTGGTTAATAAATCTAACCATATCTTTCCAAACCACTTCAATGGCACTTCTTTCAGCTACACTTCATCATGTATATCATCGTGACCCACATCAATTATGGAATCCTCTTTTCCATACTTTCCAATATCTCTCTCCACCTTCTTCAAATGTCGTGGATGTCTTGTTGGATACAAAGTCCAACACTTGTCTACAAGATGACCCCACTTATGGAAACGAGTGCAAAGTAATTGCGTCTTCTTTTCAGCACGGTTTTCATTGTCCATTGGATCTTTTGTATTTCTATCTCCTTTGCTTAGAAAGTTTCCTTTGTATGGCTATCTTCTTCCAACACCTCGAAACAGTATGGCTATTCAAACCACAAAAGGAACATGTAAATTTTCTCCATATCTTATGTGAGAATTTTCCATGTTTATCATAATCAAAAGCAACTTGATTAAAGGTAGATTTATACCTTGCACATTCACCTTTTTCGCCTTCTTGAGAAGGTGAATTCGATGAGGTAGTGGCTCTCTTCGGAATACCAACAATGGCTTTAATGACTTTAGATATTTCAACATCCTCTTGTTTTCCATTTCCATAAGTTGCATGCTTATGAGCATCTTCTTGCAAAGTGGGTGTAAAACTTTTTCATTCCTCATGAACACAAACTTCACAAGCTTGATGTAATGGACATGTAATGAAATTCTTTCTTCAAACACCTTCATGTGCCTCATCGGCTTTGGAACATTGATCGAGGTCCGTCAGCTTCCGGATTTACCCATGATATTTTACTTTTGTGATGTGGTTTGAATTGCACTGAAATAGTATTAGAAGAACACATGTACATGCTTTAAGCAAGAGGAACAAGACAACAATCAGCAACATAAGAACACGAGATGTTGATAACAGATTTCACCTAATGTGGGCTACATCTCCGGGTGCGGTGTCAAAATGGGGCATGTTGCTTCATACAATGCTAGAAATGGTGATGATGTACATGGAATATGTTTTCTATCATACAAGGATATATGCCTTCAAAATGAGTGGCTTGTCTCTCCATGAGACATTCCGCTACAAGAACTCTCATTCACAATAGGCCTCTTATCAACATGACATAAACTCACACAAGGTGACGATGAGGATCCCTTCAACAAGGTTACATAGGGATCATAAAAATCCATGGTGAATACTTCTCACATGAAGTAGAAACATAGATCCCGCAACATATATCAAGCAAGGATCTAACAACATAATTCATCTCATAGTGAATGATAAAGAGGCACATGATAAAAACTACATATACCTCAACCCCTGAAGTTGGATGAAGAAGTGGATGTTGAGCTGTTTAATCTGGCTGCACCTTCAAATTCGTGGTGTTGAGAGGCATAAATTCGACTATCCACACTTAAGAATATAACACCGTTACTCCAATCTGGAAAATGGCCGAAAATGGGAAGCTATGCTACTGAAACGAACATCGCCATTGAGTTCCTGTCACTGAGAGGTGTAAAATCGACATAATTTTGTCCAATTCTGACTCTGGAAAGTTCTGGACATCAAGGAATCTTTCTGATTCCCTCAAGATTCCCTAGGGCATGGTTCCACACCTGCAATAAAAAAATAATATTTCTCGAACTTTGCACCATTCTACTCTTGCGCTCCTTTGTTCGGTCCAATGGCCCCAAATGGGAGAATGAAGAGGGTTTTATGTAGAAATATGTGCTATATATTAACACGAATTAGTTGTTGGGTCATTGGTGTAAAGGCCCACTTGGGCATGCAATGTTCGAGGTCAAGTCCCATCTGCCCCATTTTACATTTTAAACTCAAATTATATTTGGAAATTATAACAACTTGCAGCATTTTTTAATACATAGTCATGGGGTTACAAATTTTGTTAGCATATTAAGGTTGGAGAAACATTTTTTGAAATGATTTGACATAACCGTTGGTTGTTGCATTTGGTAATATATGTTTTTGGTGTTGTTTGGTTGGACCTCCCATGGAGCGGGCCGTCCTACATTGTCAAGCGGGTTCAATTCCCATCGATCCATATATATGTATGGTCATTGTGTTGTATAAGTTGTGGGTTTCAAGGTCGTGGGGTTGACATCCCACCCCCCAAACATTGTGACATGTCGTTGGGCTTCAATCGGGGGGGCAGGGTTTGGCCACCTGCCACCCTAGTTTTAAATTTGTATTTCATTGTAATGAGCGGTGGTGTGGCGGTGGTGGTGGCCCGCCACCCTCATTTTTTTTTAAATTTTTTCTCTTTTAAAAAATAAATTGTTCATTTTTTAATTTAACGAAAATAAGGGTTATTGGGATTTTTAAAGAGGCCATAATTTTTCCCGTTTTCGGGAGCTAAGTTCCCTATTGGTTGACGGTGAATTTGTGGGACACTTAAACCTGGCCCACTGCCCAACTTTGACAAAAACTTTGACTCGCTGTAACTTCTCCATATGGGATCAGATTGGAGATCCATTCGCTCACACCGTTGGAATCAGGGAGATGAGCACTTCAATCTGAACCTAGTTCAAGAGAAATCTTACCACTTTGAATTTTGACCATTTTTAAGCCCTCTTGGTCTTCTGAGGGTGTCTAGAGTCACCTAGATCAAGTATTCTTCATCGTGTTGTCCATAACCAAAACCCAAATACCTAGGCCTTTCCTCAAAAACAATTGGCTCAATTATTCCTTGTGCATGTTTTCCCAATCCTTTACCTTCATAGCCCATCTTCATCAATAATTTCGACCCTGTTCCTCTAGTGTATCTTTCAAAATAACCTACATATTCATTTTGAGAGGAAATTGAAGATAAAATCGATTTTCATACCTCATTTTCATGCAAATACTTGGCTAAGGTTTCATTTTCAATATGGAGTTGAGTCTGCATCTCATGCATCTTTTCAAGAAGCTCTTACTTCTCCTCCTTCATAGCCATCAGTTGCTCTTGAAGTATAGTGCTCTCCTTCCTATCTTCATACATCTCTTGCACCATATCTCTCATGATGTAGAGATTATACAACATCTCTTTATCAAAAGGTCTTGTTAAGGAATATTGATTAGAAACAGTGCTTGATGAAGCTACCAGCACACTTTTAATGCATAAAAAGATTCTTTGTTGTGATTTGAGAGTTGGGTCCTCAATCTTGACCTTCTCCTGAAGAGAGGAGATACACATAAACTTGCACACAGTTAAATTATCCTTGCACAAATACAAAACCAATAGCTAATTTTCTAGCTAACCTTGGCAAACCATCTCAAGGCTAAAATAAGCTAAAGTGTGCTCTCATACCAACTTGATCTGAATATGAACAAACTAGTTCTGTTGTGCTAGCTTCCTCATTAGTATAAAATAAAAGTGTTCTTAAGGATCATCTCAAATAGAAATTTCATGAGAGGGTTTATGTGTCAAATTTATGTGTCTTTTATGAGAAATTCATGAGGTAAATTAGTTTTAAAATCACTTGTACGACAAGTAAATTTTGGAGAATGTAATACACAACAAACACATTAAACAGAGTTGATAAATGAGTCCACCCCTCCTGGGCTACATCTCCTTGGACCTGCTTCAATGGCTTGGTCCTCTTTGGATTAATGGTCAATTCTATAATTACATGCACCTAAAATGCTCCAATGGATTTAGAAGACCCAAAAACCCCTAAGTAGCCTCTTCTGGCTCTGTGAATGGTCTTCAGGTGAACAAGACATGGCCTCCTCTCCTAGTGGCCCTAGGCATATTTAATCTTCAAAGTGGAAAATCACTTACAGAAGTGATCCTCTGCCTCTGCAACCTACAGCATCATTCTCAGAGCATCCAAATCATGTAGGATAGACTCTTCGTGAGCCTAATTTGGTCGAAAAATGCCAAAGTTATGGCTTCT
Organism: Pinus albicaulis; assembly: GCA_034641835.2. Lineage (NCBI taxonomy): Eukaryota > Viridiplantae > Streptophyta > Pinopsida > Pinales > Pinaceae > Pinus > Pinus albicaulis. The sequence continues at coordinate 1,046,304,137 of CM076572.1, forward strand.
TCAGTTTCTCCCAAGAAAGCTCCTCTAAATCTAGAGAAACTCCAGTTAACCTTGAAAAAACTGGAGTTAGCACCAAATTTGGCGGACTTCTCCGAGATAAGAGTGATTAATTAAATATAGGTAGGATTTAAACTGTGGTTAGGCGCTAATTGCGTGATTAATAAATCTACAATTAATGAAGGATTAACACGAATTAAACATAGGTTATGGGTTAATTAAACCCATTTTAATGTTAAACCTCCGCACATTTGAATAGGCCTCCGCCATCAGTTATATGTTGTGGTCATGTGCGTTGGGGCTAGCCCCCATTTCCTTCCACTAAATCTTTGTTTAAACCTTAAGTATGAGTTGGATCTATTGTTTTATAAGGGCTAACAGATAGTGGAGTTGGTATGTATGTTGCGTTGTGTGGGGGAGATCGCGGGGTTAAGCCTGACCTCCTCCCGTCCACCATATAAAACTTTTATTTGAAATACAATATGACATTCAACCATACTAAACAATATTTCGGCCTTTGGGGGAGCATGTGACAGCCTTCCCGCTAGCCACGTGTCATCATACCATTGGCTCCTCAAAACCCAATCATAACTCAACATGTAGCCCAAAAATTTGGGCCAACCATAATTCAACAAGTTAGCACACCACTCGCTGGAGGAAAACCAAAAAATTCACCCCTTTGACCCTATTTGACCTTTTTTTTTAAATCGCTTGTTTTGAAAAGCAGACAACAGGCTCTAAATTTCTCATACGGAGTCAATTTTTTATTAACCCAAAAGTGTCAGAACAAGGGTGGCGAGACCTATCCGGTTGTTCTATTTTCGAGCAATTCTGAGCACTTTTAATTTTTAGCAAATTTTTGCCTCCAATTTAGTTTCTAATCACCATGCTTTATCATATTACTTATATTTTTAAAATGTCCACTGGTATGGATATAAATCCTCTAAAATCTACCATTTCTTCCATAGGATGCACCAGAGATTAAATTTCTTGTATTACGACTAAATTTCCATTCCAATTGGTTGATATGGAGGACATAATAAAATATTTAGGATTCAATTTGAATCCGAATGGCTATAGGAATACATATTGGAATGGTTGATTGCTAAGATAGAAAAAATACTTAACATTTGGTATCTCAGATGGTTTTCCATGACTGGAAGTTTGGTACTAATAAAATTTGTTCTGGAGGTTATCCCTATATTTTGGATGGCTCTCGCCCAGATCTCCAAAGGTATCCTCAATATTATTTGAAAAAATTGTTGTTCTTACTTATGGTGCAGATAAAAAGAAGTTCGTGTATTTTCTTGGATCAAGTGGGAGCGACTTTCCATGCCAAAGCAATGGGGTGGATGGGGCTTGAACCACTTTTGCACTTTCTCTAGAGCATTGGCTGCTAAAGTAGGCTGGAGGCTGATTACAACAAGAATTTTATGGATAGATATTTTCATAAGTAAGTAAATCTACCCTTGTCTCTCATTGATTGGATCTACCTCGACAACAAACATAAACTGAATATATCCAATGTAGAAATTATATCAATGGATTCAATCCGATCTTGTAATGTAATAAAACAAGATACTGAATAATTCTACAATATTTACGGAATACAAAACATGATCTCTCAATCACATGCAAGTAAGAGAAAGAATTAAATCTAATTTAATTCATTGGACCTCTCACTATATCATCACTTATTTAGAACTAGTTAATTTGATTTTAACTCAATTAATTAAGTTAACTGATTCACAACTGCACCCCACTAGTGCATCAACTGCAATTGGACCCCCAAAATATTAGAATCACTTACATGCCTCATCTTATACCCTCAACTCGAATTTATTGAGCTAACTAAGTCATCATGACTTAGTTAACTAATACAAGTTGTTATGAGATTAAATTACAATTTATTGTCCAATTTTTTTAAAGGAAAAATATATTAGACACCCCACATTCCTCAGCAATGTGCATCAGAATTTCCTCACCAACGTTCATCAGAATTTCCTCACTATTGTGCATCAAAAATTCCTCACCAATTTACATAGGAATTTCCTCACCAACGTGGTTGCATTTTCTTGTTGAATCAAGTGCCTTTGTCAATATGTATGCATCCTGATCCTATGTGAGAATGTACTGCAACAACATAATGTGCCTATGAACATAATCTCTGAGATGGGAATACCGAATATCAATATGCTTGGACCTATCATGGAATACCGGATTAACAGATAGTTTAATGCAACTCTTATTATCACAATGTATCATTAGTGGATCCATCTTATGACCGAAAATACCTGTTGGAAATACTGAGATGGGGGATGAATCAATATTTCTTTTCAATTGTTATTTTTACTAGTTAGATTACTTATATTTAGAACAAAAAATGAACAATAATAATAAATTATTTTATTAATTTCTTCTTTGCAATAAATCAAGTACAATATATGTAGGGCTCCAACCCTAGATGAAAACACCGATCTTCAATCTCCTAGGCTCCATGTTATAGCATCATTTTTCACCCTCATGTGATTCATGATTGTCTCTTTGGCCTTGGGCACCCATTCCCACAAACATGAACAAAATTCATAAAAAACAGTGTTAAAAATCCCATATGCGGGTATGCCCAGACTTTTTCGCGTGTATACGCGAGTCCATACACACTTTTCCGCGTATGCCACTAAAATCATTAAAAATATATATAAAAATTCCCTATTTTCGGGCTAGGTTGATGGTTACTCCAGTAGTTCAACCACCCCAGCACGTGGCCAACTGTTTCCAACTAATTGAAACTACTTTGAGGGAGTATAAAAGCCCCTCATGTGCATGGCCTAAGGGAGAGAGAAATTTATAGACATTATACTCTGTTGGAATCCCAATTCAAGTCTGATTTCCCGTGCCTCCTGCACTTTCCCAGATTTTTACAGGAAACCCTTGTTTCCTGGAGATGTTCATCAGTTTATATGTCATCTCGTGTGCACAAGTCTTGAAACTATCCTAGCGAGGCAAGGGCGGGACGGATCTGGACGACGATCTGTTCGAAGATTGTGGAAGGATTCAGGTGATCTCTCCACTTTTACTGCTATACATCTTTGTTAAATAATAAAATACATTCATCTTGGCTAGAATTACATATTAATATCTACTTTTATGTAAAAGAATCTATTTAAAACATTATCGTTTATATGATGTTTCACATGGATTTCACTGACATTTAGGATAAATATATGTTGTACAACTAGATTTCCATGCACGTTTCTTCTTGGTTTTCAGGTTAAGGAGGAAGAAGGGTTGCTGGGGGTTTAGACCCCACGGGATCTACATCAAACGTAGTATTACGGGTGAGTTCTACTATCGATGTTATCTATTTTTTAGCATACAAGTGTGGTTGTGTGAGTCCTTCTTGAATAGCATGCCCTGATCTATGGAGGTTTTGACAAAAGCTCTCAGGGAGTTATTTAAAAGCAGGCGAAAATGAAAACAAGCTGAATCGCATTCTTGTGATTCCATGTTGAATAGTTTGTTGTTTGAAGGTTTCCCAACGATTTTAAACACCTACACCGGTCAGATAACTTTTTCTCATTCAGGGTAGAAAGACAGTTCTTTATCAGGCTTGATCTTCTATTTTCATTGTTACTTTTCTATATGCAGTTTTCTATGCAGATAAGGTAAAATTTATGCTTCAAAGGAGATTCTTTTAATGTCTGTAGGGTTTCAACCCCAACATAATCAGCATATGCACGCTTCTTTCAAAACTATCAAGCAGCGTATGCCTGGGCAAATTTTGAAATTTTTGATTTCTTGACTTTTTAGTCTTGTCTGCCTGTGGAGACCTGTTCCTACAGTGTCTTTAGAGTCTCTGGATTGGGTTGATAGTGGTTCTTCGTCTTTTTCTCTCTTGTTTGATTGAATACTAACTTATTAGGCAAATCTTGTTTTAGTGCTTATTTTAGTTTCGATATAAAGTCTCTTTACGAATTCTTGGAAGCTGTTGTAATCAGAATAGAGAGCTTGTGCTCATATACTCTTTCCTAGCTTTGTGTCTTGCTTTGCGCTTCAATTTTTGCCTATTTTTTGGTTAGTTTTCTTGAGTTCTTTTGACTAGGTCTTGTTGCAATTTTTGAAGAGTCTTTCTTGGTTCTTTGAAGTTTTTGTTTGCTGCAAGGTTGTACTATTCTTCTAGGCTGAGTTACTGAGTTTCTTGTCTTCTTTTGCTCATATAAATCTTGCTACTAAGTGGCACTATAAGATTTGGAGCGTTTTTGGAGTTTTTGCTTGAAATTCAGAGTTGTTTGGCTTGGGATTTGATAGTTTTCTTGGTCCCTTCGAGCTCTTCTTTTTATAAAATTCAAAAGCTCAAAAAACATTTTGTTTTGGCATTTTCTTTTGTTTTGCATTTTTGTTTTCGTTTCGTTACATCTTTTGAAGCTTTGTTGAGATTTCTTGCCTTTGGTTTTTGACTTGATTTAGGAAATGAATTGTCATTGGTTTCTTCCTCTTGTTTCAAGCATATTTTGGTGTCTTTATACTGAGAGTTTCTGATTTTGGGAACTAGTTTGGTGGACAACCGAAAAGAGATAAAACTGAAGGAGCTTTTGGAAATTTCTCTTTGCTTTGTTAGATTTCGCATCTTAGAATTTGCATGCTCTTAGTTATTTGCATTAGGTTCACTTAAGCATTTAGTCTTTTTCATAGTTTTTGCGAGTGTGAGGTTTGTTATCTGAAAAGAAAAGAAAAAAAAAATTAGTCTCGTAGAACCTGTGTAGAAATTTCTTTTCATCGAAAGGCAATTACTGCATTTGCATGTAGTTTGGTTTTCATTAATTTATTTTCTGCGTCTTAAAACACCACAAGTTTCATTTCCATATCCCATTGACTTAATATAACAGCCAATTAAAATAAGCGCTATAGTTTAAAAACAACTAGCAAGTTTTTTACTAAGTGTCATACACCAACTAGCTAGGTTGTAGGGCCTTGGATTAGGTGAGTGGAGAGTTAACTCTCCAAGGCCGCTCAAACTAAAACATAGAAGTTTATTAATTGAGCAAAATCCAACTCCGTTAGGTGGACCGGGAAAGCTCTCCTCCAGAGAGTCAAGCGCGAGGGGAAGTGAAGGCTGAAAAGAGAGATACCCCCTCTCTGATTTACTGGATCTTGCCTCAAGATCGTTCCGCCCGGCTTCTGACATGGATTGGTGCCCATAGTTTCCATTCCTAGGTTCCACACAGGTGACTGCGGGGGGAATACCCGTGGTACCTGAGGCAGACGTCGTATCACTTCCAGCAGTACTTCTGGGGGGTTCCCTTGCGAAGCTTGGGTACTTGTTCCGGCAAAGGCTGTTGTTAGGAGGTCGACGTAACTGTTTCTGTTACCTTTGCTAGTAGGCCTGGGCCATAATTATCCCAGACTACTTTCGGGAGGTCCTATTCTTCGCTTTCTTGTATTTTGGTGTCCGGTCCTAATCACCCGGAGCGGAAATACCTGAAGGCTGCTTGCTTGGCTGTATCTCAGGGATTTTTTGTAGTGAGTGCTCTTTGCTCCTAGCTTGCTTAGCTTTATACTTTTTTTGAGTCTAATTAAAATTTGTTAAAGTGGTTGATCAAGCGCCTCGTCGATCGAGGAGAATCCAAGGGTTATCTCCCGAGAGTGTAGAGCCTTCTTCAAGAAGGCGTAGGAGTAACTTAGCAGGTGAGTATCACCCTGTGGCATCTGACGCAGTGGAGAGAGATCCTCCACAAGGGATTGAAGGTTTCGTAGTTAGTTCTGGTGTTGGTTCCGAGAGGAGCGCTCCGCTCACCTCGAGAGTCTTATTTTCGGGAGAGTTAGGAATAGAAGTAGAGGAAGTACCTGAGTCTCCTCAGTCACTTCGATCTCCTCTTCCTCCTGATTATCCGTTTGTTTTTGAATACATCAGACCTGAGTCAGAGAGACCAGAAGATCCTCCATATTATTCATACCTTTCGATGGCCACAACTGGGAACGCGGCTTCTGCTGTGAGTGTTGCAGGAATTCAGACTCCTGGTTCAGTTGAAGGAGGAGGCACTATTGCTATATCTTTGATTGCTTCTAGTACTGCTGTGTTTGGATCTGGTTTCACCCAAGAACATGCTTCTCAATCTAGTCTCTTTTTTTTTGGAATGCCCACTAGTGGGATTCCTTCTTTTTCCTTTTCTGCTGCTGCAGCTGCATCTACACCCATGTCTTCCATGGCTAGTGGGGCAGCTTCTTTTCAAGGGTTCCCCTTCGGAACTGGGCATATTCCTAGTTCAAATCCTTCTTTAGGGTATTTTTCTTTTACCTCTCAGGCTTAGAGTTTTAACCCTTGGTCTGGAGGTCAGAGTTTGACTACTTTTACAGGTTGGAACCCTGTATTTACTACAGCGGGGGCAGGGAATCAGTTTTGCGCTGGTCACCAAGGGAATGCTTCTTTCCCTTCGTCGAGTGCTTATCAGAAATTTTCCCCTCTTTCTAATGCATGGAACCCCTATCAGGGGCTTTCCTCTTCATTCATTACTTCGGGAGGGGGAACTGGTCTGGTCTTTGGTAACTCTGTGTGGGGAGGGGGTCCTTCTCCAAATGTTGGGTCATTTGGCCCAACATTTTCTACGAGTTCTTTTTGGCAACCTGGTGCCTCATCAAATCCAGGGTATTCTTTTCATAATGTAGGGAATTCATCCCATAAAGGATGGAATCCTCAGGCTTCACCTAGTTTACCTTTTCTGGCAACGTTAAACTTGCCAGATCTATCGAAATTGATGAATGATCCGATTCGATATAGTCCAAGGTGGCCTCCGATTCCCACCAAACTACCTTCAGACATTCCAAAGTTTGAAGGAAAGAATGGAGAGGACCCGGCTGACCACATCACCACCTTCCATTTATGGTGTTCTTCTAACTCCCTGATCGATGACTCGATTAGGTTGAGATTGTTTCAACGCACCTTAACTGGAAACGCTGCCAAGTGGTATATTGAGTTAACTGGGGGCAGTTTTGCCACGTTTGGAGATCTGGCTACAACATTTCTAAATCATTTCCAGTTGCTTGTCCGTTATGATGCCGGGACTGAACTCCTAGCTAATTTTAAACAGGACGATGCAACCCACATTTCTGATCATATTCAGGAATGGCGGAGAAGGAAGAGGCTTATTAAAGCTCATATTCCAGGAGAATTCCTTTTGGAATGGTTTCTGAAATCTCTGCAGTCAGACATTTCTAAGGATGTATCCCTCTCTGGGGTATTTTCCGAGGAGCAGGCCATTTTTAGGGCCCAGCAGCTTGAATTGATATACTCTCAGTTTGGGGTCCTTCATAAATATTTTCCTAATGCTCCTCACTCCAAATTGGACTTATCCAAGACTAAACCCGGTCCTCATGGTGATGGACTTATTGGGTCAATCAATAGTGGTGCAGCTAACCTGCTTAATCAATTGCAGAAGTTGTCTTTACAATCTTCTCCTTCTAGTCAAGCTGTGCCTGTTGAACCATCGCCTTCTCAGTCTTTGTCGGTGAATGCGATTCAGACTTCTAACCCTAAAGAAAATCAACAATCTGAAGGGAAGAAGAGGGGACGTAATAAGAAAAAGGGAAAGAATGGGAAGGGTAATGCAAATAAAACCAACGAGCATGTTGGTGAGGGTCCAAAGGATAAAAAGAAAGTGAATTTTCCATGCAAGTTATGTGCTGGAGACCATCTTACTCACCTTTGCCCTAAAATTCAGGATGTGCAGCGCTTGTTAGCTCAACAGGGTTCTTCGAGTTCCCAGGCTGTGTTGACAAACCCTTTTCCCCAAGGGCGACAGCTAGTTGTTGGCGCGAATCAAAATACTGGGGCTTCCTCTGGGGGCACCCAGGAAGGGGAAATTACATCAAACATATACATGATGAGTGCTCACATGGATGTCGCCACAAGATCCCGTGATTATGGCGAAGACGAGTCTTCGAAAGCCAAGGGTGCTCCCGATGCTACTGAGCCGCTTCACATCACAAAGCCTACTGTTGAGCCTATACCTTGGATGCCCAAAGAATCTACTAAGCATACGATGATTAATCCAAATGACAGGGCTGCCCAGAACTACTCTATTGTGGAAGATCTGGTGCAGATTCCTTGTGCCATGTCGGCTCTTGCGGTGCTCCAGTCTTGTCTGGCTCAGCGCAGTGCTCTGCTCACTGCTCTTGGGGCTGTCTATCCAAAGAATTCTCTTATGATTACATTTGATATGACTAATTTTAAAAAGAGACTCCCCCATCATATTGCTTTTCATATTAAATCATCGTACTGGAAATGCAATATTTTCCGTACGGTCGTTGATGAGGGTGCTTCCACATGTGTGATGTCTCTCACATGTTGGAAGGGAATTGGACCTCCCGCAGCTGTTCCATATGCTACTCTTTTGACTGCGTTTTATGGTCATTCTCACAGACCACATGGTATTTTCCCAACTTTTCCCATCTGTGTTGGGGGAAAAACTGTAAATATAGAGGTTGAGATAGTTGATGCAAGCTTGGACTACAACCTTCTGTTGGGGAGAAACTGGATTTATGATATGGATGCCATTGCATCTTCATTATTTCGGATTATTTGTTTTCGTCACGAAGGGAGGATTGTTACGGTGGATCAACTAGACTATCCTCCTGTAGACCCGAATACATCTACTGACTCAACTATTCCAAAGTTGGATAATACCAAGTCACTTGTTGAGAATTTAGGGGTTGGAATGTATTCTTCTTTGATGGGTACTTTTGATATTCCACCTCCTACGGTTCATATAAATGCAATTTCATCCTCCAGGGCTCCTCTTCGAAGAGAGTTCTTCAGAACTCATTATTTTTTGGACCCTTGGACCTTACCTTCCCCTACAGCCACATTAGCGGAAGGTCAAGTGGGTGGAATGGCATTTCCGATGTCTGCAGCTGAGATTGCTTATCAATCTATTGTTGACTCTGCAGAGTCCATTCCAGCTCCTCTTTCTCCGGAGGAATTGGATGGCGATGTGGCTCCGGCTTGGACACTGAGTTCTTCTTCCGCCCAGGATTGTCTTGATACCACTCTTCCATCTGAAGAGGCCATCCTGGAAGCTATGACTGGTATAGATAGACCATGGGATGATTTGCATCATCGGTCTTACTTTTTACCTGATTTGAGCGAAGTTGAATCAAGTTTTCCAAGTCCTGTGTCTCTTGGTCCTGTTCACCCAGTCTTGAACCCTTTAGCACCAACACAGGTACATGCTGAAGGGAACATGGCTGTGATTTCTCCAACTATCCCAGTGAACATTTCCAGGGATCCCAATATTATAGAGAATGTCTTCATCGGAGTTGAATGTTCCCTTGAAGAGATTCAGATTTACACCGATCTCTTTAAAGAGTATAGGGATGTGTTCACTTGGTCTTATGAGGAAATGCCTGGTATAGATCCATCTATTGTCCAGCATGAGATCAAGACTTACAAAAATGCTAAGCCTGTGAGGAAAAAATTTCTTCCGGTCAATCCTAGGAAGGCTGCAGCTATCAAAGCCGAGGTAGAAAAGTTTCTCAAGGCGGGATTCATTTTCTCGGTTCCTTTGACTGAATGGGTTTCAAACCCTGTTCCTGTAGATAAAAAACAAGGAAAAATTCGAGTTTGCATCGATTTCAGAGACCTTAATAAAGCATGTCCAAAAGATAATTACCCCACACCATTTATAGATCAGATCATTGATGAGTGTGCCGGTAATGAGATTTTCTCCTTCATGGACGGTTTCTCCGAATATAATCAGATTACTATCCATCCTGAAGATCAGCATAAGACTGCCTTTATTTTTCCCTGGGGTATGTTTGCTTACAAAAAGATTCCTTTTGGTCTTAAAAATGTTGGGGCTACCTTTCAGCGGGCCATGTCATATTCCTTCCATGACATCAAACAGATTATCGAGGCATATTTGGATGATTTAGCTGCTCAGTCTCGAAAGAGAATGGATCATCCTACTCACCTTCGTCAAGTATTTGAACGATGTCGTTTCTACAAGATTAGGTTGAATCCGAACAAGTGTTTTCGTGGTCACATCCGGTCGGTTATTGGGATTCATTGTGTCTAGGGAAGGGATTAGGGTAGATCCCTTCAAGGTTGAGGCAATACTTCGGTTGCCTCCCCCGTCGTCTATTCGTCAACTTCAAAGTCTACAAGGAAAAGCTAATTTTCTTCGGAGATTTATCGTAAATTATGCTGAAGTTACCAAAGGATTTATGAGATTGTTGAAGAAGGGAGTTCCATTTTTTTGGGATGACTTCGCTCAACGCTCATTCGATGCTTTGAAAAAAGCATTGACCTCTACTCCTTTATTGAGTCCACCTGATTATAGCAGGGATTTCCTTTTGTATCTGGCAGCAGCAGAATCTACTATTGGTATGGTTCTGGTTCAGGAAGATGATGCTCTTGTAGAGCATGTTATTTACTATCTTAGTCGAGGCTTGGTAGGACCTGAACTCCGGTACACTCCGATAGAAAAGTTAGCTTTAGCAGTTGTTCATGCTGTGCAATGACTCCGGCATTACATTATTCTACGAAAAACTTATGTTTTGGCAGCAGCCAATACATTTCAGTTTGTCCTCAGTAGGCGAGTGATTGGGGGCAAATACAATAGATGGATTGTGATTTTGCAGGAATTTGATCTTGAGTTTATGTCTGCCAAGTCCAAGAAATCATTAGTTTTCACGGAATTGATCTCCGAGTTGCCCTGTGGGGAAGAGATGATCTATGATGAATCCTTTCCGGATGAACATTTGTTTCTTATCTCTTCACAGGATCCTTGGTATGGAGATATCATTGTGTATCTTCAGACTGCGAAGTTTCCCTCTACTTTTTCGAAAGATGAGCGTCGTAAGTTGCGTCACTTGGCTAAAATTACTTGATTATTGGTGATGCTTTATATCGTCGAGGGGTTGATTCAATCCTGAGACGTTGCTTAACTCTCGAAGAAGCTGAGGCTGTGCTGAATGATTGCCACAGTGGAGCTTGTGGTGGTCATTTATCTGGGCTTGCTACAGCCCAAAAGATCTTGCGTGCTAGGTACTTTTGGCCTTCGATTTTCAAAGATTGTATGGAGTCGGTCAAAAAGTGTCATCCGTGTCAAGTTTATACTCGAAAAATGCGCGCTCATCCAGCTCTGCTTTTTCCAGTCATTACTGTTGGTCCCTTTACAAAGTGGGGTATTGATTATACTACTTGTAACCTGCCTTCGGCTAAAGGTCACAAGTACATTATTGTAGCAGTAGACTACTTTACGAAGTGGGTCGAGGCTATGCCTACTTTTGGGAATGATGGTGAGACTGCAGCTCTTTTTCTTTTCAACTAGGTTATTGCTCGTTTTGGTATTCCTAGAGAGATTGTCACTGATCATGGCAGACATTTTCAGAATAGCATGATGGCTGAGTTGGCTCTAAAATTAGGTTTCCGGCAGGAGCATTCATCTCCGTATAATTCTCAGGCCAATGGGCAAGTGGAAACCGTGAATAAATCCTTGAATACAATTCTTCAAAGGACAATTAATAAAGCTCGATCCAACTGGCATATCATGTTATATCCTGCACTTTGGGCATACAGGACGTTAGTGAAAACTGCAACTGGCTTTACTCCGTTTCAGCTAGTTTACGGGTTGGAATCCGTATTTCCCATTGAATGTGAGATTCCTTCTCTTAAGTTAGCTGTTGAACTTCTTCCTGACACTTCTAGTCTTGAAGAACGTCTCCTTCATCTGGAACATCTCGATGACCAGCGTCGGGATGCTACCACGATGAATGAAGCACATAACAACCGAGTTGAAGTTCAGTACGATAAGGCAGTCAAGCCTAGGGTTTTTTCGGAAGGTGACCTTGTTTTGGTCTATGCCCAAGAAAAATATGCCCTGGGGGCAGGAAAGTTTAAGTCTATGTGGTATGGCCCCTTTATCGTTAAAAATTTCCTTAAAAAAGGAGCATATACCTTAGTTGATTTTGAAGGGAATGAGTTGCCGGAGCCTAGAAATGGGCTCTATTTGAAAAAGTATTATGCCTAGGCTTCAGCCTGGCATTGTGCTTTTGTATATAGTAGTTTTGCTTTGTACATATCTGGTTTTTCGATATTTGATGGGATGGTGATGTTTTTGATCTGCTTTGGCAGGTTGTGTCGGATGTCATGAGTCATTTTGGTTTCGCTGATGGTGCTAGTAGACACACCTGGAACTTGGCTTCCGCGGCTTGGGTGCTTCATCATCCATCCAGTCAGTTGTTAGTATCAAGAGGAGTCTGCATTGGTCTTGCTTCCAATAATATAGCAGAATACACTGCAGTTATTTATCTACTCTCGGAGGCAATATCTTTGGGTGTTGATTCGTTGGTAGTTTTCTTGGACTCTTAGCTGGTGCTGTCGCAGTTGAACAATACTTATCGGGTTCGAGATCCATTTTTACTCTGGTTGTTCTTGAGGGTACATTTGTTACAAAGGTCATTTCAATTTTTAACTTTCATTCATATTCCTCGAGCTGAAAATTGGATGGCAGACTCATTAGCTAATCAAGCAATTGATTGGCATATTAATCATTCCATACAATAAAATTCAATCATCAAAAACATCATACATTTTTATACCCGTGATTTAAAATAAATAATTCTACGGTGAAAATTCATAATTTTTAAACTTATGAACGGACAAAATTGATAACAAGGATGGATTAAGAGCTGACCTAGAAAATTAGGCAAAGTTTGACGGTCGATTGCTCCTGTTTTGACGAAAGAGGCTTTTTCTCCAGAGCTCTTTTTCCCAATTCAGCAAGTCATAATGAACCAAATGTGAGGTAACTTGTCTATTTATGCCCAAAAAGTTGAAAAATTTCGCAAAAATTTATTATGCTTATTTTTTCAATCTATCTTAAGCTGCATAACCCGGATGCTTGGAAGTGCCCAGATTGGTATATTTTCAGGTACATTTTGATGAACTCAAGATTTTTTCCGGTTTTTGATCCATGACTTCTGACCCGTCATGGCAGGTATATGATCTCCACTGGCATATAGGTTAGGAAGTCCACTCTCCGTTGCATTTTTCATACTAGCCTCCATTCTGATCATTTTCCATAGGGTCGATCCCATCAGGTCATGAATATTTCACCCATTTCACTCGCCGATTATTTAATCATGACTTGGTGGTAGAGCCTTCCTTTACATGGGCTTCCTAGTTAGTTCCTCGCTATCACTTATTGCCCATGTTGCGTTTTATGTAGGCTCGGGAGTCCTCTTTAGTCCCACCATGACTTATGTGTTGAAGCTTCATTCTTCTTCTTCCTCACTATCATTTTTCTGGCTATTACCCTAGAGGCTCCCTGGTGTTGTTGAGTTGTATTACTGCATTGCATATTGGCTACTTGTTTATCTTGGCCTTTAGCCGGCTTCATTTGGACTCAATGTTTAAGCCAACTTTTGACCTTGTCTATCTGTACAAGTTAACCATTGCATGCACTTGGCTATCGCGACTTGACACCCTTTTACCCATGGATGGAACATTCCTCTGAGTATCGCTTACCAGTTTCCGCCACCTTGCATTGAGCATAGGATTGTTCCTATCCCAGGAACTAGTGCATATGTTTCTTGATACTCGTTCTATCCATTGTACTATAGCATTCTTTTATTCTTTTTCAGGCTTATTATATGAAAAAGACAAAAAAAAATTAAATATAACAAAAAGAGCGGGAACAGAATGTAACTTCGTAATTTGATGGCAGTACAGTATCAGTTTGTCGCCCTTGAACAAAGCACATACACTTATATATTTCCTTCATTTTGGGATGGTTTTAGTTTTGACCTAGGTTCAACCTTTACCTTGTTTCACCGGTCAGTTCTCCCCTGGTTGGTTATCTCTTCCAATCATATGGAGAGTTTGTTTTTGCCTCCTGCATAACAGACTTATACAGGGTCACTTTTTACTGCCATGGTCATCACGAGTCGTGCTTTTTTTCAAGGGAAGTCTAACCAGAGTTGGCCATTCTGCGGTGTCTCTTGACTCATTATTTAGTCGGCCTTCCCGGTCTGGTCAGTATTTTGTTCTATCACATCAGATGTGTTGGTCTTCTGCTCGTGCTGGTTTGAGAAGGTCCCCATTGACTTCTTGCTGGCGGGTTTGTCTCTCATCAACTATGACACATTGCTCTGAGAGTAAACCTAGAGCCGCACCCTGGCCCTATTTCCATCATTGATAGGTGACCTTGTGCTCAGCATTTGATCATCATTATGGGTCTTTGACTGAGTGGTTTCCCCTGTGTTCGACATCAGCATACATTATCACACTTGGGATTCGTGCAATACCTTGATTTCCATTTGACCCTATCGATGGATATCTCGCCTCTGTGTCAGCTTTCATTATTGGTTGGTTTAGAGGGTTTCTTCCGTGCACTAGCTTCATCTTGTGCATATCGGAAACGTACTTTGGTTTTAGTTCTGTCACTCTGCTTCGTCCGATTCCTTCCAAATTTTGGCCTGCGGGTTACACTCGCGCTGGACTGATGTGGGATGTCTTAATGCCTTCCTTCCAGCAGATCTTTTCCCATCGACTCCGATTCATTGCTCTTGGAATAAGGTCTAGAGTATTTTTGTCAGTACCTTAGGTTTTGCAGTCATCAGTGGCAGACTCTTCGCTATCGACAGTGGGGATTCATTATTTCCTCCTGATTGGTAGATTCTTCCAAGTGTTCGACATCAACTCATTCATTCGCACTTGTTAGATTGTACTGGGGCACCTTGACACTCATTTTCATTATTGGTGGTCTGTCTCGCGTTGGTTAACGGTTTACATTATTGACCGATAATCCAACGATTTCTCACATGGTCGACTTCAGCTCATTTATTCCCATTGTGTAGAATTGTGTCGTCGATATCGGTGAAGACCTCGGGTTGCATCAGCATTTTTCGGTTCACTTTTGACAGTCCTTTTCAGTTTCTGCCAGTGATGACGTCCACCCTTATATGTTGCAGTTCAGTATAGAAGCATCTTATATGTTGGCTCCCGAGTTGCGTGATTGTACCATGTGTTCCACC
This sequence comes from Pinus albicaulis, assembly GCA_034641835.2. Taxonomy (NCBI): domain Eukaryota; kingdom Viridiplantae; phylum Streptophyta; class Pinopsida; order Pinales; family Pinaceae; genus Pinus; species Pinus albicaulis. The sequence continues at coordinate 1,046,319,167 of CM076572.1, forward strand.
CCTTATGATTTGGTACTTGGAGATTCAGTTACTTATATGATCAGACATCCAGTTTCAGCATCATTGATCAGCTTTCTATATGTGATACTTAGACATTGATTCTGACTTGTACTTCCGGGCCATGCTCAGATGATTCATTGTGTACTTTCAGTTCAGCTATACTTGTATACATTTTGGATCCATTCAGTACTTTCTATATGATGTATTTTTGACTGAGCATGGGTATGCCCACCTCAGCATGAGTTGACTCTCTGTTTTCTTTCATTGGTTTTTGGCAGGCTAAAATCTGGTGAAGTCCTCCCTTGTCCTTGCGAAGTTCTTTCTATGTGCATAATACATTTCAGCCATCATGTACCCCTTATGACCTCATATATTAGGGGGCATCTGTTATAGCATCATTTTTCACCCTCATGTGATTCATGATTGTCTCTTTGGCCTTGGGCACCCATTCCCACAGACTTGAACAAAATTCATAAAAAACAGTGTTAAAAATCCCATATGCGGGTATACCCAGACTTTTCCGCGTGTATACGTGAGTCCATACACACTTTTCTGCGTATGCCATTAAAATCATTTAAAAATATATAAAAATTCCCTATTTTTGGGCTAGGTTGATGGTTACTCCAGTAGTTCAACCACCCCAGCACGTGGCCAACTGTTTCCAACTGATTGAAACTACTTTGAGGGAGTATAAAATCCCTTCATGTGCATGGCCTAAGGGAGAGAGAAATTTATAGACATTATACTCTGTTGGAATCCCAATTCAAGTCTGATTTCCCGTGCCTCCTGCACTTTCCCAGATTTTTACAGGAAACCCTTGTTTCCTGGAGATGTTCATTCGTTTATATGTCATCTCGTGTGCACAAGTCTTGAAAGTATCCTAGCGAGGCAAGGGCGGGACGGATCCGGACAACGGTCTGTTCGAAGATCGTGGAAGGATTCAGGTGATCTCTCCACTTTGTATTACTGTACATGATGTTCATAATGAAGAAGAACCATCTTGTTCCTGAATTCACGTGTTAATATCTGCTTGCATATGTGAAAAGATTATTATTTAAGCATTTATTATTGTTTATATGATGTTTCACATGGATTTCACTGACATTTAGGATAAATATATGTTGTACAACTAGATTTTCATGCACGTTTCTTCTTGGTTTTCAAGTAAAGGAGGAAGAAGGGTTGCTGGGGGTTTGGACCCCACGGGATCTACATCAAACGTAGGATTACGGGTGAGTTCTACTATCGATGTTATCTAGTTTTTTGCATACAAGTGTGGTTGTGTGAGTCCTTCTTGAATAACATGCCCTGATCTGTGGAGGTTTTGACCCAACAAACCTCTAGGGAGTTATTTCCCGAAACAATCCAACCTTGTTAATTTCGCGCAACTAGGTCCAAACTCCATGTTGTGATGCTCAGATGACGATGCCAATATTTTTATTGGATTCCTCTTTCGGAGAGGTGCAATATTTATCTAAAGATCATCTTGATCCGATGAGAAAAACAATTATCTTAAATTAATTCCACTTATGTGCAAGGTTGGCCAGAATTGTAATGTAGGCTTGGAGCCCCAACAGATGTGTCACACACCCTCACTGATGGATATATATAGGTCAATGTTGGAGGTAATTATTATCCATCTCTCATCACACATTCTCTCTCTGCATCTGATTGGTTTGATCATCATCTTGGAGGCTTCTCTTCACTCACACGTGGGAAAAACAACAGCTAGGGTTTTAGACTGTTCTAGGGTTTCCAACACAAAATTGACCAGCATTGACTTTGGCCAACGCTTGGTCAAATTGACCCAAAAAACTCCCAAAACTTTGATCTCCTCAATCCGCATTTTTTGGCACAAAAAATGAGGCTGGACGTTGACTTTGACTTGGCTATGTTGACTTTCTGCTGTTGTTGTTTTGCATTGACCTTGACTGGACAACAGTGACTTTTGTTGACTTTGGGTTGACTGTTGTAGAAGTTCTCCAAGAGGGTTGTGTGACACATTCTAGTTGGCTGACCGTGAGAAGACTTTTCTGGTTGAAGCATCCAGTTGACCGTCATAACTCACCACAACACATATATTTTTTTGATCAAGTTAAGTGTATTTTTAGCTCGTCTTCCGTTGATCTATTGGTATGTTCTATCAACATTTTACTTTCATATTAATGTGATTGCTATTTGATATCAGGTATAAAGTAAACGTTTCATCAACCATAAAGCATCTACGAAAATTTACATGGTATCAAAGCTAAGGTGAAGACAAAGCCCAAATTTGTATTGAGAGCAATCACCGAAGAAGTAGCATTTGTTAAGGACCCATGGGTACCTCAAATTATAATGGCTTCAAAGCTGATGAAAATTTGACTGGCAAGGATGAATTTCATGCTTGGAAGATGTCTTTGGATTTGATGTTGGAAAACCAAGATGTCATGGACTATGTGCAAGGTAAAATCCAAGAGCCTCCATCATCTGCACCTACTGCCACAAAATCGAAGTATAAGAAAGGGGAAATCAAAGAAAATCTTATCATCCGAGATTCCATCCATAAGATTCTGGTCGCCTACATCTCTGAGTTGTGCACATCTAAGGAGATGTATGATAAGTTAGTAAATATGTTCAGGGCCAAAAATGAAAATCAAGTTCTTTTCTTTAAGAACCAATTGAATAATCTCAAGAAAGGCACCGATGAATCCGTTCAATATTATTTTCTAAAGTTGACCAAAATCAGGAATAATCTTCTTTCCATTGGGGAAATAATAGCTAACCGAGAAATGGTTCTCACCGCACTTGGAGTTATCTCCTCTGAATGGCATGTATTAATTACTACCATTCTCAATAACAATGTGATTCCTGATTTTGACGAAGTGTTGTTGAGGTCCACTCAAGAGGAAACAAGAATGATGGAATATGAAAATGAAGGCAATGTTTCCTTCACCGCTCATGCTAAGAAGAATAACAATGGTGGTCCAAGGAACCATGGAAGATCAGAGGCCTAAGGAAATAAAGGGATATGTTACACATGTAACAAGACTAGCCACTATGCTATAGAATTCCCTAATAAAATGGATTCTCCCGGGGATGATGACAACAACAACAAGAGGAATGGAAATCAAAGTAACAATAGGTTCAAAGGAAAGTGAAAGGCTCCCTCTGGTCACAATGGAAATAGGAAACCTTTCAAAAGGTCAATAAATTCCAGGAATGAGGAATCTAATGTTGTTGATGATAAGAAAAATGAATTCATTCTTGTACCTGCCCTCTCTGCTGCATCTTCACCCGACATCATGAATGTTTGGTTGATTGATAGTGGTGCTTCAAGGCACCTCACTAGGTTTAAATAAGTGCTTTCTGATTTGGTTGAGAAGGATACTAATCTGAAAATTATCCTTGGAGGCAATGCCACCTATCCTGTGAAAGGGACAGGGACTGTGACCTTCCACTTATCTCAAGGTCAAGTCCTCTACTTGCAAGATGTACTATATGTACCTGATTTGAAGAAGAACCTTGTCTCTATTTCAGCCATGGAAGACAAAGGTTTCAAGGTGGCATTCATCGATGGGAAGGTACCCATCTGGAAGAAGAGTTTCAAGGAAGCTCTCACGATTGGGTTTAGAGTTGATACACTCTACCAGGCTGGAGGAATTCCATTGGGGGCTATGACATGTGATACTATTCATCAAACCGAACTATGGCATCAGAGGTTTGGACACCTTCATTACAAATCCCTTCCCGAAGCAAGGAAGGTGGTGACAGGGATGCCTGAATTCAAAAATGATCATGAAGGTGTATGTCAGGGTTGTGCCGAAGGAAATCATACAAGGGGACCTTTCCCCTCAAGTGTCATAAAGACATATGATGTCTTGCAATTGATACATTCTAATTTGTCTGATATGCAGCCTACAACATCCTTGGGAGGATGTTCTTATTATATGACGTTTATATATGAATTCTCTCTCAAGACCTGGATATACTTCTTGAAGAAGAAGGATGAGGCTTTCATGTGGTTTTGTACTTTCAAAGCCTTGGTGGAAAATTAAACAGGGAATAAGATCAAGATTTTGAGGACCGATAATGGCACTGAATATGAGACGAACGAGTTCAATAAATTTTTCAGAGAAGCTGGCATCAAGAGGGAGACGCCAACCATATATACTCCTGAGAAAAATGGTGTTACTAAAAGAAAGAACAGGACCATTGTGGAAGCTTCCTATGCCATGCTATGTGACTAAGGTCTTCTGAAGTTTCTATGGGCAGAAGATGCAAACACTGCTGTGTACATACAAAATTGATGCTCTCATTCCGCTCTAGACTCCAAAACTCCCGAAGAGGTTTTCTCTGGTAAGAAACCTCACGTCTCTCATTTTAGAGTTTTTGGTTGTCCTGTTTATTTTCTTTTGACGAAAGAAAAGAGGAGCAAGTTGGATGCTTCTGGGAAAAACAGAATGTTTGTGGGCTACAATGAAACTTCAAAGGTTTATAGAGTCTATGCACCTGGTCAAATAGAAGTGGATATTTTCCACGATGTTACCTTTGATGAAGATGCTTCCCTCATGAAAGTGATAAATCTTCTGAGCTCTGAGGAAGATCATGAAGTGAGGTCTCGAAATCAGGAAGAACTGAAGGATGAGATGATACCCCATGTTGAAGGATTGATGGAACCTATTGATCCACCTCCTTCAATGAAGAGAATACCCTCATGGCTCCAGGATACTCTCGAATATTCCAAGAGACATATGGCCCCAAGTGTGACATTTCGTGAAAGCAAGAAGCCAAATAGATACCAAGGGTATCTAGCAGCCATGAGTACAATCGTACAATCTAAGCCTAGATCTTTTGAAGAATCCGTAAAGCATCAAGTCTGTAAATATGCTATGCATGAAGAGTATGAGTCCATTATGAAGAATTATGTCTGGGATGTGGTTCCAAGACTGGAGGAAAAAGCTATTGTCACCTCGAAATGGATCTATAAGATCAAGCATGGATCTGATGGTAATGCTGAAAAGTTCAAGGCAAGATTCAGTGCCTGAGGATTTTCTCAAAAGGAAGGCATAGACTATGATGATATATTTGCACCTGTGGCCCGATATACCACCATCTGATCTATCATAGCCCTTGTTGCAATGCAAGGATGGAACCTTCATCAGATGGATGTGAAGACCGCCTTTCTGCATGGTTCAATAAAGGAAGAGGTGTATGTGGAGTAACCTCTGGGGTTCGAAGTCCAGGATAGAGACACCCATGTATGTAGGTTGAAGAAATTCCTCTATGGGTTGAGGCAAGCCCTGAGGGCTTAGTATGAGAGGATAGCTAGCTACTTGATGAAGTTGGGCTTCACCCGTAGTAATGTTGATCCAAACCTTTACTTCAAGTTTGATGAGTCAAAAGGCTCTCATTTTGGTTCTCTATTTGGACGGTCTCTTCCTGACAAGTGTTGACCCTCTCATTCATCAGTGTAAAATGGAGCTCGCTTCTGAGTTTGAGATGAAGGACCTAGGAAGGACGCATTACTTCCTAGGCCTGGAGGTCTGGCAGAGACTTGGCGAGATTTTCCTCTCTCAAGGAAAATACATTGTGAAGCTGCTGGAAAGATTTGGAATGGTGGACTGTAAGTCTGTGTCGACACTGATGGAGCTCAACTTTAAGAAGTTGAGTGGAAGCGTAGTTGGGCCCATTCTAGCAAATCCTACCAAGTATCGTCAACTCGTAGGGGACCTAATGTTCTTAGTGAACACCTGTCTGGGAGTATGTTTTGCAGTGAACACTTTGAGTCAACACATGGTTGATCCTCATCATATTCACTGGGTTGCTGCCAAGAATCTGTTGAGATATATTTGGGGCACGATAAACCATGGGCTGAGATACACTTCTAGGATTTTGAGACTCCATGGATATACTAATGCCGATTGGGCTGGCAGTGTGGTGGATCACAATAGCACATTTGGATGCTTCTTCACACTTGGGTCTGCTTTGATATCTTGGATAAGCAGGAAGCAGAATTCGGTGGCTTTGAGCACTGCTGAGGCTGAATCATTGCAATGAGTATGGCCTGTTGTGAAGCATTTTGTTTGTGAAATATCTTCAGTGAGTTGTTCGGGCATGTGCTAGATACCATCATTATCCTTTGTGACAATGAGAGTGGGATTCGTTTGTCAGATAATCCCATGTTCCATGATCGATCCAAGCATATTGATATCAGGTACCACTTTATCTGGTATATGGTACAGCAAGGCGCGGTAAGGCTCGATCATATAGGAACTTATGAGAAGGTCGCAGATATTCTCACAAAGCCCTTGGGGAAGTTCAAGTTCCTAACCTTCCGTGAGAATCTTGGAATCGTGGAATGACCCTATTATGAGGGTCATGTTGGAAGATGAGATCTAGGAGCTCCAGGGGGCTTTGGGGATAACTTCTTGGAGCTATAAGCAACCACAGGGCTAGACTTTCCAAACATTGTTGTTGCGCTTCTGCCCCACCGTTATGATATTGATTTGGTTCACCTCTCTTTGATCTGTGCCCCGTATGCATCCTACCCATGGAATCCCAGACTCATGGGAAGTACCTCTCATCTTGGCCAATGAGGTGGGAAATGCTAGAGACTAGTAGCAAGACCAATGGACGCACCAGAGATTGTTGTACTCTCTATGTCTAGGATGGCACATGTCCAACCACTTGATCTGGGATCAAGTCTAGTGAGGTTTCGAACCTCCAACTGACTTCAGGTCAGATAAAATAACTTCGGGTTGGTATGTGACTCCTTTGAGTCCTATAGAGGTTTCAGACCTCTGAGTTGATTTTGTCAGTTGGGAGTGATGTCTTTGTGACATCTTTTTTCTGAAATAAAGAAGCCAGCAAAGCAAGTTATGACGGGATGGCAGACAATGTTTGGATGGCACAGGTGGATGGAGTTCTCCCTAGTTGAGAGGGAGTGTTAATTTTGGGCAACTAGGTCCAAAATCCATGTTGTGATGCTCAAATGAAGATGTCATTATTTTTATTGAATTCCTCTTTTAGAGAGGTGAAAGATCGATCTAAAGATCATCTTGATCTGATAAGAAGAAAATTTATCTTGAATTAATTCCACTTATGTGTAAGGTCGGCCAGAATTGTAATGTAGGCTTGGAGCCCCAACATATGTGGCACATACCCTCACTGATGGATATATATATGTCAACGTTGGAGGTCATTATCATCCATCTCTCATCACACATTTTCTCTATGCATATGATTGGTTCGATCATCATCTTGGAGACTTCTCTATACTCACACATGGGAAAAACAGTAGCTAGGGTTTCAAACTATTCTAGGGTTTCCAGCACATAATTAACCAGCATTGACTTTGGTCAACGCTTGGTCAAACTGACCTGAAACTCTCCTAAAACTTCGATCTCCTCAATCCACATTTTTTGGCACAAAAATCGAGGTTAGACGTTGACTTTGACTTAGCTTCATTGACTTTCTGTTGCTATTTTATTGCGTTGATTGTTGACTGGACAGTGTTGACTTTTGTTGACTTTGGGTTGACTGTTGTAGAAGTTGTCTGAGAGGGTTGTGTGACACATTCTAACTGGCTAACCGTGAGAAGACTTTGTTGGTTGAAGCATCCTGTTGACCACCGTAACGCACCACAACACATATATTTTGCTGATCAAGTTAAGTGTATTTTTACCTTGTCTTCCATTGATCTATTGGTATGTTATATCAGCATTTACGTTCATGTTTATGTGATTGCTATTTGATATCGAGTATAAAGTAAAATTTGCATCAAGCATAGAACATCTATGAATATTTACAAACCTATATTTTCCAAGCACTGACTTGGACTTCAAATGCTCCAACCTTGTTAATTCTGAGGCACCAACCTCAAGGGCTCCAACCCTGTATCTAGTTCAGGCTCTGACTTGGTTTCTTGAGGACTGTGATTCTCTCGGGCTCCAAACTTCTTATCCAAGGCACCAACATTTTCTTTTCGAGGCTCCAAGTTCTTAATCTCCAACCCTTTACTTTGTCTAGATATATTTGGTTATACTTCATGACTCCCACTATATTCTTCAATGAGCCCTGACAATCTTCAGTTATCCCCTCACTTAGTCTCCACATCACATCATCAATGACAACCTTAATCTCTTAGAAGGTGTCACAATTTCTCTTCATCGTACCCAACCAAATATCTCAAATCACATCATGATGATATCATGGTCTTCAATTATCTTCACAAACCTTTAATGTGTCTTCAATGAGCTGCCCTAGTTTTGCACCTGCTCTAAGCCTCTTCAAGGGCTTCTTCAATAACTCTCCAAGGGAGTCTTCACAAAGTGCTTCAAGAGTGTCTTCACATGGTGCTCCAAATACTTCAAGATTTGGTCAACAAGCTGCTCCAATAAGCCTATTGTCAAGATCTTCTTCAATTGTATGCCCTTTCAAGTTCATTGTTGTTGCTTCAATTCCATTGTCCAGGCCTCAACACATTATTTTAGCACCTAATTTCCAATGTATCAACCCTTCAATTAGAGGACCGAATATTCAAAAACTCGGGTTTGAGTTTCCAAAATATGCCACAATGGTATTCAAGATTCAATAGTCAATCTGCAATTTTGTTTCTTTTATCCATGGGCATGAGAAACAACACTTTGGTGATTACAGGTCCATGGTACAGTTCTCACACTATTCCAAGCTCCAAATCTCTGCTTCTCTACATTGATGACTTGTTCTCTATCTCAAAAATGAACTGAGGTATTCTCCTCCATGGGTGGTTGTAATGTCTATGTTTTGTCACCAATCTGAGCTTCAGAATACTACAGGTCAAGGTATATATATATAGTATTGTTATTACTAACAAAAGTATGCCCAATAAATATTCAAGTCTTTCTCGGTCTTATTTCTGTCATTATGCCACTTATTTGACTTCTTCACTGAATTATGTGCTTATAATGAGTTTGAACTCATATATATACTATTTTTGACGTGAAGATGAATGTACATGTCCTTTTGTAGTGAGGCCGACTGAGGGGTTTTAGCATAGGTCAGCTTAAGGGCCAGATATATACCTTTAACTTGTAAAATTCAAATCTCCCAAACTATTTGGAGTTTTTGGGTGTGTAAGGGCTCATTATAAAGGAAAAATTATGCCCTAAAATATGGTAAAGAATTCAAATTGAGAAGTTTCCTCTTGGGTAGTGAGAATTATTTTTTAATGAGACTGACCTTGAAATTTAGTGTAGAAAATATTTGGGACAGAATGAGGAGTGTTTGGGACAGCTTGTGGTTATTGATGGCTTCTCCATTTTTTTCACCAATAATATTATTATGAGTGTCATCATGAGAGTATCCAAAAAATTCATCATGATAGTGAATCCATAAATTTCCATTTGGAGAGCTTCAAAGAGTCTTCCAACCACCGTCTAGATCATTAAATGAGATCTTCCAACAATGTCATCATATGCCAGCAAGTGTTCTTCAAGTCCTTCATGTCATGTCTCCAATAATTGTCCATGTCATCAAATTTTATTCCATGTCATCATCAAATGGTCTTCCATGTCATCATCCAATGGTCCTCGATGTCATCATATAGTTTCCAACCATTTCATCAAGACCTTGATCGAATGACATCATCAAGTGTAGTCTTCTAGGTTATCAAACAAGGTACATGATTAACACTTGGAACCTTAAGAATATTCTCCATATTTAAATCATGGTGATTCCAGGCTTATTCATCAAGAGTAAGCACATCATAATTAATGGAATTCTTATTAAACAAGAGGGACTTGTCATCATGAGCAAGGACCTCTTCATACGAGGTTTGTATGATATCACTACAAAGGTTTGACATTAGGGTTTTTATATCTTTACAAAAATATTTATCCTCATATTGACATCAATTAAAACCTTAAATCAACAAAACCAACAAGTATATTCCTCATCCAGATGGCCTCGCATGCAGCCTAACTAGCTGCTTTGTGCTTTGCCTCTGCTGAACTGAGTGCAATTGGTCTTTGTTTCATGTTGTACCAAGATATTGTTGATGATCCTATGCTAAAGATGCCCCTTGATGTGCTCTTCATTTCTGATGTATTTACTGCCCAATCTGCATCGATGAAGCCTTGAAGCTTCACTCCCTCTGTATGTTTTTACCATAATCCATACTCTATAGTGCCCCTGAGATATCTCAATACATGATTCCCTATCTTCCAAAATATTTTGGTTGGCTTAACCATAACTTGAATAATTTGGTTAACTGTGTAGCATATTTCTGGTCGTGTGTTCACCAAATACATAAGTAAACCCACAAGCTACATGTAAAGAGTAGCATCCAGTACCTCACCTGAAGTAGCATCCTCCTTCCTCAAGTTTCCTACAAGAGAAGTCTCCATGGGTTTGTTACCCTCCATGTGGAACTTCCTCAGAATATCCTTGGCATACTTTCCCTGAGATACAAATATATCCCCATCTCTTTGCCATATTTCCAAACCAAGGAAATAATGCGAGAGCCCTATTTCCTTCATCTCAAATTCTCTTGCAAGATCATCTTTGCAAGAAGTTATGAGCTACTCATCACCTGTCAGTATCAGATCATATACATAAAGTAAAATAATAAAAATCTTACCATCAACCATAATATGATATAGGTTTGCATCTGCTTCACTCTTTGTGAATCCCAACCCAGTGAAATAACTGTCGATCCTGGTGTACCAAGCACGAGGTGCTTTGTAATATTCCCAAATGGGAAAAGAAGTAATATAGCACATATAACTGGAAATATGTAGAAATATCAATAGATCAAAGCATGAGACAATAGTAGATCCATTCCATTATGATTATAATAGCAAAATATGTACAAGATCTTGAGGGAAAGATCACTCAAGTTGGGCAAACAAGCCTCCCATGAAAACATACACCTAGGTTTGAAATGTTGTCAATACATGAAATACAGGAATGCAAAAAATTGCATTGTCTATGAGATAATAGTAGATGAAATATAGATAAATATATGACTGCTGATATAATACTCCAAAAAATCTAATACTATATATCCGTGCTCCAAAACATATTTCCAGGACAACCCAGAAAACGTTTCTGGAAATACACACTATACAAAATATAGCAGATTTGGCCCTAGGGATGAATAAACTCTGCAACTGAATCACTGATGGGAGATGGCTGATATGATATACAATATGGCTGATCCTCCTCCAATAGATCTCCTAAATTAAGGGTTTATCCCCTCAAAGGAAACACAACTCCTCCAACTAGGGCAATAAACCCATTGTTGCAGCTGCTCTCCAAAATAACGAAGTCCTTGAGGGAAAGTGCGTTGTAGCTGGTAATAGCTACTTGGTCTGGTGCAAGAATATGAAATGAAGCCATGATGACTTCCTCACAAGCTTCTGGATGAAAGGATGATCCCTCCAATGGAAAACTAGCTAAGAAATTGGAGATCTCTCTCCTCCACTGCTACACCCCTACAACACAACATAGATCTGGAATAGACTGTGATGTATAGGAGACTGAAGCTTGGCTCAATGCCAGATAGTGGTAATTTATCTCAATATAACCTCTCCTGAGTAGGCACTCTAAGTCCCTTGAGGATGAGGGTGGGATTTCCGCTCGAAAACACCCTTGTGCTAAACAGCACGGCAGACCCTGCCAAATAGCAAAAGCATGCTTAGAAATGTCAAATGACAATTCCATATCTAAAAATATCAAAGTCAATAATACAACTCCATGTCTTCTAATGCTACCATCCTCTTCCTTTTATGCTTGGTGAGTTTCCTCACCCTGGGTCCCACTCAATAATGGAACTACTCTCATGAAAACACTCCTCCTAAATGACTGTGTTGTCCTCCATTAATCCTCCATGATCTCCATAACAGCGATATTGATCTGGTCAAAATTGACCTAGTCCACATGCTCTATCCCCTGTTCACACCTTAGGGTGCTTTATTAAGCTGAAATGATGATCCACTTTCACATGAGAAGTGGTTTTATTCTTCATAAAGAGATTTATGGGTCTCCCTACCCACTTATTGTTATAGCACCATTTATCACCATCATCTACTTGATGACTTATGCATTGGCCTTGGGAAACCCTTCCCTTCAGACTTGGACATATTTCTCAAAAAACAATTTCTTAAAACCCATATGCGACTCTGCCCAAACTTTTACACATATACACACGAGTCCATACATAGAGAACCGCATATGCCTTTTTAAACATTAACATATATATATAATTTCCCTATTTTATAGGTGGGGTTTACGATTGTTCCTGTAACTAAACTACCCCAGCTCGTGGCCTAACTGTTCCCAACTGCAAAAAACTAATTTTAGGGAGTATAAAATCCCCTCAAGGGAATGGCCTAAGGGAGGAAGAGAGAGAGAAATATAGATATTATACATTGCTGGAGATCTATCCAAGTCTGATATATTCCCTGTGCCTCCTGCACTTCCTAGATATTTTCAGGAAACCCTTGTTTCATTGAGATGTTCACTCACCCTATGTGACATCCATTTTGCACTATTCTTGGAAGAAAAATTGAGAGGCTAGGGCTAGATGAATCCAGAGGACGGTATGCTCGAAGGTCGTGGCAGATTTCAGGTGATCTCTCCACATTTGTTTACAATACATGTCATTAATAACAGAAGTGCCATCTTGTTCCTGATGTTTACGTGTCAATAATATTTTATACATGTGTAATGATCTTAAATTTTCCATTTAATATTGTTTTTATGAGATTATGCATGCTTTTCACTAACATCTAGAACATATATATGTTGTACAACTAGGATTTTGTGCTTTTTCTTTGTTGGTTTACAGATTTCGAAGCACAAAAAGTTGCAGGGGGTTTACACCCCACGGGATCTACTACAACTGATGGATATCCGGGTAAGGTCTGCAACCTGTAGTTTCTAGTTTAAAGCATAGAAGTTGGTTAAGTGAGTCCTTATTTTAATGACATGCCCCTGATCTGTGAAGGTTTATCAACCCAAGACCTTAGGGTAACATTACCCGAAACACTTATTCACCTATCTAAGTGAAAAAAACAAAACTTTAATATTCCAATTAATTTTGGAATATTACATGCTTGCTTCAGCCCATACAGTGCTATCTTGAGTCTGCACACATGCAACTCTTTGTCTAAGGTCTCAAAACATTTTGGTTGCTTAATGTACACTTCTTCCTCAATAAATCCATTAAGAAAGGTTGTCTTTACATCCATCTTATGTATCTGCCATCCCATATGCACTAAGAGTGCAAAGATGGATATAATCGATAAGTAACTTGCAACTGGTGCAAAATTCTCCTCATAGTCAATTCCCTCTACCTAATATATCCCTCTGGCCACAAATCTAGCCTTGTGTTTCTCCACATTCCCATCTGTTGCTTGCTTCACCTTATATATCCAACTGGATCCAATCACTAAATTCCCCACTGGTCTTGGGACCACTTCCCATGCATTGTTTCTGATAATGGAGTCATATTCCTCAACCATGGAATCAACCCATATGAACTGTTGCACTGCTTCCTCAAAATAGGATGCTTCTGTCACAATACATTCTCTGCCTACACTGTGATGTAGGTTCACCTACATTATTTGTCACATCTAGCATCAATCTCACAGCCTCTTTGGTGCACTTCCTACCACTTCTGGTGGATGGCTCACTAGTACATTTGGCGGAAATTCCGACACTTGGTTCCGACACTTTTGACCAAATGTCGAAAATTTCCCCAAATGTTTTCAATCCCACCCGAAACCGTCGCTATACCGACGCCTAGAGAAATGTGTCGCAATACCGACACTTAGACAAAGTGTCGCAATTGTGACATTTGAAAGAACACGTCGCAATTGCGACACTATGCCCCAAAGTGTCGCTATTGCGACGGCTACTTCCAAACGTCGCAATTGTGACACAATGTCTAAGTGTCGCAATGGCAACATTTGGAGGCATCTGTCACAATAGCGATGCTTTGTTTGTGACACAATGTCTAAGTGTCACAATTACGACAATTAGAGGGAGCCGTCGCAATAGCGATGCTCTGGCCACCGTCGGTATAACAACACTTATATGCAATAAACGACAGTTATATGGCTGTGCAAAAATGGTCGGCTTACAGAGCAGCGCGAGAAGTAGTTAATGGAGGCACCTTTGCGATTACGCATAATTTGGAGAGAAAATAGTAATAATGAGAGAGGCTCCTTTAATTGCGCCTTTGATTTGTGAAGGTATGGATTGTCCAGCCTGCAATTCTATGTTGTCGAGAAAGACTCGCAATCCTCTGGAAACAAGTCTGTTGTGAAGATGCCTGGCGAAGAAACGGACATCGGGTTCACGACTGTTGATGAACACATCGTAGTCTGGCGAAGAAGGCACCAAGGAGGGTATTCTCAGTGAATGAGGGATGTTGAAATATTAATTTCAACTACCTTGTCCTCTGGTCGCTTTCTAAATCTGTTTGAATGGCTCTGTCAAACAGCCGCTTTCTAAAACTGATGAGCAATCAATTTTGGTTTTGAAATCACAGTCCCTGCACACTTAAAAATAGAGCACTGTATTGTTTTGGAAACAGAGAAATTTAATAGTAAACGTGGGAGATTTTAATTCAGAAGAACGTGGTCCCACAGACCACAGACCAAATCAGCCATGTGGAAGCAGGCGATTTGATCGCGTTATTTTTTGGCCTGTCTGCATTGTGGAATTCCGGACCCGAAACATTATAGGGCGGAATTAATTTGATTTTCACGTCACAGTTTTCCTCCGTATGAAAAGCCAAAAAATGGACCCGAATTTTTATATGGCGTATTCTATGAAGTTTTCGCGTCACAAATTAGGGTGACATTAGCAGGCTATTTTGGAACGCGAATTTGTGATTGAAATCGGGTTTATTTTTTTTGAAGTCCGGACGTATGATATAGTTTTATTAATATTTTGTTATAAGTTTTGTTTCACCGCCCGATAGTTATTTAAACCCTTGGCTCATATATAACATATGTGCAAATATTTCACTTTGGGCATTTGTAATGTGGGCCCTGAATACTTTAAATAGGTACATATACATTAGACAGTTTAAAAGTTTTGAGGATTTCACCCCCGGTGCAATTGTTCGTTTATAAGATTATATGATACATGTGAGATAAAGGTTTATTATTTATCATATATAAATAAATTTTATCAATATTGGACATTTACACTTTTATGAGGTGATGTTATAAGTAAATTCATAAATATCTCTTTTTAATCCTCATTTTACTCCATGAATATGTTTGGAAATGAAATTTCAATAGATTAATTTTCTCCTAACGTATGTATCATCAATATTGTACATTTACATTCTTAATTATGAGGTGATGTTATAGGTAAATCCATGAATATCTCCTTTTAATCTTCATTTTACTCCATGAATATGTTTGGAAATGAAATTTCAATAGATTAATTTTCTTGCTATTATATGTTTTACGAAGATATGGTAAGGAATTCTCTTTTGTTCTTCTTAGAAATAATTATATATAATTTTTTATTTTTTTCAAAATAGATTAAAAAAATTATATGAGAAAAATTATTAATTCATCAATATGTGTGTGTGTGTGTTGTGAGGAATAATTTCATAGTTCAACTTAATGGTTCATTATATAATCATGTGATTATCACCAATGATATATCTTAAAAAGCAACTGAAAAGCCATGTGTACAAAATCGATGTATACTCTAGAGAGTGGTTCTCATATCACTATGTAAATTGTTTTATGCTACTTCAACAAAATTATAAGATAAACTGTAATACACATCATATATGCACCATAACAATTGGTACAGGGTAAAACCCACCTGCCACACCTTTGTACTCAATCCAATTTTCTCTGTCAACTCTTCTAGCTGTGGGAGTTTCCTCCAAGGATCATAATACCCCCAAGGCCTGTTATCACCCTAGTAATTCTCAGGTTGTGGGATAAGGATTTTTGTAGTTAAGAACACCAGGGGTAACCAAGAACCGCTTTGGGAATTCAAGATCTAGCCTTCCTGAACTCTAGAGAGGGATCTCTCCATATGATTTAGCTTTGTTTTAGTAACATATATTAGGCTAGCTATGATTGTGTATTTGGGTTTGATTTTAAAAGATTGGTGGGAATAAAGAGATTTCAAGGTAAACGAGAAGGATCTACCAGAATATTGGGCAATGGAGTCAACTCTCTAGGCATGCAGAACTAAGAAATAAGGCTCAGAGATGCAAATGTGCTAAGGGCAAGATAGGTGACCTTCTAAGGCTATGTATAGGCTTGATTTGATGGAGTGGATGGAATCTGAGCAAAAGGGCACTTAAGAATCCTTAAGCTACAGATAAGAAGATTGAAGAAGGGGATCTAACTGGGAACCATAGAACTTCCCATAAGGTTTTACGAATAGGCTATTACTGGCCTACCATCTTTAAGGATGCCAAAAAATTCGTGCAGGCCTGTGATAGCTGCCAAAGGGCAGGACGCCCTGGGCAGTCTGATGAAATGCATTTGAACCCTCAACTAGTGATTGAACCATTTGAATGTTGGGCACTTGATTTTGTTGGCCCTATTAGTCCTCCCTCAAACCAAAAAACATACATCCTAGTTGCAACCGAATATGTCACTAAGTGGGTCGAAGCAGAGGCACTTTCAAAAGCTACAGAGGACTTTGTAGTACAGTTTCTTTTCCAAATATTTGTGCGCTATGGTCTCCCAAGGGACATAATCACAGATGGAAGACCACAATTTGTAGGTAATAAATTAGCTTAAACATTGCAAAACTACCACATTCAACACAAGATTACAACTCCATATCACCCACAGGCCAATGGCCAAGTAGAGAGCACGAACAAAGTAGAAAACATTAAATTTCCAAGTAGAGAGCACGAACTATAGTTGTCTTGAGAAATTTTATTCACACTGAATACTTCGAATTGTGAAGTATTTATACAAAAAAATGTTTACAAAATATCTCAGGAATTGAGATATTTTTTTAATAAAAAATAGGAAAGAAAATTTTAAAAGAGGGATAGCTGCAAAACAGTTTGCAAGCTGTTACCTTTTTACAAGCAAAAATAGAACTGATTATTCTAATTTGAACTGATTATTGTTGTGCACTTTAACCCTGTATTTTTACCATTTGAGGTAACAGTAAAAAATGAATTTCCAAGTGAATTTCCTGTTTTTTATCCATTAAATTCACAGCAGATCTGTGAATTCTTGCTACTTTTCTGCAGAGGGGATCTTCATAGTCTTCAATTTTCTGTAACTTTCATCTGCCTCTGTATACTTGGCAAAGTTAGGCTTGATAGTGAACATATGCCTGATCTCATTATCTAAAAAGAACAGATTTTCAAAATATTGAAGAAGTATTTTGCCTATTGGTGATCCTTGAGGCAGTTGTTGTCTGGCTTGCTCTTTTGCATGATTTCTGATTTTTAGATCATAATCTTTCTTAGGCATTAACTTGTCATTCAATGCGTGAATATCAGGCAAACCTGCTTCTGAAAATGTTTTGTATTTGGCTAAAAATCTTGAGATGGATAAATTCATGTCTTTACACCGGTCCTCTAGATTACTCATTATGTTTCTTTTGTTCAGGACCTTTTGATTTGAAGAATGGTTTCTGTTCTATCAAAAATTTTCAATTCTTCCAACTCTTCCCTGGTTTTACTGTTTAAAAAAGCTATGAGTTGGATTTCTTGGGTTGGTTTTTTGTCAATTTCCCTCCTAGTCTTGTCAATCTCTGCACTAGCAACTTGAAGTAACTCCCTTTGTTCATAAATTATCCGAATTGAAGGCCATTGAGAATGAATGCCATAAATAATTTTGGTCCATAAATGATTTTTTATAAAGGCCACTTGATCTGTAAGATTTACTTGTGCTTGCAGAATCTTTACCTGTTCTTGTAGTCGATCAGCCCTTTGCTCATGTCCTCTAGAAGTAATCAAGGCATCATTTTTGGATTTTTCTAAATTTTTAATAGTGCATTTCAAACTAAGAATCTATTTATCTTGGTCTTGTAGTGTGCTCTTCTGTGAGGATGAAGAAGAAGAGGCAGAGATTAGAGAAGTAATTGGCACTGCAGTTGGCAGTACTCCTTTCGGTGCCAAGTGTTCTGCCAAAGTAGATGGTATAGCAGTGTTTACAGTGGGGATCACTGTAGGAATAACCATTGGTTGTGATTTTCTTAGTTCTTCATTCTCTTTCATTAGAGCTTCTATTTTACTTTCCATTGTTTTTATCTGATCTGTCATTTCATGTACTAGCTGCTTTAAATCATCATTCTCTGTTTTTTGCTGTAGAATTTCTTTTGCTTGAGAGTTTTCACTCTGAGGCAACTTCAGTTGTTTTCTAAGAGCAGCTATATCCTCATTTTTCTGTTTAATTAAGACTTTTTCCCCTTCAATGTTGGTTGGGTCACCCCTTGCTTCAATCACTATATCTTCTAGTGCTTTTATTCTTAAATTATTAGCATACAGTGAGGCTTTGTCCAACCTCATTTGATTTTGGAGGTTGAGCACTGTTTTCTCAAGCCTAATTGATTTCATAGTTTTACTGAAATTTTTGGAATAGAGCATTTCAGTATTGCTCCTATGAAATTCAATTTGATCTAATTCATGAATGGCATCTGCATCCAGTTCAAGATCTGTTTTGGAATAATCTGCCACTGATTTTGGCTCAACCACTGTAAGCTTCAAGAATGACATTACCAATTTATTGGATGAATAATCAAATGCTGAAAGAAGCATGTCTTTGTTTCCAGGATTTTCCTTAAGAAATCTAGAATGAGCTTGATTCTTGAGCTCTTCATTCTTCTCTTTAATCTGTCTGAATCTGATATGAATCTTTGACTCTATATTGTCAGTTTCCTGAGAAGGAGGAGGCAAATCGACAATAGCCTGGTTTTCCTTCATGACTGTATCTTTTTGTTGTGTTCCATTTTTTACATTTTGAAGCTCTTTTAATGTTTGAGTGACTATTCTTGTTGCTTCATCATTTATATCAATATTTACAGCCTTATCCTTTTCTTCTTCTGTTGACTTGCTTCTTTTACTATAAGGAGTTCTGAATTTTATGTCCTCAATAGTCTCAGCTATGAAACTATCTCCTTCTTTGTCTCTTTTATGTACATTATAAATATCTTTGCTTGTAGAAGCCACCTGTACTGTCTGTTCAATCTGTTTGCCTTTGCCACTGTCTACCTGTATTACCTGTACTGCCTGTGAATCATCATCAGATAGGGTGTTTGGCTCCCATTCAATTTTATTTACATATCTTTCAATATGGGGCTTAGGATCATGCAAGTAAACATGCAACTTACATTTTACCCTTATTGCACTCAAAATACCTCGTGGGTCATACTTCCATGTAAAACTACATGGGAACTTATACTCTTTAATTTTGACATTTATCTCATTGGCAACTTTTCTGTTATTCACAATGAATGGCCCAATTTGATTTTTTAGCTTAAATTGGGTCTTTTTCTTGAAAACTATGAAGTGGATTTCATCTACATTCAATAGTTGTCTCAGATATTCTAAAGCAAATATTCTTGTAGTAACAAATCTGGGTAACTTATACGGGGCCAGGGATGAGCCATACACTCTGATTTCTGTATGATTTTTATATAAATACCAATCTCCAGTTTTGTAGCTCTCTGATAACTGCAGAATTCTTCTTGTCTCATCATTGATCCTAGGGATCTCCTCTTTTTCCAAGAGATACATAGCAAGGGCTATAAATGAATCATTGAAATATGTAAAACTATACTTTCTATTAGATTTCCTTAAAATATATGACCAAAATACTACTGATATAACTTTTCCTTCTGCATCCACTTTCTTACATTCAATTGGAAACTTATATGTTTGATAATATAGGAAGAGGTGGAGTAGATAAGAGGAGTATCTGAAAACTTCTTCTTCTGATAATCTAGATAACTGATAATTCATACTTTCAGCAATAAATCTAGCAAAATTGAACTGAATGGATCGTGATTGACCAGGGCTTAGAGTTGACAGAAAACCTAGGATAGCCACATCAGTGAATTCATCACTGGTGTATCCTAGTATGAAGGAGAGCATTGAGACAATCTGTCTAGTTTCATCTAGGAAATCAACGGTGTTGAAAGGAGGATTTAACTTAGGAATATCAACTGGATTCGGACAAAAATTCTGGTATATTTTGAATCTAGCATTGAAATCCAAGTCAAGATATAGTTGGGTTAAATCTTCTATTGATAGGGAAGAAGAATTGGGGTCATGATTCATTTGTAGCATGGAATTTATTGACTCTTCAGTGATGTAAAACAGGCTATCTTTTTCTTTGTTTACAATACATCTTTGTTCTGGCATATAATAGGCTTGGCATAATCTGATAAAGTCAGGAACAGAATGAGTGAGAGGGACAATATATCTAGGCAGATTGGATTCCCAAATTGGAATATCTTTGTCACCCTTTTCCACTGATTTTCCATAGCACCAATTATAGACATCAAGCGGGTTAAATTCTACATTAGGGTCTAGTATTCTACAGTCCAGATCAACTAAAGGGCTCTTCTCTGGAGAAATGACTGGAGGCTGGACTGGTCTGACCACTTCTGTAGAATCAGCCGTGACTGCAGGAGTTGGTTTGTCGATTTTGAAGGACATAAGGTGAGGAATCTTTGAAGAAGACTTCTTTTGAGATTTTGGGCCTCCATTCTTGGGGGTTACCTATTTCTTGGTCATTTTTAATAATGAATGAAGCAAGCTTAAACGGTTTGCTAAGTTCCTTTACGAGAAACAGGGGTTTCTTGGTGAATTTCTACTGAAAATGGGGTTTCTGAGCAGGGTTTTTAGGAAATGAAAGGAATTTAAAGCTCAGAACGTGTATTTAAAATCGATTTCAACAGCAAAACGGACCAGGGTATGGAAAAAACTGCGAGAAAGGGCAATTAGGGATTCCAGGGAAATTTTGACAGAGTTTCCCCTGAAAAATGGACACTTTTTTGCAGTAACTTTGGTAATTATTTGAAATCGACAGGAATTTTGAAATCTCAGAGGGCAACTTCGAAGAAAAGTACCTGGAGAACCAGCGGAATTCGGTTGAAGACGTTGCAGAGGTGCTCAGTCTTCAATTTTTTGAAAATGGCTTCGCAGAGGACAATGTAGTACTTTGTAATGGAAATTCGGGGCAATGGGCGTCGAAAAATGGTACTGGTAGGTTGAAAATGGCTCTGCAAAGTTTCTCAAGGTTCAAACGGCGTGATTTTGAGGAAAAACGGTTCTGCAATGTTTTTACAGGTTTAAAGCGAAAAGGTGAAAATTTGAATGAAAAATATAATTTTAATGTATTAAACGATGGTATAACCATAGTTAAATGACATTAAACTCGGGTTAAACGGGTGAGGTTTAGGGAATATCGCCAGTGGTATTCGCGAGGGTAAATGGTGGTAAGCGAAAACTAGCTTTTCGAACGCGATACAACGTGGTGGCGACACGTAAGCGCGGGTGGTTTGGAAAAACCACCCATTTCGCGCGGCTTTGCCAAAACATCAAACGATTACTTTATGAGTGCGGAAATGTATTAGCGCTGTCGGATTTGGATTCAACAAGCGAACGACCACGATCAAAAGGAAAGGTGCGGGGAAAAGGTAAGTTATCGGGTTCACTTTGGGCCATTGATCTTGGGAAACCGTCGCTATACCGACATTTAGAGAAAAGTCTCGCAATACTGACACTTAGAAAAAGTGTCGCAATTGCGACACTATGGCCCAAAGCGTCGCTAGAAGGCTGCCTCCAAATGTCGCTATTATATGTTTTACGAAGATATGGTAAGGAACTCTCTCTTGTTCTTCTTAGAAATAATTATATATAATTTTTTTTTTTTCTTTTCAAAATAGATTAAAAAAATTATATGAGAAAAATTATTAATTCATCAATATGTGTGTGTTGTGAGGAATAATTTCATAGTTCAACTTAATGGTTCATTATATAATCATGTGAGCATCACCAATGATATATCTTAAAAAGCAATTGAAAAGCCATGTGTACAAAATCGATGTATACTCTAGAGAGTGGTTCTCATATCACTATGTAAATTGTTGTATGCTGTAACTTCAACAAAATTATAAGATAAACTGTAATACACATCATATATGCACCATAACAATTGCCATACAACTAATTTGTTTTAGGATACATGTGGCATTCTAGGGGTAAATTCTATATGATGTGTATATCAATCTATTAGGTGTTGGTAAGTTTTGAGTATCTAAGAAATAATAAGGAATATCCATACATCATGATCTTGTAATGTGATTATAAATTGTGTCTATAATTTCCATAAAATGTATAAATGATTTGTTTAAAAAAAATCAACACAATCAACCCTAAACAATGCTCATGATGTAGAATGTCATTGGCGAAACCAAAATGATGGTCGCATGTCCCATTTCTATGGTAATGGTGATCATATATATGTTGTAGCGACACTTGATGAGTATTTAAATAAATCTTAGAGTGTGACTCATTGTGCCATATTTTTTTAAAGCATGATTTGTTTTCCTAGTTTTTAATAATTTGTTAACATATTTTATTCATTTGGAAAGCTAATTAATGATGCTTTAAGTAATTAGGACCTAATGAGAGATCATCTTCACATATTCACTGAAATATATTTGGTAATTGTAGTCACTATATGGACCGCACATGCATGCTACTTAAGAAAAATTGAAATATAAACTATAATACACATCTTATATCTGCCATAGCAATTGTCATACAACTTATTTACTTCTAAATACATATGAAATACTTCAGTTAAATGCCATATTATGTGTATACCAATATAGTAGGTGTTGGTAAGTTATGAGGATCTAAGAAATGATAGGGTATCCACACATTAGTAGTGCCCTGGTGAATTTTTTGCATAATTTTCTATTTGTTGTAATTTTGTTGCCTGGATTTGTTATAGATTTCAAATAATATATACGATTATCTACCAATTGTTCTTTATAAAGAAGAAGTACAATAAGTAGTCACCTAAAAGTGAGCCATGTGAAAATATTGGTAACATGAGTAACCTGGTAAGCTGTAAATGAAAAGTGAATAACCTCCACTCACCAACAGGTGGCAGGCAGGGTTGGAATTTGGATTTCTCTTTACCCGTCACACAATTTTTTTTGACGTTTTGGTCATTATTTTTCTAGTCAATAAACGTATGTTTAAAATTTTGCACTTCATTAATGATGTTCTCGTAATAAATTAACCCTTCACCAATAAAAGTTTGATTAAAAAAATTGAACGCTCTTCCATTTTCTTTGGATTTTGGAGTGTGATATATCTGTGTCGTGGACTTTTAATACCTAAAGTTTCAAGAGAAATAACTATTTCTTGTCAAACTAATATTTCCTCAATATATGCTATGATCTACTAAAAATTACTTCAAAAATCAAGTAACCTTCCAATATAAAGAAAAAAACATGAACGAGCTTTCCCTAAATTGCAATAAATTTATGTTTATTATTAATATTTCATAATCTGTCTTATAAAAATTGCATAATCGGACTAAGAACAAATCCTCAATGCATTTTTTATTGTTGTTGTGATTAAAAAAATGAGCCAAAAAACGCTAAGGCACTCAGAGAAATCAACCTATGTATTATTTCTCACAAAATCATGTTGAGTAGTGGAGACTAAGCGCTAGATTTTTTTCTGTCCTCAATCTCTCTATTAATTATGTCTATGTAGTTATAAGAATAACAAGCCAAAGAAATCTCAGGCTTCCATAGAAATTAGTCTCTGTGTGCAGAAATTGATGATTCTTGTTGACTAAATGTTATACCATTTAGAATTCTTTGGCTTCGAAATTAATCGAAACCATGATGCTTACCATTATATATATCTATTTTCTCATGTATGAAAGTTGATGCCATTGAAAGTTAATAACTATATATATATATATATATATATATATATATATATATATATATATATATATATATATATATATATATATATATATATATATATATATATATATATATATATATATATGTACATATATATATACATATGTACATATATATATACATATGTACATATATATAGATATGTACATATATGTACATATATATATATATATATATATATATATATATATATATATATTTTTAAATTTAATGATTAATAATAATTAAATTAAAATTCTTAAAAGACAAAATAAAGCCTAATAATCACGAACTATTATGATAATTTAAAAATATAGAACTCAGGCTGAACATAGTTACAAAGATACCAAGAAAAGAAGAGTGCATGTGCATGATAACCTCTTTCTTGACAACCTATGAATGCCATTCTCAATGAAGACTCAAGACTCAACTGGATTGGATTGTGTATCAAAACAGTAGGAATGAATCAAAGTTCAATGAATGAATAACTTGATCGACAAAATTTATAGGGAAAGGTAACTTGACTATCAATCTACTAAACCTCACATCCATGATTAAAAAAACACCCCCACCTTCTCAGTGGTCCCATCATGGTCCACCTATTAAAAAACAACCAACAAATATTATTTTTTTTTATATTTTTGCATGGCCATTGGATAATGATTTACTATGTTTTTCCTACTAAATTCCAATGGATGATTATTCAAAAATATTGAGAATTAGTTTAGTCTCAAGGCATAGCCAAGAGTCTTACTGGATAATTATAGATTACCTCTCCATTGGATGATTGTACATTTTTCATCTACTTTCTCACGTGAATTTCAGTTGATGCTAGATCTTTGCCTTCTATTTCTTTAGTGAAGCTAAGAGTTAACTTTGATCTTACATTAATAAATATACTTGCATGAATATCCATGCTTTTATACTTCCCCACTGTGGTCAATGTTGATGTATGGCCTTGGCCCATTGATCTTAAAATTAACTCACTATTCATATTCAATTTTCTCCAGTTCAGCCCAATAAAATAAGGAAAATAGAAAATGAAGTCCTGATTTTTCTTTCTAGTGCTACTACATAATACAAATACTCTTAAAAACCAATTAATATATAAATTGTCATCATTCATGCTAAAATCAGTTTGAATTTTTTTAATGAATCTGCTTACAATTAATAGATTACATTTCTCACAGAATAAGAGATAATTTAGAACTATGATTTCACAATAATAAATTATCGGGCTCCCACAGGGCGATGAACTTGGTCGGATGTGACCCTTCTGCAGCAGCTCCTGAATCTGCCTCTTGATTTCATCGTTCTCCAGAACAGAGCACCGATAGACCGGTTCGTTGGGTAGCGGCGCACC
Source organism: Pinus albicaulis (assembly GCA_034641835.2). NCBI lineage: Eukaryota > Viridiplantae > Streptophyta > Pinopsida > Pinales > Pinaceae > Pinus > Pinus albicaulis. Next base: position 1,046,344,452 of record CM076572.1, read on the forward strand.
TGGGGTCAGATCAATCGGGTGCTTGACTTGACAGTGTAGAGGAACCCCTGTGGGTGAGGTGAAAATATCCCCATACTCCTCCACAACCTTATCCATTTGTTGTTGTCGTGCAAAGGAGCCTTTTCTGGAGGTCGTGGCCATAGTCTTCTTCTTGCCTTGGGGGTAGATCATCAGGAAAACGAATTTCCTGGTTTGGGAAATGAGCTTACTGCATTGTTTTGCAGTAAGCAAAGAGATAGTAGCAGGAGGTGGTACCTCTGGTATCCTGTACAACTTATTTCCCAAAGTAACAATAACAGCACGAGGCCAAGACTCATACACCGCATGACACTTCCACAAGTATGGTTGTCCTAATAATACATCAGAAACATCAATAGGAACAACGTCGCATGATACCTCATCCATGAAGGGCTTGATGCTATAGGGAAGGCGGCACTGCTGGCTGACGTGGAGATCTCGTCCTTGGTGAAGCCACCCGATGGTGTATGGATGTGGGTGAGCTGTGGTCGACAAGCCCAACCGCTTCACGACATCTGCCGAAATGAGGTTCTTTTGGCTCCCATTGTCGACAATGAACTGTACCGGGGAGCCCTTTACCCACATCTAGGAGTGGAAGAGATGTTCCTCCTCCTCCAGATCTTCTGGTTCCTCCTTCTGGATCTTTGTAGTGGCAACAGTGGCATTGGGCTCCGCATCAATAATCTATTTCCCTTTGTCATTCCCCTTGTCAGGTTCTGTTTCAGAGTCAGAGCATGCATCTGACTCAGAAGCCCACATCTCGACCACCAGCGACTGCTTGGCCCGACACTCACTTGTGTTGCGAGAGAAACTCTTATGGAACTCACAGCACTTTCCCGTGTCCTTCTTTGGCTTTGCGGTGTTGTTCTTTGCTTGTGGCTTCGACAGGTTGTCTTGAGTCACCGTGCCTTGGCTTTGTCCTTTTTTCTGTGGTTTGGGAGCACCTTTCCCTTGCTTTTGATTTGCAGATCCAAAGTCTCGCTTCTTCTATTTGAATTTTTGCTCAATCTTGGCAACATACCTGTATGTCGTACCAAGCAAGGAGATGTCGAGGAACTCCATTACCTCCTAAATGTATCTGTGCAGACAACTATGATACTTTAGCACCAGATGTTTCTCTGAATCTTTGATACCCAACTTGGTGCGCAGGGTATGGAACAGATTCGTCAGCTCATGCACATCTTGATCCCTTTGTTGCTGTAGCGTGGTCCATTGTATGTACTTGTCCTCATAGCTCCCCATGGGATAGTATTGTTCCTTGACGGCGTCTCGAAAATAATTCCAAGTGGGTATGACCGAGAACAGAGAGGGTTCTGTCTCGTCCATTTTCTCACAGTGGGTTTCCCACCAGTCCTTCACATGGGGGGTAGCTTTGAGGAGTGAAAAAATAATCTTCTCCCTATCAGAAAAGTCATGAACCGAGAAATATCCTTCTAATAGATTCAACCATTTATCTATGGCATCTGCATCTATTTGACCCTCAAATATGGGAATGTCAAAATTTACTTGTACCTTAAAAGGAGTCGCACCTCCAGAGTGGCTGTTGGATGCAGATGTGCCACCGGTGGGTAGTCGTTGAAGGATCTCGGTAAAGTTATCCATCATCGCGTTCCTTTTTTTTTCAAGGGCCTCCTTGAGCAATATTTTGATAGGATCTCCTGCTCCCTCATCTTTCTTTTCGTCCCCCATGGGCGTCCGTCGGGGTTTGCGAGGCTGATCTTGCAAAGGTTCCACTAGATCGGTGTAGAAATTTGAATAACTGTTAAATTATTCACTGAGATTATCCTGATCACACACTATTTGAGCTTCATGCATAATACATAATCTCTTCTACTATTGATCATCAATTTGCGGAAATATAAACAATCGCATGCGCACATTAAAACCATAAACAATCACACATATAAACACAGTATTTATGGGAAAGCTTAAAGCTGAAAACCCCCAACTATCTGTATATTATAATGATAGAGATCATGTAACAATCATTGTACAAACTCCTCACAAGCTCTCAGTACAATCTCCAATTGTTACACACTACACAAGCTCAGATCATACAAAACACATGCTCCAATCTACTCCACCTGTTAGCCAGCCTCTACTGCGCAATCCAATATGGATAATTACCAGATCCAGGTTCAAATCCCACTGGTATGTACTGCGCAATCCTCATTGGATTCTCCATCAATGTGTGTGCAAATCTCATGCACCAGTATAGTCACAACTGATAGTCACACTTGCTCTTTCACCTACCTCTTCACTGGTCTCCACTGAAACTGTCCATGCACTGCAGTTAACCGATGTATTCTTTAGTTGATTTATGAGTTAATAATTAGTGAATTAATTAATAATTAATTCACACCACTCTCACTAATTGTATCAATCAGTTAGACTAGATACAACTAGCTCAACCAAGTTAAACTGAACACAACTCCATTAACTATCTCATCAACTCCACCAAACTCTGTCACATGAGTTCTAACTGAAGTCAACCATGCAATAGCTCCACTAAACCCTAGGAATAGCGTAATTCCTTCTGTCAGTTGCATGTGCCACATCCGTGACTCGAACTGAAGTGCTCCAAGAGGATAAGATAATTTTTAGAGTCCAAATATTATTAAGAGCTAATAATATTCGACATATCTATTTTTAGACTGGCAATATAAAAATAGATTCCGCCCAATATGTCTAAAAATAGAAGTCTATATATTTTTTCCGACTTGACCAACCATCCTTAAATAGCATCTTACAACTCATAGAACATGATCCATATGTCTAAAAATAGACTTTGCGCCAAAAATAGCCTGCGGGCCCACTTAGTGAAGGCGACTTCTTTCCACTAAGCTCCTCATTGTGTTTCAATCTCAACACTCCCTCTCAACAAGATAAGGATTATCTGCAACCCCTATTCTGCCCCTGTGGTATTCAAATTTGCTCCTGGTGAGTGCCTTCGTCAAGATATCAGCATCTTGATCCTCCGTAGGAATGTATGAAAGTAACATGATTCTCCGCTGCACACAATCTCTGATATGATGATACCGGATGTCAATGTGTTTAGATATATCATGAAATACTGGATTAACTGAGAGTTTGATGCAACTCTGATTATCACAATAAATCATAGTAGGCTCTAAGTGTGAACCGAACAACCCGACCAGGATCTTCCTCATCCATATAGCCTCGCATGCAGCCAAACTCGCTGCCATATACTCGGCCTCTGCTGAACTGAGTGCCATGGATCTCTGCTTCCTGCTGTACCAAGAAACTGCTATTGACCCGATACTGAAAGTCCCTCCAGATGTGCTCTTTCTATCCGTTGGGCTCCTTGCCCGATTTGCATCCGTGAAGCCACACAGCTTCACCTCATCCGACTGTCTGTACCACAATCCATATCCTGATGTGCCTCTGAGATAACAAAATACATGCTTCCCCGCCTTCCAAAAGAGCTTGGTAGGCTTAACCATAGCTTGTGAAAGCTGGTTAACTACATAGCATATATCGGGTCGTGTATTGACCAGATACATAAGCGACCCCACCAACTGTCGATAAACAGTGGCATCCACTACCTCCGCTGAAGTAGCATCCTCCTTCCTCCACCCACCAGGAAGAGGAGTATCAACAGGCTTGCAGCCATGCATGTTGAACTTCTCCAGTATCTCCCGGGCATACTTACCCTGAGAAACAAACAGTCCACCATTGCGCTTCCAAATTTCCAATCCCAGGAAATAATGAAGGAGGCCCAAGTCCTTCATCTCAAACTCCTTTGCAAGATCAGCCTTGCATGAGTGTATCAACAGTTCATCATCCGTCAAAATCAAATCATCTACATAAAGTACAATGATCAACAACTTACCCTCCACCATAATCTGGCAAAATTGCTCTCACTTCGTAAACTGCATTCAAATGAAATAACTCGTTCATCCGTGTGCCTGCTGAATGCAGGTGCTTGTTTCAACCCATACAGCGCTCTCTTGAGCCTGCACACATGCGACTCGCTGCTGAAGATCTCGAAACCTTCGGGCTGCTCTATGTACACCTCCTCCTCAATGACTCCGTAGAGGAATGCAGTCTTCACATCCATCTGATGAATGTGCCACCCCATCTGCACTGAGAGAGCAAGAATCATCCATATGGTAGAATACCTTGCGACAGGTGCAAAGGTCTCCTCATAATTGATCCCCTCAATCTGTGAGAAGCCCCGGGCAACAAATCTTGCATTGTACTTCTCCACACTCCCGTTAGCTGCCTGCTTCACTTTGTAGATCCATCTCGAACCCACCACTGATTTCCCTTCCGGCCTCGGGACAATCTCCCATGCACTGTTTCTGACAATCGAATCATACTCTTCCACCATGGAATCTACCCATGCGGGGTCCTCCACAGCTTCCTCGAAAGAAGATGGCTCTGTCATGATACACTTGCTCATAAGAGCCATGTATCTATTATACTGGTCAGGTGACTGTCTCTGTCTGCGCTATGATGTAGGTGCTCCTACAACCTTCTCTGCATCTTGAGCCAGTCGCTCAGCTTCTGTAGTGCGCTTCCACCCTCTGATGGTTGGCGCTGCATGAGTGGTCTCTTCCACTCCATGAACCTCATCTTGTGGCTAATCCACATCTTGAGACTCATCCTTAGGAACTAATAGCTCCTCTTCTGCATGCAAGTGTAGCTCCCTCTCAAGCGAACACTTCATGGCCTTCTCCTCCTGAAATTTGATATCTCGTCGCACAACAGTCTTGCGACTGTCTGGAAAATACACACGATAGTTGTGGGGCGTATCAGTGTACCCCAAAAATATCCCAACCTCTCATGTTCCGCTCGGGCCTTCTTCCCCGGCATCCGTCACTGCGATGAATAAATAGGTGACAAATCCTCAAATGGGAAGATGCCCTTAATGCACGCTCCCTGTGTACTCATGCCAAGTATCCTGTGAGGACAACGGTTCTACACATATACTGTAGTATTGCATGCCTCCGCCCACAAGTGAATGGGTAGGACCTGATCATGCAACATCACCTGTGCAGCACCCATGATCGTTCTGTTCTTCCGCTCAGCAACCCCATTCTGTTGTGGGTTATGAGGTGCTATGAGCTCTCTTCGAATTCCTTCTGCGCTGCAAAAGTCCTTGAATTCACCAGAGATGAATTCACCACCATTGTCGCTCCTAAGAGCCTTCACCTGCTTCCCCGATTCCTTCTCAACCAGCGCCTTGAACTCACAGAACTTTGAGTATGTCTCACTCTTCTTCTGCATGAAGAATATCAGCACTTCCGAGAATAATCATCAACAAATATCACATAGTACCTGTGCTTTGCTGTCAAAGCTACTGAGAAAGGTCCACACACGTCTGTGTGAATTCTCTCAAGGATCGTCGTGGCGCGAATATCCTTCTCGTGAAAGGTGGCTTTCACGGGCCTTTTCCCAAAGTACATCCCTTGCACTGATCTGACTGCGCAAGTGTACCTTTGGCAAGCCCGGTAGAAATCTGCTGCAAAATTTTCAAAGCTCCATGGTGAAGGTGGCCCAATCTCCTGTGCCATAGCTCACCATCATCCCGGCTCACCACTCATTTTGCCTTGCCTGCCATTGCTGCGTAGCCATCTACCTGCAATTGATAAATGTTCTTAACTCGAACCCCTATCCTCTGGGTTTCACCAGTTGCCTTACTGCACAGGAAAGCCTTTCCCTCGCTAAATACAACATCATATCCCTTGTCTTCTAACATGGCCACCGAGATCAAATTCTTCTTCAATCCTGGAACATGCATCACTTCCTTCAATACGAAGGGTTTACCAGAATCCATCTCAAAGGAAATGGTACCGATACCAGTCGCACTGTATCTACCATCATCGCCCATCTCGATGTGCACGCCAAGATCTTTCTCATCCAAATCAGTAAACAAATCTCGATCTCCTGTCATGTGAAAAGACGCACCACTATCCAGAAACCACAATGATCCTGCCACACTTGAAACCAAGCATGCGATCAGCAAAAAATCCAGCTCAAACTGCGAGGCTAAGCCCTCTCCAACAAGTACATCAAGCATCCTCGCTTTATTTTTTCTTCTTCTGCGGACAATTTGTGGCATAATGTCCGTGTTGGTGACAGTGAAAGCACTTCACCTTGGACATGTCCTGCTTCTTGCCTTTCGCACCAGATTGATAAGATTTCTTTTTCTTCCCTTCTTTTCTTTGGTAGCCAAAGCGCAATTTTCTTCATCAAATGCCTTTGATGAAGATCCGTCCCTGGTACTTCACCTTATCTCCTCTTGCACAAGATCCGACCAAAGTCGCTCCCATCCTGGCAATTTCTCCCGACCATTGACAGAGTCCCGATAGGAATGCCAACTCTTCGGAAGCCCAAGGAGAGCCAAGCTCACCAAGTCCTCATCATCTACAGTCACCCCCACACTTCCTAGCTCATCCCTGCATTGGGTGAACTTTGTGAGGTACTTGGGCATATTGTCGCCTTTCTCCATCTTTATGTTTCTGAGTTTATCCTTGAGCGCCAACTTCCTCTGGTCGCTCTTGCTTTGGAATAAATTTGTCAAGGCTTTCCACATCAAATATGGAGAAGCCTTACCATGCAGGCTGGACACTATGTGATCCTTCACGCCCTCCAACAGAATCCTTCGACACTTTGCTTTCTTCTTTTGCCAAGCCTCAATTACGGCATCATCGCTAGAAGTAGGCTTTGGGACTTTAGCATCTATGAACTCCTTCAGCCCATTGTCATCTAACACCGCCTCCATCCTATCCTTCCATGCAGTATAATTCGAGCTGCCCTCAAAGGCATACTCCAATCGCAATCCGTTGAAAGACATCTCAACTTCGACACCAAGAAAACACTGCTGCAAATTCGAATTCCACCAGCACAAAACTCAACCACTTCAATGTTCTGCAATTGCTCCAATGATCAATACTCTATTGATACCATGTAGAAATTTGAATAACCTAAGTAAATTCTGCACCGAGAGATTATCCCGATCTAACACTATTTGAGCTTCATGCATAATACATAACCTCTTCTACTATTGATCATCAATTTGCGGAAATATAAACAATCGCATGCGCACATTAAAACCATAAATAATCACACATATAAACACAGTATTTATGGGAAAGATTAAAGCTGAAAACCCCCAACTATCTGTATATTATAATGATAGAGATCATGTAACAATCATTGTAAAAACTCCTCACAAGCTCTCAGTACAATCTCCAATTGTTACACACTACACAAGCTCGGATCATACAAAACACATGCTCCAATCTGCTCCACCTGTTAGCCAGCCTCTACTGCGCAATCCAATATGGATAATTATGAGATCCAGGTTCAAATCCCACCAGTATGTATTGCGCAATCCTCATTGGCTTCTCCATCAATGTGTGTGCAAATCTCATGCACCAGTATAGTCACAACTGATAGTCACACTGCTCTTTCACCTACCTCTCCACTAGTCTCCACTGAAACTGTCCATGTACTGTAGTTAGCTGATGTATTCTTTAGTTAATTTATGAGTTAATAATTAGTGAATTAATTAATAATTAATTCACACCACTCTCACTAATTGTATCAATCAGTTAGACTAAATACAACTAGCTCAACTAAGTTAAATTGAACACAACTCCATTAACTGTCTCATCAACTCTACCAAACTCGTCACATGAGTCAAAATTTGAATTCAACCATGCAATGGCTCCACTAAACCCTAGGAATAGCGTAATTCCTTCGTTAGCTGCATTTTCCACATCCGTGACTCGAACTGCGTTCCAAGAGGATAAGATAATGTTTAGAGTCCAAATATTATTAAGAGCTAATAATATTCGACATATCTATTTTTAGACTGGCAATCTAAAAATAGATTCCGCCCAATATGTCTAAAAATAGACATAGTCTAAAAATAGACTTTGCGCCAAAAATAGCCTGCGAGCCCACTTAGTGAAGGCGACTTCTTTCCACTAAGCTCCTCATCTTGTTGCAATCTCAACAATCGAGCCCTAACTCCTTATACCCCGACCTCGTTGGGGACATGCAAAGAAGGATCGAGAAAAAGCAGACCGCTCTGATACCACTGATCCGTATTTATGCAGGAACACAACAGAATAAACACATAACCATAAATACAGAGACGCGACGGAAATAACACTTCATTTTATTAATATCAAAGAACTGAAATTTTCTTATAGACAGAATGGAAATAAAACTAGCTAGGGCGTTGGTAGCTATCTCTGAGGAGAGATGTGACGGCTACAGGCCTCTGAACTGAGTTACAATGAGGCTCGAGGGCCTATTTATTATTGAGAAACAATGGAGAACCCTAAAAATCCAAAAACCTAATCCTAGGAGATGAAGCGCCAAAACTATGGGCCCCGTTTGGGTAAATTGGTGTTTCAACTTCCCAGGGACGTAACTTTGGCATACTATCTCTGTTTTACGCACATGATACATCATTACAAAGATCTATCCGAGGACTACAAATTTTGCCACAAATATAATTTTGGAATGGAATGATACAGAATGACATTCGCTGGAGGCGCGATGCCCAAAAAATGTCGTTTAGGGCCTCAAAACGGCTCCGGAAGTTCAGGACCCGAAAAACTGCTAAAAATAGTAAGTTGTGCCGAAACTGAAAAACTGAAAGAGAAAATGGTGGGGCCCTAAGTGGAATAGGCGGGTGGCCACCAGTATCCACCTGGATCATTAAGTGAGCCAAAAAAGTAACTTTCGTTACTTTTTGAGTACAGCCTTGCAATTGTGAAGAGGACTAGTGTTGCAAAATTATTGGTAAGTGGAAATTAAAGGGTGTAAGAACGTTTTTGAAAAAATTTCAAACGTCAAAATTAAGTCTTCTATCCTTCCTAGCACCTCATGGAAAACGGGAATCCGCAAATTCTAGTCGTCAAATATGTGCAAAATGCCTTATGACGGGCAAAATGGAGGACTGGTCCTATGCTGCTACATGAGTTAGGGTTTCATGTGGCAACAGGGAACCTTGTATAGTTTTTCAAGGATAGGAAAGGAGATATTGTCAGTTAATCATCACATGAAACTTCATCACCATTTGAAAATTGTGTCCTAATTTGAAACAATAAGACTACCCAACTATTTCATTATTTAATTTTGATTGTGTAATACAAAAAAATATCCTAGATAACTTAAATAATATAAGCACTTTTGCAAAAATTTAGTGGAGAGAACCTTCAATTACATTTATTTTGAAGTTCCACTTGCATTTTAAGCCATTTTAATTAGTCTTTCATGGCTATCTAATAAAAATTTCAACCTCTTGTAGAAATTTGTTTTTCACTTGTATTAGAAATGCAAAAATCAAATGTAAATAAAAATGATTTGAAATGCTAAAATTCAAATGCGCGCTACATAAAAATGATTTTTTTTTAAACTACATTAACGTCTGATATCACGCGCACATTCGCCCTTAGCTCTTGCAGAACAGCATTCACCCTCAGCTCTTGCAGAACAGCATTCGCCCTCAGTTCTTGCAAAATGGTAAGTTCTTACTGCAGGCCCTTCCTCCTGTAGTAGGGTTGACCCTATTTGGGTTTTTTTGGAGCCTCTGAGAATACAAAGGTTTTGATTGATTACGGGGCACTGCCTATATTTGTGGAACTTCTTACCTCTAGGAATGATAATGTTTGAGAACAGGTAGCACGTTCATTTTAGAGGCATAAAATTATTCTTCCCAACTATCTTTATACGTCTGTAATTTTGGAATTTGATTTAAAAACTACTACCCAACTTTGAGTTCAACTGGTGTTCGTGTAAGGCTGTTTGGGCTTTGGGAAATATTGCTGGAGAATCTGCATCATTTAGGGATCTTGCCCTCAGTCATGGAGCTCCGAGGCAGGTGCTTGCCCAGTTGAATGATACTGCCAGAATTTCAATGATACGAAATGCTACATGGGCTCTGTCAAATTTTTGCCGTGGTAAACCCCAACCACTATTCGAACAGGTAAGAAGAATACATTTTCTGCCTCTTCTTCTTAGTTCGCAGATACTATGGATTTTTTTTATAGATCTTGGTGCTTGGTAGATTTGGTCGTAATATGGACCTAGGTGCTTGTTCATTACAATGACTCTGTCATCAAGTTTTAGAAAATGCTCAGAAATTTGGGTTTCACAAGGGGATTATCCTTGCTTGCAATTATCGATTATCAATCACATTCAAAAAAATTCTTTTGTAGCATTGTTGAGCTCTTTGTAGGTAAATTTCCAAGGCAATTTCACAATATCTGAACTAAATTTGTCTGTCCTTTTCAGTACTCTGCACTTGTAACAGAACCAGACAAACAATCTAGTGGCCAATGCAACAACAACAACACCTCCTATTGCAATGCCTACAATTCACCCTCTCTGCACACATGAATGACTATGGCACCCTCTTTTGTGAATAGGTACTGGTTTCCATTAGGATCGTGGAATTCAACATCCAAAATAGTATCAAATTCCACTGCAATAGTATTCCCCAGCGAGGGCAACAGTTCATTGAGACCTATTGGACTCATCACCCCCAAATAGCCTCCAGGGATACCCAGAGTGTGATCATCTGGAGCAATAACAAATGCTCATCCATCCCCAATTGAAACAAGAACAGGACCCACATTGGTTACAGAAAAGGAGAAACACGTTTTGAAAGAAGAAGAAACTTTTGTATTAGGGTCCAGAAATCTAACTGGTCTATTGTACAATGCCCTACCTGCACTTCAAATTGGTACTCCCAACTCCATGCCAAGGCTCACTGTGCCATTCTTCAGATGATCATATTAACCTGAAGTTTGATTCCAAAAAACCCAAGTCCCCTGTTCTATGCCCAAGACCTCTATTACAACGAGTAGAGTTCTGAGCGAAATACTTCACAATAGGAAGCAAAAGAAACATCGCAAAATTGCTCCGCTTTAGACTGATAATTTTCTGTGCGAAAATTCAACTGCGGATAGTAAAAACATAATATCAAACACAACCAATCCACAATGGAATTTGAACATGAGGATTTATAACCACAGAAAACCCTCTCCAGGTTAAAAGAATTCCAGAATGGCTTTAAAATTATACTAATGAGCGCTTACAACACCATAGCAATTACTGTCACAATGAAATCTGCTGGAAGCAAAGCCCTTGTATAGTTTCTACATTTCCACAATGGAAGCAAGAATCTTGCTATCTCTCATGATCTGGTTTTGTGGTCAAATCCTTTGCTATGGCTGTCTTGTTCTGCTAAACGTGGATCTGTCTTAGCTTTGGCTCTGGTTCTCATTTAGGATCGTGCTATCTGATCTTGTTGTGGCTTTGACTATACAAACTTGTTCAATAGGAAAATGTTGACTATGCTATATATAGGAGCTTCAATGGGTGCTCTCAAACACTTTTTTGGGCAGCTTTGTTTTGTCTATGATTCAAGGCAAAACTATGTTGGCCTTGGTTTTTTAGTCCTTGGAACTTATTTCTCTCATATTTTCCATCCTATCCCCAGTTTGCTACTGAGAAAGACATAACTTCACGATATCAAAATTGACTATTTTTGGCCATTTATATTTAGTAATGGTACAGCCTTAATTTGGTGCATTCGTACAGTATCTGAAGAGCACTCTCAAGCTGTTATTCAGTATTTTAGCATAACTACTACATTTAACTGCCATGCTCTAATATTTATATCAACCATAAGCATTCTTAAGGGAGTTCCACGTTTGTGAAGCAAAAGGAATGCTTCTGACAGCTTCTTATCATAGTGGTACAATTCTATTCGCAGTTTATCTTTTATAAACCTCCAATTTTCCAAACGTAGTAGAGACTACAGTTTGCATCTGGAATTTTGGAAAAATCTGTTTAGTATTCTACAGAAAATGCATTAAGAATAAAAAAAGCCCACAATTTGTAAAAAGCCCACAATTTTGTAAAAAGCCCACATTTTGTAAAAAGCTCACGATTTGTAAAATGACAACTTTTTTTTTTTTTTTTTTCTTATATATTGAGCTCCCATTGAGTTCAACAAGTCTTGGGTTTTCTACACCATTGAGAGAGATTTATTGTTTTCTTTATAGGATAATTTGCATCAATGGAAGAATACATTGGAGCTGGAAAAAAAATTCAAAAGGGTGAAAGGGGTGATGGTAGAGTTTATTGCCCTTGTAAAAAATGTTGTATGAGAAATAATGTTAGAGTTTTAATAGCAACAACAACAATGCATTGTAGGAAATATGGGCACATTGATGGTGGATCGAATGACTATCATCCTGTGGTAATTAATTATATATCTTCATTATCTATCTACATTTTGATTATATCGTAAAATTTTATATTATTTTAATATTTTTTATATGCACACTAATGTTTAATTATTAATGTTTGTAATTTTCATAAAGGCACAATTTCCCCCCAAATTTTTGCAGATGATCAACCAGCTTCCACAGCTAAATAGTAGTAGATTAGATGATGTTGCACTAGTACAAGAGAATATTGCAGCAAATATTAGTATTGGAAATGATGTTGTACAAGGTGAAGAACATGAAGCGAATGATGAAGGTAATTTTAATGATCCCATGGAGGTAGATCATGATGATAGTAATGAGACAGTTCACATTAATGATGGGACAAATCAAATGCTCCAAGACTTGTATGGTGAGTCAGATGATGATGGTGGAGATAGCAGTGACGGTATTTATGATGTACCTCTGATTGAAAGGTCAAGTGAGCGACTTTTTGAACACTCAAATGCAACTCTTCTCTCTGCTACATTTTTGCTGGTGAACTTAAAGGTTATGAATAATTTGTCGAACAGATGTATGACACAACTCCTAAGGTATGCAATATGTATATATGATCAAATATATGTAAATGTTGATTATTTTCCCTTTTTTTAGTTGTAATAAATGTGTAAAATAATAACTTATATATAAGTTATTATTTTACACATTTATTACAATTAAAAAAAAGGGAAAATAATCAACATTTACATATATGTGATCATATATACATATTGCATACCTTAGGAGTTGTGTCATACATTTGTTCGACAAATTATTCATAACCTTTAAGTTCACCAGCTCTCTGCTATTGTTGCTGGTGAACTTAAAGGTTATGAATAATTTGTCGAACAGATGTATGACACAACTCCTAAGGAATGCAATATGTATATATGATCACATATATGTAAATGTTGATTATTTTCCATTTTTTTAGTTGTAATAAATGTGTAAAATAATAACTTATATATATATATATAGTTATCAAAACCCGCCGGTCAGGACGGCTGCCGGTTGGAACCGGCCTTGCAACCCGGTCAATAGCCTATTCTCACCTATTTTGGCCGGTTAACCAGACCTAACCGGCCGGTTAAGTAAGGAACCCGCCGGTTTATGCATAAACCGGCTAGTTCCATACTTAACTGGACGGTTAGGTGCTCCTCCATGAGTTGCAAATTCCTCAGTGTCTCCTCCATGAGCTGCAAATTCCTCTATTATACTAGCAACATACTTGTCTAATAACTCATACTCAACACCTTATAGTAGCAAAAATACACATGATGACTGATAAATACAAGGCTGGCTAGCATAAAATCCATGGCAGCATGCAACTCATCAAGTGTACTTGATGACAATTTCTGTTCTCAAAAAAATCAGCAGCAACCTTATTTCACACTCAGCTAGGAACTGTCAGACCCTCTCTCTCTGCTCACACATAGCAGCAGCATAAATACAAAACCTTTCACACAACATACAAGAAATTTGATCATGGCATCAAGACTGATGCAAATGGTCTGACACCACTCAAGGGACAACAACATACAACCTAATGAAAATGTGACTGGCAATAATAAATTGACCACTAGAAAATTCCCGCTTGGAAATGCACTAAACTGGCTACTGAGTTTTCTGGGTTTTAATGAATATTTTCAGTGATAAATTTTGTCAAACACATTGTGAGCAGACTGCTGAAGTTGTAATGCTCTCTCAAATTGTTACAAATAGCACTATTAGTGGGTTTCATAAACCAATTCAATACCTCTAAGTGTTGTAGATGTTTTTCAAAAAATTTATTGGCAAGCAAACATAGATAATGAAGAATACAAGATCTTCAAAATGCTGGTATGATATATTATAATATTAACTCAGCAATAAAACACAGTGAATAATATAAGAGAAACCTGATACATTACTTCAAAAGTTTGCTTATGTATTTTTCGATGATATGTATTGCATTTGGTGCCATTTTGATATATTCACCTTTGCATGGTATATAAATGAGCAAACTTTTCATATTTTGTCTCTATTGGCTTGAAATCATGGTTGCAAATCTTAAAAATAGTTTTTATTTATTTATTTATTTTTCATTTTATTAAAAAATAATTATTTAATGTATTTTTTTTAAAACCGGTTCATTGAGATCTGATCGCTACCGGTTAGACCGGTTCCGGTTCGAAACCCGGTTCATTAGCTCCAGCGATCCGGTCACCGGTTCCGGTTTTAATAACTATTATATATATATATATATATATATATATATATATATATATATATATGATTAATAATCTTTACAAGACACTACTTTTTGTTTCTGTTGTAGATTGTTGGGTGAATATTTGTTACCATCGCCAAATACTTTACCTCGAACATATCAAGATCTACGTGCTATTATGAAACACTTTGGAATGGAATATAACACTATAGATGCATGTCCTAAAGATCATATTATATATTACGGAGAACATGCGTTGAAAACAGAATGTCCGAAATGTGGTACCAGTAGATATCGAACAGATCAACTAACCAAAAAGGTGCCTCAAAAGGTTCTTTGTCATATTCCCGTAATTCCACGTTTGTAGCGAATGTTCAGGTGTAACAGCATAGCACAGATTATGGATTACCATTCAAAGAATAGAAGTGGAGATGGTGTTCTTTGAATGCCTGCAAATGGTTCTGCATTTAGATAAATCGAGGAAAAATATGTAGATTTTAAAAATGAACCTCATAATGTCAAGCTTTCATTGGCAGCTGATGGTGTTAATCCATTCGGAGAGCTTAGATCTACTTACTCAGTGTGGCCTATTTTTGTTATCAACAATAACATTCCTCCTTGGATGTCAATAAAGAGGGAGCACATAATGTTGACTATGATTATTCCAGGTATTTGATACATTATTTCTTTGAATGTAACATTTTCATTTCTCTCGTTGTTTGCATAAATATATATTTTATTTATTTACTTACTTATATATATACATATATCATGGGAGTAATTATTATGTACCGTAATTTTGAACAATTAGGTAAGTACCAGGTCAAATATATGAATGTATATATTGAGCCTCTTATCGATGAGCTAATATAGTTATGGCATGGCATCACTATGTATGACATCACTAAACCAATCAAGCAAAAGAGATTTCAATGTCGTGGAATGCTTGTATGGACAATTCATGATGCCCCAGGACTAACACATGTTTGTGGTATGTAATATTTCATTGCACTTTAATATAATACATAATTATCTAAATTAGATATACCATATTTCATGTTTTAAAAATGATCTCATAGTATATTAATTGTTATTGATCCATCTATTGCAGGTCTTCAAACAAAGGGTAGATTTTCATGTCCAGTTTGTGGCCCTAAGATGAAGTATCATCATTCGCCGGACTTAAAAAAGATGGTGTTTGATGAGTTTAGGCACTTCCTCCCTAGGAACCATAAGTATCGTACTACTGAAAAACATATTTTCAATGATAAAGAAGAAACTAGATTAAAACCACAAAGAATGACACCTCAATTGTGGATGTTGGAATATAACAGAATTAATAATCGTCGAGCAGCTGGTACGTAATTTGTGTGTGTGTATATATATATATATATATATATATATATTATTTGTTTACGTAATGTTTGGAATTTTTGTTTTAACTAATGAATTTATTTTATTGTATTTTATAATTGATATTGTTCTGATTTATTTTATTCTTTGATATCAAGGTCATCGTCGCTGTGAAGGTACTAATATTGTACTTCCACCTGGAATGAAATGTTATCCTTCTCAATTCGCGAGGTTGCCCTACTATGAGGACCTAAAAATAGCTCATTTGTTTGATACAATGCATGTCGGGAAGAATGTGATAGAAATGTTATGGCGAACCATAGATGGTGCACATGATAGAGATAAAATTAACAAAATTTGTGCTGACATTGAGAAATCAAATCATGCAATGAAAAGTGTGATCGACGGATCAAATAACAATGGAGGTCGAAATTATAATAATATTCCATGGTTACTAACAGAACAACAAAGCAATGATGTAAAAGAGGTCGTTAGAAGAATTAAATTTCCAACAGGTTTTGCTTCAAACATAAATAATATCTTAACGAAGAAAGGTGACTTCAGTGGGGTGAAAACACATGATTGGCATACCTTTGTTAAGGTAATTTTTTTGGTATACGTTTTTGTTTGTTATTGCTTGAATAAATATTTTAAATTTTATTTTTTCTGTTTAATTTGGAAACCAATAACGATTCATTCTTTATTGTTATAGTATGTTCTACCTGTATCTCTCCCAAACAACTTCGACAGCAATGTCAAACAAGTTATATATGGTCTTAGTAAATACATGAGGTAAGTAGTTTTGATTTATACGCAAAATCTAATTGCTACAATTTCTTTTCATACTTGATGAAATGATGTATTAATTTACTTGTAATGAAATATATATTATGTTTCATTGAAATAACCTTGCGTAATGATTTGCAGATGGTTGTCATTGAAATAAATCCATCAAGATGAAATAAAGTATTGGAAGAGAGAAATTCCTCGACTAATGTGTGAAATGAAAAAGTATCTACCTCCAACATTTTTCAATGCACAAGAACCCTACTTGATACACCAAGTTGAGGAGATTGAAATGTGTGGACTAGTACACACAAGGTCAATGTGGATGGTCGAGAGGCACCTGAAATCCTTGAAGGCTTTGGTTAAACAAAGAGCACGACCTGAGGCTTCTATGGTGGAGGGATATGTGGTATATCAATCCATGGTGTATATTATCCATTATCTTCCTAAATTAGTTGTGCCAGCCATGAAGGCAGTGGATTGCATTTGGGATGTGAACTCCATCAAAAAATTTGAAGAGGAGCACTTGTTGGGAAAAGGTAGAATGAAGAAATTGAGAGGTAAAAGATTTATTATGTATAATACATATAATGTTTCATTTTTTTACATCATGTATATGATCATTATATTCATTTAGGTCTTATTCTTTCATAGTTTATTAATTAATATAATTTACCATGGTTATAAGTAATATTTATTAATATTGGTGAATTATTGTTTTTTTATTCAGGTGCTCAAGATTATGAGGCACTACTTTTACACATTGCAAACAATCTTGAGTGGATGAGTGAATGGATTGAAACATGTAAAGCACGTAACGACGGTAGGTTATCATGGCAACTACTGTTTGAATTGATTATAGAAGCGTATCGTAGTGGAGATGGGAACGTTACGGACAGGGAAATCGATTTAGCATATGGTTTGAAAGATAGAAAGGTAAGCAATTAATTCACCTATTTTATTCATTACTTATTTTATACTATATTTATAATGTGACAAGAAGTTTGATTTTTCAGTTAATTTTCATGCTATGTAAATTATATGTTTAATTATTAATTGAGAATGCATCTTTTTCATGTTTGGCATATTGCAGTTGAAACACCACAAGGCTATGTGGTGCAATGGTCGTCAATTTCGCGTTAAACGGTTGGATGATAACAGGAAAACTTCTGATAGTGGGATAACTGCAGTATTCCAGGTCACTAATGTTTCCTCCAGGAGTGACAGACAGCCTCATGAATCTGAAAATAGATATTATGGGTTCTTAGATGATATAGTTGAGTGTGACTTTAATTCCTTCAAAATAGTTTTGTTCGACGTCAAATGGTATAGGGTACGAATGAATGTACGTGATGATGATAGAACACTTATTCAACATGACAATGGATTTCCAATGGTTAAAACATCGCAGTTTGAAGTAGGAAAAGATCACTATGTTTTCCCAAGCCAATGCGAACAAGTATTTTACTCAGAGGTTCCAAGTGAGAATGAATGGTCATTTGCTATTAGATATGATCCAAGAGGAAGGCCAGTAGAGTATACTATAGAGGAAGAAGATGATGCAGTGGGAGATGAGCAGGAAGATGCATTGACAGACGAAGAAGATATCTTAGAAGATGAACCAGGCATAGGAGATGAGGCAACAATTATTGATGATGATGTCGATGAGGATATTATTGAAAATGACTTAATTGATGATGATGATGACATGGTCGATCATTTCAACACCGTTTCTGAATCAGATGTTGATATAGATGTCGATCAGTTGGATGAAGATCAAGAAGATACAGAAGAAGAATATTGATACAGATGTTATGTTCGAGTATGATCTGGTATGTTATAAATTTATATTTTAATATGTAGGAATTATTGTCTTTTGGGAAAAATACTGAGAGGGGGGGTGAATCAGTATTTAGGGCTGACTGAAAAATTTTCACCAGAGATCTTATTATGTTGTTAATTCTTTACTTAGATTATTGCATCATTCTTTTATTAAACATGTGAAAATAAATAACAGAATAAGCCATTACACAAAAGGAACACATATGAACACCAGTATTTAAGGTGGAAACCCAATTTGGGAGAAAACCATCGTTGCTGTCATCTTAGTCTTCAATATTTATTATAAAGAAAACATCTTACAATTTTGTGTTGGCTCAGACTCATACCTGCACGCAGGCACCAACCTGCAGAAGGCTTCAACCTTCTCTCATTCTCCAGCCTCTCCTGGAAGGGAGCTTCGACCCCCTAATTTAACACCAGCTTGAACTGGCAGAAAGCTTCCACGTCTATGCAGAAGACTTCAACCCTCAGATCCACCGAATTTCTTCAATTTCTTCATCAAACTTGCATCAGATCTTTATTATTTCTTTGTTGATCTTCCTAGAGCTTTTTCATTTCCTCGATCAACTCCATAGGTGCATCATGGATTCAGCGTTATCAGACAACTAAGTTAGATCATGCAGATCTCATAAAGAGATTTTTATTTACAATGCCTCTGCATGCACACCTCGTACTATGATTCTCATCACCTTATATAGTTTTCGCCTTTATTGAAACCATGGGTCAAAACCATTCAATTTCTAATGGTATTATTAAAAGTCGAACCAATCCAAATTGAAATCCCGATATTTGTTCTTCCATGCTCGAATTGTCCCAAAGGTAATCTCTATCTCCGCCAAATAATACTATAGCCAAGGTAAAGTACCAATAACGTGTCACTGATGGTTTTCTTTCTTTTATTTATCAAATTCGTGGAATTTGATAAATAAATATTATTCACAACCTTTGGAAATTAAATATATAATAGAACTTTATAGTAATAACCAGCGCTTTTATCAAAAGGCTTTTAAATAGACCTTTGGTTCTGGCCCCACATACATAATCGACGGCCCAATCAATATAATTTAAAAAACTGGGGCCCATCTCTTATGATCATTTCCATCCGACGACGGAGAACACATCACTAAGCATCAGATGATCCGACGGATATCGTTCATTGATGATGCACGGATGATAACGCGCCATACCTTGGGTAACTTTCGCACATCTATAGCAAATGAACACCGTCCGATGACGCCTTCCTAGATCAACGGTGCTTAACAATATCGTTGGGCATCCTGGGTCGAGCAATAACGCACAATGGCGCGCAGTGACAAGCGGTTTTGTGGAGTCGTACAAGGACGCGTGTCACGCGTTCTATGGAATCGCTCCCAACCTCTTGAAAATTGCTTGCCCGTCGAAGGTGGTGCGATAGAAACCACAAACCACCTTTACTGTTTTCTCGGTCACGGTTCCGCTCTTCCACGCAGGGTTCCATCGCGCTTCCGTTTGTTATGTTCCACCTCTTTCCTTCCAGGTTCCGTTCATGATTCCAAAGGGTTAGTCCGTGTTCCACCGAAATTTCAATACCAAATACTATGTTTTAGTTCTTTCGCGTTATAACTGGTTTTCTCTCGCTCCTCGTTCCTTTCTCCATGAAATCCAGTCAGCTCCTTACTAATAGCTTTGACCCTTCCATCATATATTTAACGAATATATATAACTCCACTATCTACGGTTGAGTTCGACTGAGGGTTCTGGATCAGTAGCGGCTTCGGGATGCGCCATATGTTCACACATGAATTAAATCGTCCTTATTTATATCGATTCTCCATTAAATATAGAGCTTGCCATCAAGGACAATCATATAATAGGATACAGGAAACATATTGCCAACATTGTCTTTAAATCATTTACTAATTATGCGGGTTTGTTGAATGTTGTTTATTATTTCAAACCAATAAATAATGGCCTTACTATTGTTTATTATTTCGTAGGATTCATTTGATTCTATGGTCAGGTCTCTAAAAAAACCAATTAAACACTTAAATATTCAAGATCTGGAAGAAAGGCTTTACCCCCACCATAAATTGCTGAAAAACTGGCCTTCAGTTCAGCTTGCTGTGCTGAAGACGAGGGTGGATTTGCATGATCAGTTGAATGAAAATGAATCAGATATTCAGGATGCTTTTGAGGGCAGATCCATAAGCCCCATAGATGAAGATCCCATTGCTGCAGAATTTCTGTCTGCGTTGAAGCACAAGTATAGTGTTGTATCGAAATACAAATTAGAGGACAACTATACAAGTCTAAATCAACTGAATCCATTTCTAGTGCTCTTAAACTTACCGAATTAAAGCCAGAAGCAGGATTTACAATCTCTAATGGGAACGTGTATGGTAGTTCCAATATTGGATTGGATGTCCGGAGCTCTGCAATAGGCACTGGACCTGATCGTAATGAACCCCAACTAATTCAATGTGATGAAAATATGGACTTTGATGATGATCAGGAAAACAAGCGAGAGCATTTTGGCAATATTGAAGAAACTGAAGAGGTTTCCTGTGATCGATTGAATCAACTCAGCCATAAGACATCTACTGCAGGCTGGTTTGTATCAGATGGAGAATCGGTTTTTCTTTCCCATGATGATGGATGCTGCTCTTTTCACGATATAGCAAATTCAAAGGTGTGGAGGTTTTAATTATTGTACTTAATTTTGGGGTTTATGGGTGTTATAATTTATACATTTTGGGATTTTCTATTAGAAATAGGGAAAATCCTAGGGGTTAGATTATTCTCATGGTTTAAATTTCTATATTTGAAACAAAATTCACCAATTTCTATTTAAAAAAATGATTTGCCTAAATATTTGATGTAGTTTAAATAGGATGTAGTTCATTTCAAAGACTGTTGAAATTTTCTAGAAACTATGATTGGGATTTCAAGAATATTTATGCACTCTTTAAATTTTTCCTTAACATAAAGGGCAGTTGATGTATGAGTAATACTCAGTATTGTTTTTTTCCAACCTCTAGGAGAAGGTTGAATATAAAGCTCCATATGGGCTTACCCCAAACATGTGGGGTGATTGCTGGTTGATCAGAGCAGCTAGTTCAGATGGTCGCTCTGGTAAATATGTTGTGGAAGCATCTGTAAGTTGTACATTGTACTCAAGTTTCTGTTCATGGGACTTTTATAATAAAGAAATTATGGCATTCCATACTGAATCAGAGGCCTTCACTTCAACGTCCAGTACCATCTCTCCAGTTTTGGCAGAGAGGGATGTCTCGGGGAGAAATTTTGGCTTTGCAAATGTTGTGCCAGAGAATCAACATTGGTGGTACAAGCCATGTGGGCCTCTTATGGTATCTACTGCCAGTGCCCAAAAGACAGTTAATATTTATGATATTCGTGATGGAGATCCTGTGATTTCAATGTGTTTGTTTTGAAATTTTAGGTTTCATAGTAAATCATCAATGGGCTCTGAAATAAGGCCACATTGAAATCTTGGATACATGTTTCATGCCAAAATCAGTTGTATCTTCCATAAATACACAATCTTGGACCACTCTGTATAAATCTGCTTCTCGGACAATATTACATCTCCCTCATTATACAGGTGGTGTTCTTACATGCATAACAAAGGCATTGTTTTGGAAATCATTTTTTAAGTCACTATATATTGTGGGTACAAGGATCTAGGGTCTCCACATGAAACTGTGTTGCCCGGAGACTCACTCTGCCTGTCCTTAAATTTTTAAACATAGTAGTATGCCAATGCTTCTTTCATTTTGTATGCATAAGATGATTTTTTGTCAAAGTCCATAATTGTTTTTAAGTTTTATCCATCCCATTTTTTTTGTGAATGCACAGGTTTTTGGCTCAACACATATCTGTTATATCTTTGTACTTTTCCTTTACTAACTATTTGAAATTTCTAGTTATATTTAGAGGTGTCTTTTAAGGGATGAGGGGAATTACTTGGATTTAGTGCTCCCAGGCTTATCATTTATTCTCCAAATGAAGCCCTGTAATCTGTAACACTATATGGGCATGCGACTCACTTGTTAAAATATAGTTGATACAATATGTTGTACATGAAGCCTGGAATTGTGTACATTCCTGGAATATATTAATTTGCAGGCATGCTTAAAAGAGAGATAGGGTTTGATAAAATCAAAAACCATGAACATGAAGAAAAAAAAGAGGCAATTATTTTATACAGATAGAACCAAGACACTATCTCCTCATTAATAACAAAACCTCAGTCCAAAAATCATATGTACAAATTCTAGAAGTCGAAAGTTGAAAATTTCTGAAATGGAACCGGGCCCTTTTCAAAAGAATAAATTTAGTAAAAACGAGGGTGAAGAAAGTTATCTTATCAAAATTTCCACATACCGTGTTAGCAAGGAATGACTATGAGTCCTGAGTAGTGAGACTGAGTAATTGCTCTTTTTCTGCAGGTTGTAGTTCTCTTCTCCAACACGATGAAAAGAAAATTCTTAGCTTTGGAGTCTGAAGCCCGAGTCACAACTTGGAAGTTGGTAAGGAAAATTATCAAGGTTGTTGCCAGTTGGCTTGGAGTTCACAGCCTCATTAATTTTCTTTAATGCATTTCCTTCAATGCTGCAGTTGTCCATTAGGGGAATTTTGAGGTCTAAAATGGGCCTCCTAAGGAAATTATAAAATAATAGTGGAAAAAATCAAATAAGATTTGATGACATCATCAAATTTTAGAGGGAAAAATGGAAAAATTAATTTTCAATTCATATTTTCAACTTATCTCCCAAATTTTTTACTCAAATTTTGAGCGGGAGTACTCGTTGGATGCGAAATTTAATTCCCCATCCAAGGAGTACCCATGTTGCATACTTTCGATGGGTCCTACTACACGAAAAATGAGAAATACATAAAAAAACGTGATTACAATCACATTTTTTATGTATTTCTCATTTTTCGTGTAGTAGAGTTCATCGAAAGTATGCAACATGGGTACTCCTTGGATGAGGAATTAAATTTCGCATCCAACGAGTACTCCCACTCGAAATTTGAGTAAAAATTTTGGGAGATAAGTTGAAAATACGAGTTGAAAAAGTAGTTTTATTATTTTACTATTTTTTAATATTTTTACTTTTTATTTAAAAAATGGTGAATCATCCCCCATGGTTGACATCATCATCTTGAATCCTATTAGTTGTTATAAAGTTTATTTTTGTTGTACATTTTTCTTAGGAGGCCCATTTTAGACCTCAAAATTCCCCTAATGCACTGGCCAGCAACCTTTACAATAAAATTTATTAGACCCGTCATGCTACGAGGAAAATTTGACGTGATCACTGATCATTGATTTCTTATTGTGATAAAAAATATTGGAGATTTACTGTCCTGTTTTAAAGTTTCATTTTTTATTTAAAATTGAAACCGCCGTCGGTATACCGACGCCTTGTAAGCGTCGCTCTTCTGACGTTTTGAACGATTTCCATTTTCGTCGGTCTTGTGACGTCCGTCGATATTGTGACAGTTCTAGAAATGTCGAAAGAGCAACAACACAAATACATCGGAAGGGCGACGTTCAAAATTTCGGAGCACATTTCGTCGGAATTGCGACAGTTCTTCCTAGTGTCGATATTGCGACGCTTCTGGAAAGCATCGGTCTTGTGACACTTTTGCAATACGTCGGTCTTCCGACACTTTTGTACGACATCAGAAATGCGACAGTTTAGACATGTCGGAAGAGCGATAGTATAAAGACGTCGGAAGAGTGACGTTCAAAACGTCGGACGACATTTCGTCGGAATGGCGACACTTTACAAACGTCGGAAGAGCGACGTTAAAAACGTCGAACCAAATTTCGTCAGAATGGCGACACTTTACAAACATCGGTTTGGGAAACCTTGGAAGAGTGATGCATGTTTGGAAGTGACGGAAAAAGTGTCGGTAGTGCGACACTTTGTAAATGCGTCGGAATTGCAACGGCACGACAAACCACGTTTTTCCCGTCCTTGAACTGTCACTCTTGCGACGACTATGTGTCGGAATAGCAACGATTTGGCCATCGGAAACTACGCCAAATTTTATAGTGGCTCTGCATGAGTGGTTTCTTCCACTCTCTGATCCTCTGCTTGTGGCTGCTCCACATCCCATTTTTCATCATTTGGAACTAAGAGTTCCTATGTTGCATGCAATTCAAGCTCCCTCTCAAGTGACAATTTCATGGCCTTCTCCTCATCAAATTTCACATATCTTCTGACAATTGTCATCATGTGTGCTGGATAATACACCTGATAGTTCTGGGGAGTATTTATGTACACAAAAAATATCCCAACCTTTTTTGTTGGTTCTAGCTTCTTCATTTCATCTTTGGTCACATGGAAATAGATAGAAGAGCCAAAAAATTTAAAATATAAAACATTTGATTTCTTACTTGAAAAATCCTCCTCTGGTGTACTCACGCCATGTATCCGATGAGGACTACAGTTCTACACAAATATCATTGTGTTGTATGCCTCCACCCACAGATGTAACGGTAGGCTCTGATCATGTAACATATCTCATGTTTCTCCCACAAGTGTTATGTTATTTATTTCTGCAACCCCATTCTTTTGTGGTTATGAGGTGCAATCAATTATCTATAAATTCCTTCTTTGGCGTAGAAGTTGTTATCACAAAATTTCACTTGATTAGTTTTTGATCAGACAACTCTATGTAACTATTTCAAACCAGCTTTTGATTGAAGCTCAGCCTCTTCAGTCTGAGAGGGCTCTCTCAAAGGGGTTTATGATATTAGATAATGATAGGACTAGATTGCTAACTCTATGTTAAAAGTAACAATTTTTGTGTATGTAGGTTGAAAATAATGTAGGCTTTCTACCATTGGGCTTATGGAGTCAACAAATTAGTAGATTTAGTGGCAAGGTTTATTGACATGGAATCGGAGGCAGATAAGAGTTTTTAAAAAAGGAAAATCACACTTATAACATAGGGCAACACAGTCATTTCATAAATAAAGGAAGTCAGAGCATAAACATATGAATTCTGAGTAATAAAGATGAAATCTACTGCAAGTGGTACACATAAAGATATAGATCAAAAATAAATTTAAAACTCCATGAGAATCTCAGGTCTATCAAGAAGAAGTCCTCTATATTACTGATATAAGTCAAATTACATAAAGCAATAGTATGGTGCAAAAATCTCCAACCCTTTACAACTTTGATAATTTGCCTTTAAATAGACATTCTTACAGCAGGGATGATCTGACTCTTGGCTAGATTCATTGAATTCTTCCTATGACACCTCATATAACATAAAAACATGTCTTTTAATAAGAAAATGACAGGTACACCCTAAAGATGACTTTTCCTAATAGGACTCAAATTCCTATTTATTACATCAATCTACCTTATCTTTAAAATAGTTACATATAAGTAACAACTAAGCATCACATGTTCGAATAGGCTATGACATATCTCATCACTACTTGACATATTAAAAGCCCTCCTAATCATGTGGAACAAAACCCTATTTTTCAGGAGTATAAGACATTATCTTCAACGAAATATTTAGTTGATGAGATGTCTCCATTGTATTGTCTTCAAGCCATAAATTTTTAGTGGTAAGGTCCCTTGACCTGTTGGATGTGTCCACCTCTCCAAAAATACTTTTAAACTGCACAGAAACCTTCAAAAACAGCTCGCTATGAAAACAAGGCAGTTACGTAGCGAGCTTTCGTAGCGTCCAAAAAATGGCTTTTGTACTCAAAATTTATGCTTCTTTGTTGTTCCATGGTATCCATCATGACATGACACATCACCACCATTAAACTCCCTCCTTGAAAACTACAAAAAAGTGTTTTTGGAAACAAATAAGATGAGATAGAAATTTTTGTAGCGTTTTCCTGGCTTTAAGCCTAGGAAATGCTACGAAACTGTGAAAAACTGTAAAAATTCCAGATTTTAACCCTGTCTAAAAAAGGTAACCTACAGTTGTAGAAAATTGGTCTTGAGCATGCCATGAACCTCCTAAAACATAATCAAACTCAATTTTAAGACCCTTGAGGTGCTTCCTCTTCATTAATGATAAGTTGAGATATGGGCTCCTCAACTACTGTCATCTTTAAGCCCACTTCATGTTTTAATGCTTTGTTCTTAGACTGTAAGTGTGGGTTAATTTTTCTGATATGTTTCAACTCTCCTCTCAATGGTTGATTCCATTTGATCAATTTTTGTGTGCTATCTAAGGTCTTTTACACACTATTAACCTACTCTTCCCAAACTTCTTTCATTTTCTCAAACTGCACGTTATGAACATTATGTTTCCTTGCCTCTTTCTTCAAGACTGCTATTTCATGATTGCTAACTTCAAATTCTCCTTAAGGACCTCAATCTTTGTTTTTTCAATGATTTCCTCCTTTCCTTTATTTTGCTTGATGACTAGATCTTCTTTTGTAGGTGATGGGAGGTCAATGATGCTCGGTGTTGGCTGGACAGTTTTAGTGGACTTCTGAGCTTCTTTATTGCTTTCCAAGACCTTTCTAGCATGTCTTGTCATTGGTTTCCTATCCTGAAACATGAATCTTGCATCTTCACCGTAAAACTCTAACTTCCTAGCGGATTTGGATTTCTTGAGCTTCTTTCCTCCCTCATCTATGTCTTCATCTTGGACTATGGGGGTTTCCTCAATATTAATATCATGCAGAATGTCTTCTAAGTTACCCTTAGCCATTGTTTGGCTTCTTTTAACTCTCTTGCTACCATGTTTTCTCACTGTTGGATTTTTTTTGCAGGTGTAACAGCAGGTGTATCAACTTTCTGCAATGGCTCTATTTCCATGATTACTGGTTCACTTTGCTCTGCCACTAAAGGCTCACTTTGCTCTACCACTGAAGGTTCACTCTGCTCTGTCGCTGAAGGTGATGGTATACCTCTAGGTTTAGGAGTTATTTTAGGAGTGACGGCATCTAATTCAAAACCAGTGACAAAAAGAAAAGATGACCAGCCTCTGCTTAATATTTTTAACTCTTCTAATACCAGCAACTTGATTAAACCATGATGAAAAAGTGAGGTTTCATTTCCTTCAGATTTAGCTTAAAATTTGTCTGAAATTTTGGCTAAGCTTTTGTATAAGTAAAAAGTTAAATCAAGAGACCTCTCACCAACAAAATGTAGCAGAAGCCTGAAACGGTATGAGTAAACCTTATGGTACCTCCCTTCATAATTGAAGTATTTCTGAATGATTAGCAGCAGCTTTGAGAAGTTGTATTTCATGTAGCTCCTTGGAATGGAATTTGTTAGGTCAATATCGCTATGCGCTAGCTTGATAAATTCCTTACATTCCTGCATGGTGAACTTGAAGCCTTTGAACCATTTTTCTCCTCCTCTATGAATCCCTATTGTTGCTGCAATAGTCTCTGGTGTTACAATGAGGTTCAACATCCCCACCTTTGAGGTTGTCCCATTGAAACTGATGGAAAACTCCTTAAAAACCTACACGAAAAACTGCAAACACCCTGTTCTTTTGAAAACTTCTAAGGCAGGTGGGTCTTCATTCAAAAAATTCATGTTTGATGGCTCACATCTAAGACAGTGGCCTCCTTTGTTGGCCTTCCTATTTGCAGCCATGGTGCTTTTATACCTTCTCTGCCTCGCTTGATCAATGACACCTGCAATTGCTTGAAAATTCCAACAACCAACTTGGCTTGGTGAAACATCTCTCCAGAGCTCAATAGCATGCAAATATGAATCGAGGAATGACAAAGACTCAATTGAGAAAGATTTTAAAGTTTAGATGACAACTCATCCTTCATCAAGACTCATACATGCTAAAAACAGAAGTGATGACCTCAGAAATGGCTATTGTACTTTGGCTTAAGCCTAACTAACTCGAATGACACCTACTTTAACATTTCTAATCATTAACTAACGCCCAGCACCTGATTTGAAAAGACAGACAGGAATACCTCTTTTCGTAGCGTACCTAGTGTATTTCCTAGTAGTTTCGCTATGAAAGTATCAACAGTTTCGTAGAGAAAACTACGTTTATACTGTGCAATTCGCTACGAAAACAGGGAATCTTAGCTAAAATGACCTTTTGGATTTATAAGCTTGGGAAATGGAATATGCCAGGAAATAATTACTGATGTGACATGAAAATACTTGAATGGGGGTGGGTTTGGACCTTAGGATAGGCTAATAAGAAAGAAAAAAAATTCCTTTACCAACTAATGACAGATGAACTCTATGACCATACCTTTGAAAAATGAACCCCCAAGACTATGTCAAATGATGTTTCACTTTTTTTGAGTGATAACAGTGGCTCCACTTGGGATGGTGTGCCCCTGTGGTACAACAAAGAACCTGTAGTTCTAGTGCTATCCATATTTTTTGAAAACAAAAACTCTGAAATTTTCCAAGCTTTCCTTCAAACCCTAATGGCCTTCACCTCGAGCTCAAGCTTGATGATCAACTTGTATTTATTAGCATAAAAACATATAAAAATGGAATATATACAATGGAATTAAAAATAAGTAGAACTTAAGAGGAATAGTGCTTCAAAAACCTGCCATTGAAAGGGCCTCCAGCACAAGGTTGTCCATCCATCTCCTGAAAAATATAAGTGTTGCTTCTATGGAATGCAACTACTCTGAATGGACCTTTCCAGATATTCTCAAACTTACCATGCTTCCCCTTTTCTTCAATCCTGGCCTCCCACTTCAAAACCACATCTTGGATTTGAAAGTTTTCCTCCTTGACCTTCTTGTAAAATTTCTTCTTGATTATGTTTTGAGATTGTTAATTGTTGTCATAGACTTCCTCGATTTTCTCCTGCAAGGATATCAACTGATTAATCCTCCTCTAAATTTCATTTAGCTCCTCCTCTAATCCTCACAGCAACTTCATGACAGGCACTCCCAAGGATGTAGGAAAGATGTCTTCAACCCCATACACCAACTCATAAGGTGAATATCCAATTGATCTCTTTGTGCACACTCTATCAGACCATAGATCGTACTTCAACTTCAAATGCCATTACTTCTTATTTCCCTGCAACACCTTCTTAATAATCCTCACAATGCTTTTGTTAGAAGATTCAGAAAAACCATTACCTTGTGGATAATATGCAGTAGAATGCCCAAGTGTAATGTGATATTGATGACAAAAACTTATCAACTTCTTGGATTTGAATTCTTGTGCATTGTCAATGATGATCTTCATAGGGCAGCCAAACCTAGACAATATATTATTTTCCAAAAATGAAATGATAACTGAATCATTTGCTTGCCTAGTTGGGATTGCCTCAATCCACTTGGTGAAATAATCAGTTGTTGTCAGAATCGAGCGATGCTGACCTGAAGATGATGGATGAATCTCACCAATATAATCTAGCCCCCACTACTGAAATGGTGTCTCAACATAGATAGGCATGAAAGGTAAAGGAACAAGATTTTTCTTACCCTAAAAAATATGGCATTCATAACAGGCAGCAATCTTTTTGTAGACATCTTTGAACATAGTAGGTCAATAGTACCCTGCTTTGAGAATCTTATTTGTTGTAGCCTTCCAATAATGATAACCTACACAATATCCTTTGTGAAACTCCTCAATCACTTTTTCAGCCTCCTCTTCCAACAAACAATTCAAAATAATACCACCAGTAACTTTCCAATACAAATTTTTATCAATGATGCAGTACCTTGGGGATTTTAACTTCACAAACCTTGCCTTAGACTTTGTCAATTCAGCAGGAGCCCTATGATGATGTAAGACAAATAAAATATCCCTATACTAGTCAGATAGGATGTAATTTTCTTCAATGGGAATCAGCTCTTCATATTCAGCTGATAATTTTGAAATTTCTACAATTAAATTTATATCAAGACAGTCAAAATTTGATTGTGCCATCAACTTTGCTAGCCCTTGACCTTTGACCAATTTTTTGGGTTTGATATTTATATCATATTCCAGCAATTTAGCTATCCACTTCCCTCTCTTACCATCTGGATCAGCTTGAGTTAGGATGTCCTTCGCAACAGCATTAGGAACAAAAGTTATGACATGAGAATCAAGAATATAAATTCTGAAATCTTTGATGGCTTTGACCAAAGCATAAGCTTGTTTCTATAAGATGTTGTATTTCAACTCTTAATTAGCTAAGGTCCTGCTAAAAAATGAAATGGGCTACTCAATACCTTGTTGTCCTTTCTGCAGCAAAACTCCAGCAATTTTATTTTATGATGCAAATGTAAAAACTATAAATTCTTTTGAAAAATCCGAGTTGATCAACATCGGTGCTTGAGTAAGTGCCTTCTTGATCTCCTCAAATGAGTGCTTTGATTCTACAGTACACTTGATGTTAGCTCCTTTCTTCAGCATCTTAGTTATGTCTTTTACAATCTCAGCAAAATTAGGAATAAACCTCCTCACAAAATTCACCCTTCCAAGGAAAGACTGAATTTCCTTTCTGCTTCTAGGCAAAACCACTTTTTGAATGGCATTGACCCTGCTTGGATCAATATTAATCCCATATTTAGAAATAATATGCCCAAGTAACTTTCTTGAAGTCAGAGCAAAAATGATTTTAGTGGGATTGAGAGAAATTCCAAACCTTCTATACTTCAGCAGAATCTTTTCTAGGTTCTTCAAGTGATCTTCTTCTCTCCTTAAGAAAATTGTTATGTCATCTAGATAGACAACCACTGACTTATCCTTCTCCTCAACAAATACAATGTCCATTTCTCTTTGAAAGGTAGCTCCTGCATTCATCAAACCAAAGGGCATCTTGGCATACATTAATGTGCCCCATGGTGTGTTAAAGGTAGTTTTCTCCTGATCTTCTAGATGCACTAGTATATGATTGTACCCTGAAAAGCCATCCAGCATAGATATTATTTGGGAACCAACAATGTTCTGCATAATTTCGTCCATCTTTGGGAGAAGATAATTGTCCTTCAGAGAGGCTTTGTTCAAGTTTCTAAAGTCAATGCAGATTTTTATCTCTCCGCTCTTCTTTCTAACTAGAACCAAGTTTTCAAGCCACTTTGAGAATCTGATTAGAAAAATGATTTTGGCATCAAAGAGACTATTGATTTCCTTCTTAATCAGAGGCATGAGAAGTGGATTAATCCTCCTCAACTTCTGTTTGAAAGGCTTTTCATTTTCTTTAATAGGAATGGTATGTTGAATGATAGTAGGATCATACTTCTTCAGATCAGCATAACTCCATGCAAAAACATCTATGAACCTTATCATCATCTCAATATATTTCTACTTCATATCAAATGAAAGAAAATTTGAAAGCTTAATCATTTTTGGCATTTCTACTGTACCAAGGTTATAACTCTCTACCTCTTCATCGTCAGCTTGTATTTGAGGGTGTTATCACTCTGTAATTAGCAAGATTGGCAAAGTCCAACTGCAGAGGTAACATCAAACCGCTTTGGGATTCAAGGACCTAGCCCTCCTGAATCCAGAGAGGGATATCTCTATAAATGAGTTTAAAGATGTGATCTTTAAAGACTGAAATTATGATATTAGGCTAGTTATGAAGAGCGTGGGTTTGTTTTGTTTGTTTTTGGTTGGGCGAAGACATGGTGAAGGTGAAAGCAGTTCAAAATAAAAGGTGAAGATGTCAGCAAATGAAGGAATGTTTCAGTTGATAGCAAAGGACAAAGACAGCTTTAACCCATTGGGCTATGGAGTCATAGGAGGATTTAATTGGATAGCAAATTCAAGAAGGATCCATGGAGCAAGTCATTTACATCAAAGGATCTCAAAGGTGATTAATGGAGGAATGGAGTGAAACAATAGGAAGTGAAAGACTTAAATAAATGAAAAAACAAAGCACAAGCCTAAGATCAAGTAAGTACTTTTAAACTAGCTTGCTTTCAACATGTACTTAAGGAGAAACATAAAAGTATTTCTGTTGATCAGGTAAGTGCTTTTAAACTAGCCTGCATTGAAGTACTTTCCATCAGAAACATTTAAAAAACAGTTTAAACAGCTTAAGATCAGGTAAGTGCTTTTAAATCAGCCTGCTTCAGCATATTCGATAAGGAAACACAGATGATAATCACAAAGAGTGATCTAGATCAGCTAAGTACTTTTAAACTACGCTACATTGATAAACTCCAAGGATAACAAAGAGAACATTCATCTCAAAGAGCTATCTAGATCAGGGAAGTACTTTTAAACTAACCTGCATTAATAAACTATTCAAAGAGGACGTTCAAATGAAGAAAACATAGAAGATAAAGCTTTTAGTAAGAGTAGGGTACCATGGATAGTATATCCTAACTCTA
Source organism: Pinus albicaulis (assembly GCA_034641835.2). NCBI lineage: Eukaryota > Viridiplantae > Streptophyta > Pinopsida > Pinales > Pinaceae > Pinus > Pinus albicaulis. Next base: position 1,046,377,204 of record CM076572.1, read on the forward strand.
TGTTTGCTGCTCTTTATCAGAGAAAGTGAACAGAGTGAAAACATTAAGTAAAACGACAATTGACAGTAAAGAACACATCACCATTGACATAGTTTCAGAATTCCATGAATCAGCAGCTTGTATTGATGTTCAAACCAGTTACAATCAGCAAGCCCGGTGGGTCTCTACAGCTTTGAACTTCTCATATCAGCTTATGTATCTTTCAATTATAGAACAGGGCATCAGTGGCTTCAGAATGACTATTACATGCGTTCAGATGCCCCGACACCAACCTTTTTCTCATCTTCTACAAAGGTATTTATAGAAGAACGTAGCGGTGGCCCTCCATGAAAGGATCTGTTTGGATCAATTAATATAGAAGATGACTCTTCGGTGCTTTGAGGGCCTCGATCAAGAAATCTATAGGTGTTCATCAGCATTAATTGATGTACACTTACAATCAAGCTCAATGGGAGCTTTTTTCCGTCCTTTGAAGCTTGGTGTCATGCTGGAGTAACTTTTTTTTTGCTTCCCAGGGTCTAATGATCAAAGATCAACTTCTGAACTATTCTTTAATCTTCTCGAATGGTTCCGCCAACAATTAGAGATAAGATAGCTCAATTAGTATTAATTGTTCGGCGGTCTTTGATCTCAACGAGACTGCAGGTGTCTTTGGAGTTATAGAGGGTTCAATTAGCCTCTTCTTATGGCGGTGGAGGATTTCTCAGCTCGACAGATGTCTTCGTCGTTTCCTAAAACACTTTAAGTTACTTGATATCTGTGTTTTTGGGTCTTCAATCTCCGGTTCTGATAAATTTTGTCTTTGGCACTGATACTCTTCAATAAATGATGATTTCTGCTTGTCTTCTGGTGCGCAGGACAGTAGCGGGGTCGAATGGCATCAATGGGTCATGAAATCACTGATAAACGTAAATCTAACACCTCTCGAATGATTCTTCATGAACTCAGAAGACAGAGGATCGTCACCCTCGGCCTTTGTGGTTTCTTCAGAATGGCGGAAGAATTCATTCGAAAACCTGCAAAATACAAACAATTTGTCAAAAAATCCTGCGGGAATGGGTCAACTGCTTTAGAGGCGTAGGGAGAGAGCAGGACCGTTGGATGGCATCATCCAATGGTGGAGATTAACTGAGAGGAGTTTTAAATGATGCAGGAGGAATAATTAAAGAGAACCGTTGATCGCGCGATGAGAAACGACAGGGATCAGTTTGTTTTTAAGAAACCTTTGCTAAAGGCGGAGGGCGATGGAGAAATGTGAAAAAAGATCTAGGCCGTCCGATCTGGACACGTGGATGGCCCAGATTTAATCAGAGGATCGCAATCGGGGAGGTCACACAACAACATGCGATTGAAACACTGCGATTGAAACTTTGCGATTGAGCGATGTCCGTCCGATCATCAGGGAGATGGACGGCCCAGATTTAATCTGAGGATCGCAATCGGGGAGGTCACGCAACAACATGTGATTGAAACACTGCGATTGAAACTTTGCGATTGAGCGCTAGCCATCGGATCGGGTCTAGATCGACGGTCCAGATCCTTTGATTTCTTGCACCAGCGGGACCCTTATACTTTGTGAGAAACCCAAAAATTTTGATAAACACCAAGGTTTTGAGTGGATCGGGTAGAAAATATATATGATAGGCTGGCGCCCGATTGCGGGGCCACTGGGTGTATGGAGTACCATGGGCCCGGGGCTTTATATAACTAGGGCTAATCGCAATCGGAACATTCGGCCTTGCCTTTCAATCCTGCCCATTTAATTTCTCCGATCGCGATTGCGCGATTGGTCTTTTTGATCAACCCATTTTCATTTATCACGTGTCCTTAAGTTTTTAACTTAAAACTTCGGAAAGTGGGTTTTTGGGTTTACAAAGGAAAAAATTGATTAGAGAGGGACTTTTCAATGGTTTAGCGCTCGATTGCGGGCCTATGGGCTAAACGAAATAACAATATGATCTGCGGTTTATGATAAAGGGGCTGATCGCAATCGGCATTTTGAAATGGCTCACAAACATGCACACTTGAATCTTTCCGATGCGATTAGCACTTCATGGGTTTGGCGCTTGGTTCTTATGATGAGGGCGTATTGGGGAAGTGGTTTGGCAACTCAAGCCAAGGGGCTTAAACCTTTAAGAGAGAAAGGGGTTTTTTACACGGATTTTCAGTGATTTTCAAAGGTTTGTGAGGGTTTCGACAGAGTTTGAAAGAAGTTTGGAACTCTGCAAAGGCAATTTTATATGAAAAGAGGGTGAGGAAAATGGAGAACAAAGGAAAATGATGAAAATATGAAGGTTATTCTCTGATAGGAAAAAGGGGAAAAGAAGGAGGATATTGCAGCAGTCTTCTCATGGAATTTTTTAGCAGAATTTGAGTTTCTGAGAAATAACAGTGAAAACCTTGAGACATGAGCATGAGGTCATCTACAGGCTTCAAGAGATAACATTTTGGCCGGGAAAGTGTTTCTTGAAGGCTGAAAACATGATTTGGCCACCTTTTGATAGACCAAAATTTATAGGTGGCCAACAGTGGCTCCACTTGGGGATGGTGCCTTCTTGAAGGCATCAAGAACTTCAGAACTGCATTCTCTGGGAGGCTGACCAATGCCTTGCTCTTTGGGCTGCTGTCTTTGCTGAAATGATCTTATTTTGGCTGAAAAAATTTTAGCAGCATTGAAAAACAATGAATCTTCATCAACACAAGCTTTCTACCTACCCAATCCTACTGATCTAACATTTTTTCTTCATTAGAGTGCACTTGGGCTGGCAAAATCTTTTCACAACATTTTATTCTTTTGAAAAAAACAAGAAACCTAATCTAATTCTACTCCTTATTCCTCCATGGACTCAGATTAAACAGTTGAATCCATATGTTTCTCTACCTAATCTACTGTTTGTTGGGATTAAACAGTCCAACAAACTTTCATTCTCTATATTCTAAGACAAAAATTCAAAAACAGTCAAGTCAAGATTGAACTGTTTGACTTGCTGTGATCTATGGCATAAAAACAAGCTGCACATAGATTATTATTTGCAGAAAATTAAAATCAAAACAGAAGGCTTAAGATCTGAAAGTTCCCTATCATGGCCTTCTCCTTTCTTTTCAGCTCTGTTTTTTTTCTTTTTCTTTGAGTTGTCTTTGCTTTTCTTCTGGTTCAAGTTTTGAGCTTATTAGAACCAGGTCTTCATATCTGTTGACTCAATATTTGAAACAGTTTTGAGTCATCTCTCTTTGGAAACTTTGGCTCAGATTTTGAGTTTGTTTGAACCTTTATTTCTATCCTAATCTATCTACTGATAAGCCAAGTTTAAACAGTTTGGCAAATCAAATTCACTATCCTATCAGCAGAAAATTTAAAGCTAATTAGTCAAGATTAAGTTTGACTAACTAGAAATGTGCTTTTTGAGGAGTGGCGTTTGAGCTTGCACACTTTCAGATTTTCTCTTTTTTGGTATGGGGCTATACCTTTATTATTTTTACAATCAGCCCTCTTTTCTATCTTTTATTGTTTTTGTATTTTTTTCTTTTTTCTTCAAAGCAGAAAACAACTAACTACATGCTCAGAAGTGAGCTTTATTGACATCCCTATCTAGCCTATTCTAAACATGGAGTATTTACATATTCATATGATACAAAAGTGCCAATGCAGCTAGCTGAGTAATGTCAAGAAGAAGTACTAACTCTGGCTGCTTATCAGGGGTATCCATAGAATATTTTGAAGATTAGTCTTCAAAATAAACACTATCACAGAAGGTGACAGCTTTTCATGTCTCTGGCTCTTGCAAAGGATCACTACTTGATAATTTGAGCCATTTGGTATTTCCACACACTCTTCCATAGGATCAACAAAGAAAAGGTGAAGGTTCTCTTCTTTTTGGTCCTCCGTATCTGGTAGATTGTCTGCTTCCAAGACTTCAACTTTGAGGAGTGTAACTTCAGAAATTTGCTTGGAAGCTTCATCATTCTTAACAGAAAAGGAAGAAGATTCCTCTTGAGAAGATGGTATATCCTCAGTAGGACAGTCTTCTATTTGTTTTTCTCCTTCATCTTCATCATCTTCTGAACTGGAGGACTCTTCATATTTGACAGTGTTGTCCTCTTGTGGCCCTTGTATGCTCATATTCAGTGGACTAAATTCTGTGAAGAGGTTATTATATTCTTGAGCAGGGGAGTACTTAAAGGTTTCCTCTTTTTCAAGAGAAGGCTCCTTGATTTCAACCTTCTCAAAAATTTCTTCGGTTCTTTCCTCCTTATCCTTTGAGCTGAAAGTCTGCTGATTCCCAATCATATGGAAACTATTACTGATGATCTGAAATGAAACGGAGCAAAGATCCAATGAATCTTCACTTGCTTCTAGACTTTGAAAACTTTCATCATCAGTATCATAAAGACTCTGCACTGGCTCATTACTTCTTTGAGGAAACTGATCTTCCTCCCCTAAATATGCTAATGATGATCCTACAAAATTAACTTCTGTTTGGGAAGCATCATCACTAGATAGATCAAAGTTAGGAGAATCACGAATATAAGTAATACTACCAATCAAACATACTGGGTTATCAGCAGGTCCTTCTTCATTCTAATTTACAAAAGAACTTTCTAAATCTGTACAACAAAGTTCTCTATGTGAATGGGCAAGAGTGTTTGTTTCGCAAAAAATTTCAAAGAGCGGCTGTTTATTTATAATCTGATCTATCTCTTTTTCTGTCAAAGGAGAAGATGTTTCTATGTTCCTTTGAACAAAAGGACAGCAGTTCTCTGTTTCTTGTGAAGACTGATTTTGAGGCTGGATGTCTTTTTGAGCCTCGGCTATAAGGGATGATGAATCATTATCTAAGTTTTCAGGAAAATCTTGAGGATTTTTCTTTATTTCTTGTTTGTTTTCTTCCTCAAGTGATTCATCTATGTTCTTAAAAATTTTCAGTAGGAGATTAAACTCATGAATGGCTGTTAAAAGATCTTCAGGATGCATCTCTTCCCAAGCTTCCTCATTATCTATAATGTGTTGGGTGATGTTTTGTGACGGATCATAATATATTGCACCCAATGATAATTATGTAGCGTTTTCTTTATAGTTCTCATAGAACGTATATTCAAGATCTCTTAAAGAAAACAAACTACAAGATCTTAAGCATTCATACCAATCCCTAGCTTTTCCTTCTAATGTTAACATGAACATTTTCATTAGGCAGTCTTCATGCCATTCAAATTTCAACCTCCATACATGTATATGAAATTTGATGAGATGTAATAGAGGGTCATCGAACTTTTCACCTTGAAAAGCAGGCAGGTTGTCATCCCAATTCACCTGGGGCATCTTATGTGGAAACCCAGGGATATGATCTCTACTCATTGGGGCATATCTTCGTTGTATCCTTGTATTCATGTTTGTAAATCAAAAAGGAGGTCACTGCGTCTGGTCAATCAGTTCAGGGTCTTCTACTAGTGGATTCATTTGGTCTTCTGGGAGTTTCAGAGTGTGGAGTTTCCAGGTGGAAAATTTTTAGCTCGTAAGGAGGTAAAATGTTTTATGGTCCACCACCATGTTTATTGGATACCAATCTAAAATATTTTGGGTTTTTTTTGAGTTTTTATAGTGGTTTGGGAGACTAATGAGTCTACAAAAGCTTGCTACTATAAATTCAGAAAGTCCCCAGTGGAGTCGCCATTATGTTATCACTCTGTAATTAGCAAGATTGGCAAAGTCCAACTGCAGAGGTAACATCAAACCGCTTTGGGATTCAAGGACCTAGCCCTCCTGAATCCAGAGAGGGATCTCTCTATAAATGAGTTTAAAGATGTGATCTTTAAAGACTGAAATTATGATATTAGGCTAGTTATGGGTTTGTTTTGTTTGTTTTTGGTTGGGCGAAGACATGGTGAAGGTGAAAGCAGTTCAAAATAAAAGGTGAAGATGTCAGCAAATGAAGGAATGTTTCAGTTGATAGCAAAGGACAAAGACAGCTTTAACCCATTGGGCTATGGAGTCATAGGAGGATTTAATTGGATAGAAAATTCAAGAAGGATCCATGGAGCAAGTCATTTACATCAAAGGATCTCTTAAGGTGATTAATGGAGTGAAACAAATAGGAAGTGAAAGACTTAAACAAATGAAAAAACAAAGCACAGTCTAAGATCAAGTAAGTAATTTTAAACTAGCTTGCTTTCAACATGTACTTAAGGAGAAACATAAAAGTATTTCTGTTGATCAGGTAAGTGCTTTTAAACTAGCCTGCATTGAAGTACTTTCCATCAGAAACATTTAAAAACAGTTCAAACAGCTTAAGATCAAGTAAGTGCTTTTAAACCAGCCTGCTTCAGCATATTCGATAAGGGAACACAGATGATAATCACAAAGAGCAATCTAGATCAGCTAAGTACTTTAAACTATGCTGCATTGATAAACTCCAAGGATAACATAGAAAACATTAATCTCAAAGAGCTATCTATATCAGGGAAGTACTTTTAAACTAACTTGCATTAATAAACTCTTCAAAGAGGACATTCAAATGAAGAAAACATAGAAGATAAAGCTTTCAGTAAGAGTAGGGTACCGTGGAGAGTATATCCTAACTCTATGTTTGCTGCTCTTTATCAAAGAAAGTGAACAGAGTGAAAACATTAAGTAAAACAACAATTGACAGTAACACATCACCATTGACATAGTTTCAAAATTCCATGAATCAGCAGCTTGTATTGATGTTCAAACCAGTTACAATCAGCAAGCCCGGTGGGTCTCTACAGCTTTGAACTTCTCATATCAGCTTATGTATCTTTCAATTACAGAACAGGGCATCAGTGGCTTCCGAATGACTATTACATGCGTTCAGATGTCCCGAGACCAACCTTTTGCTCATCTTCTACAAAGGTATTTATAGAAGAACGTAGCGGTGGTCCTCCATGAAAGGATCTGTTTGGATCAATTAATACAGAAGATGACTCTTCGATGCTTTGAGGGCCTCGATCAAGAAATCTACAGGTGTTCATCAGCATTAATTGATGTACACTTACAATCAAGCTCAGTGGGAGCTTTTTGCCGTCCTTTGAAGCTCGGTGTCATGCTGGAGTAACTTTGTTTTTGCTTCCCGGGGTCTAATGATCAAAGATCAACTTCTGAACTATTCTTTAATCTTCTCGAATGGTTCCGCCGAAAATTAGAGATAAGATAGCTCAATTAGTATTAATTGTTCGGCAGTCTTTGATCTCAACGAGACTGCAGGTGTCTTTGGAGTTGTAGAGGGTTCAATTAGCCTCTTCTTATGGCGGTGGAGGATTTCTCAGCTCGACAGATGTCTTCGTCGTTTCCTAAAACACTTTAAGTTACTTGAGATCTGTGTTTTTGGGTCTTCAATCTCCGGTTCTGATAAATTTTGTCTTTGGCACTGATACTCTTCAATAAATGATGATTTCTGCTTGTCTTCTGGTGCGCAGGACAGTAGCGGGGTCGAATGGCATCAATGGGTCATGAAATCACTGATAAACGTAAATATAACTCCTCTCGAATGATTCTTCATGAACTCAGAAGACAGAGGATCGTCACCCTCGGCCTTTGTGGTTTCTTCAGAATGGCGGAAGAATTCATTCGAAAACCTGCAAAATACAAACAATTTGTCAAAAAATCCTGCGGGAATGGGTCAACTACTTCAGAGGCGTAGGGAGAGAGCAGGACCGTTGGATGGCATCATCCAATGGTGGAGATTAACTGAGAGGAGTTTTAAATGACACGGGAGGAAGAATTAAAGAGAACCGTTGATCGCGCGATGAGCAACGGCGGGGATCAGTTTGGTTTTAAGAAACCTTTGCTAAAGGCGGAGGGCGATGGAGAAATGTGAAAAAAGATCTAGGCCGTCCGATCTGGACACGTGGACGGCCCAGATTTAATCGGAGGATCGCAATCATGGAGGTCACACAACAACATGCGATTGAAACATTGTGATTGAAACTTTGCGATTGAGCGTTGTCCGTCCGATCATCAGGGAGATGGACGGCCCAGATTTAATCTGAGGATCGCAATCAGGGAGGTCACACAACAACATGCGATTGAAACACTGCGATTGAGCGCTAGCCATCGGATCGGGTCTAGATCGACGGTCCAGATCCTTTGATTTCTTGCACCGGCGGGACCCTTATACTTTGTGAGAAACCCAAAAATTTCGATAAAAACCAAGGTTTTGAGTGGATCGGGTAGAAAATATATATGATAGGCTGGCGCCTGATTGCGGGGCCACTGCGTGTATGGAGTACCATGGGCCCGGGGCTTTATATAACTAGGGCTAATCGCAATCGGAACATTCGTGCCCGGTCTTTCAATCAACCCATTTGTAATTTCTCCGATCGCGATTGCGCGATTGGTCTTTTTGATCAACCCATTTTCATTTATCACGTGTCCTTAAGTTTTTAACTTAAAACTTCGGAAAGTGGGTTTTTGGGTTTACAAAGGAAAAAATTGATCAGAGAGGGATTTTTCAATGGTTTAGCGCCCGATTGCGGGCCTATGGGTTAAACGAAATAACAATATGATCTGCGGTTTATGATAAAGGGGATGATCACAATCGGCATTTTGAAATGGCTCACAAACATGCACACTTGAATCTTTCCGATGCGATTAGCACTTCATGGGTTTGGCGCTTGTTTCTTATGAGGAGGGCGTATTGGGGAAGTGGTTTGGCAACTCAAGCCAAGGGGCTTAAACCTTTAAGAGAGAAAGGGGTTTTTTACACGGATTTTCAGTGATTTTCAAAGGTTTGTGAGGGTTTCGACAGAGTTCGAAAGAAGTTTGGAACTCTGCAAAGGCAATTTTATATGAAAAGAGGGTGAGGAAAATGGAGAACAAAGGAAAATGATGAAAATATGAAGGTTAGTCTCTGATAGGAAAAAGGGGAAAAGAAGGAGGATATTGCAGCAGTCTTCTCATGGAATTTTTTAGCAGAATTTGAGTTTCTGAGAAATAACAGTGAAAACCTTGAGACATGAGCATGAGATCATCTACAGGCTTCAAGAGATAACATTTTGGCCGGGAAAGTGTTTCTTGAAGGCTGAAAACATGATTTGGCCACCTTTTGATAGACCAAAATTTATAGGTGGCCAACAGAGGGGATTTGAACACATCATTCTAGTCAAAAATATTTTCCAGGGGTATGAGACCTTTGGGTATAGAATAATTCTTCAGTTGTAACACTTCAGAATTCCCCTTTGTTTCAGAAAGCATGTTTTTTTGATCTACTTGTGTGTTTTCAAACTCCTCTTTCAATTCTATAAATTTTTTGACTTGTTGGTCATCCTCAAAAACTTGCCAATGGATGTGTTGTCAGGAATAGTAGGCCTATGGTGAATGTCAACCTCATATCTTTCAGTGGAATGTGTAGGAATAATTAAAATAATTGCAAAGACAGCTAGGGAGTCAGCTACTGAGTTTTGGTTCCTAGTCTTCACAATAAATGAATATTCTTGAAATTCTCTAACATCTCCATGATCAAATTTCTATATGCCCTCATTCTCACATCCTTAGTTTGATATACACCCTAAACTTGCTTAATAACTAATTTAGAATCTCCACCAACAGAAATATTTTGGGCACCCATTATTTTCAAAATTTCTAAACCCAAAAATAAATATTCATACTCAGCCATGTTATTTGTGAAATCACAATTCAGTTTTCCTGCTCCAGCCCCTTCTCTTCCTGTTGATCCATCAAAGTGTAACAACCACCAACCTTTTTCCTTCTCCTCACTGATTTGTTGATTTTCTGCCTGCTGATCTTCTATTTCCTAAATTTTTATTTGTTGATTTTCTGCTTTCTTTTCATCTTCTGCTTCATCAGTCAATTCATTGAAAATAATAGTAGATCCTAATTCAGTATCAACAACATATATTGGAAAATTCTAAGGTTTTTCTTTACTACTTACCATATAAGTCATTCTTGTTTCTCTGTATAGTCTTCTTTGCTCACCAAAAACAGGAATGGTGACATAAGTTAGGTCCATCTGCATGGTGCCTTTGATATTTTCTACCCATGACCTTGATAACAACATGCCAAGCTTAGCTGGAATGTCTGCTACCACAATGTCCATTACCAATGTCTTGGCAGGGACTTGTGTAAGACCAACAACAACATATTTTATTAAACCAATGCACAAAACTATTTTTGAATCAAAAGAAAACAAGTCCTTATATGGCCTAGTAATTTCCAATCCCATCCTTTCCATGATCACTTTTGGCATGAGATTGTGAGAGGCCAATGAATCCAACATGCCATTGTCCAATGTCATGTCATCAATGCTAAGGCTGACATAAAAAGGAGCCACATCTTCATTATGCTCATCCTCCAATCTTGGACCCAAGTAAATGGTTGGATGATCCTCTTTAACATTAAGGATATCAGCAGCTCCTGGTTGGGAATTCAGCATTTTTACAATCTCACTTCTGTATTCATTCACCTTAAGAATTTCTCCAAAAGGTACTGTGATTTTGATCTTAGAGATATCACTCTCTAAACTAAAAACAAAATTATATTTTTCAATCTCTTTGACAGGAGGAGGAGGTGGTGTATCTTTCCTAACCTAAGCAGTTTTGGGGGCATCTTTCTTGGGATCTGTTTTACTTACAGTAATTGGACCATTTCTATTTCTGAGGTTGTATTTTTTCTGCATCTCAAAGATTGCATGTTGATACCCTTTAAGATAATCGGATGGTTCCTCACCCTTGTTTACATCATGATCTGACTCATCATGTTCTTCCTTATTCAAAAACATCCCTAACATGTTTTCATCTAAGCAATGAATTGAGTCTTCTTGTATTTCAGGCTAATCTTCTTCATCAACCAAGTTTTGTTGAAAAGGAGGCCTTACTTGAGGGTCAGGCTTATTTCTGTTTCCCCTGGTCTCTGTTGGTTTTGAGGTCTTCTAAACTGCGGATTTCTAAACTGAGGTTCATGTTGTGTAGGAGGAGTAAAGGCATTCCCAAGGGCAAGCCTATCCATCAGTTTTTACATTTTCTTCATCATGGAGTCAAATTTATCCTCTGAGGTAGAAGGCTTATCTTCTTCTTTTAATTTATTCTTTCCCATACTGGACTTTTTTGCTACTATCATTTTGACCTCCACCTTCATTACATCATTTTTCATTTCATCTAGTGAAGGGGATTCTCTTTCTCTGAGTAGTATAGAAAATTCATAATCAAAGGCTTCAACATATCTTAGTTGAGTTGCTCCTGTTGGAGGTTTTAGATGGGCAGGGATGGAGTCATAAACTTTGTTAAATCTCTTTGAAAATTTTTGGATAGTTTCATCAACTGCTCTTTTCAAACTATTATACTCAGTGAGGGCTTGAATATGGTTTGTTCTATTTCCCCACTTTCTCAAGAAGCTATCTTCAAATTCATTCCAATTATGCAGGCTTCCTGTAGCAAGGGCTTTGAACCACTTTCTGACCTCACCAATAAAGCTCTTAGCAAACAATATCATCTTGACATCCCCATGGTAAACCTCCTCCTTGTCTATGAAGTCATTAAATTGGTCTACATGCTCTTTAGATGTAATATCTTCATCACTTCCCCAATTTTTTATTCTAGTAGAATAATTTCTAGGAAGGGCATTAAGGATAGCTGGGAGAACAAGAGGAGCATACCTAGTAGGTGCAGTAGGTGGAGGTGGTACGTTTCCTGCCATGATGACTAGAACTGTAGTAGTTTTAGGGACAACAGTAGTAAAGGAAGAGGAACTGTTAGGAGGAGGGTTTGTTGGTATTTTTTGTCCAGCTACAATTGAACTACAATCAGGTAAAGGAAAACCATATTTACTTCTAAGAAAAATTTCAAATGGGTCTAGTCTCTTCAACCTATCCAAATATTTTCTCTCTAACAGTAACTCTGAAGTGACTGATTCCCAAAACTCTTCTTTATCTTTTTGTGTCACTAAGGTTGAGGTATCAATACCTCTTCTATGTAGGTCTAAGAAAATTTCAGTCAATTCTTTTTCATTTTCAGGCCTAAACAATACTTCCTGAATTTTATCATCAAACTTTTTATCTTCAGGACTTCTTAAAACTTCAGAGGACAAGGCTTTTGTGTGTAATGGAGTACCTGATATTACAGAACTACCTTGAATGCCTCTGGAAATTGTGTTTGGACTATACACAATTGTAGGTGGATCTAGGTCAGGATTACTCCTCGTGTATCTCCTTTTCGAAGCCACCTTTGAACATGATAATTTTGAATGGAGTCACCAAGGTAGATGTAGCCTCAAACGGATTCTGAGCTCCTGCTACCTTCAAGAGTTTAGCTTCAAAATTTCGGGAAAATTATATCTTTAGACTCTCGGCAGACGCACCAAAATGTTATCAAAACATTGCACTTGATTGGCTATTGATCAAACAACTCTATGTAACTATTTCAAACCAACTTTTGACTGAAGCTTAGCCTCTTCAGTCTAAGAGGGATTTCTCAAAGGGGTTTATGATATTAGATAATGATAGGACTAGATGGTTATCTCTATTTGAAAGTAACTTGATTTTTGTGTATGTAGGTTGAAAATAATGCAAGCTTGCTACCATTAGGCTTATGGAGTCAACAAATAAGTACATTCAGTGGCAAGGTTTCTTGACATGGAAACTAAGGCAGATAAGAGTTTTTAAAAAAGGTAAATCACACTTAGAAGATAGGCAACACAGTCATTTCATCAATAAAGGAAGTCAGAGCATAAACATATGAATTCTGAGTAATAAAGATGAAATCTGCTACAAGTGATACACATAAAGATATAGATCAAAAAGACATTTAAAACTCCATGAGAATCTCAGGTCTGTCAAGAAGAAGTCCTCTATATTACTGATATAAGCCAAATTACATAAAGCAGCAGTATGGTGAAAAAAATCTCCAACCCTTTACAACTTCGATAATTTGCCTTTAAATAGACATTCTTATAGTAGGGATAATCTGCCTCTTTGCTAAATTCATCTAATTATTCCTATGACACCTCATATAATAGAAAGACATGTATTTTAATAATAAAATGATAGCTACACCCTAAAGATGAATTTTCCTAATAGGACTCAAACTCCTATTTACTAAATCAGTCTACCTTATCTTTAAAACAATTACATATCATTGACAACTAAGCATCACATGTTCGAATAGGTTATGACATAGCTCATCACTACTTTACATATTAAAAACCCTCCTAATCATGTGGAACAAAACCCTATTTTTCAGGAGTACGAGACATTATCTTCAACAAAAGCTTTAGCTGATGAGCTATCTCCATTGTATTTTCTTCAAGCCATAAACGTTTAGCGGTAAGGTCCTTTGACCTGTTGGATGTGTCCACCTATCCAAAATTCTTTTAAACTGCTCATAAACCTTCAAAAACATCTTGCTACGAAAACAAGGGAGTTTCGTAGCGAGCTTTCGTAGCGTCCAAAAAATGGCTTTTGCACTCAAAATTTATGCTTCACTGTTGTTCCATGGTATCCATCATGACATGACACCTCATTACCATTAAAATCTCTCCTTGAAAACTGCAAAAAGTGTTGTTGGAAATAAATAAGCTACTACAGAAATTTTCGTAGCATTTTCCTAGCTTTAAGCCTAGGAAACGCTACAAAATTATGAAAAAATGTAAAATTTCTAGATTTTAACCATGTCTCAAAAAGGTGACCTCTAGTTGTAGAAACATGGTCTTCAACATGCCATGAACCTCCTGAAATATAATCAAACTCAACTGTAAGACCCTTGAGGTGTTTCCTCTTCATTAATGATGAGTTGAGCTATGGGCTCCTCAACTACAGTCATCTTTAAGCCCTTCTTCTCCAGCTCCTCATGGATCAACTCAAGTTGTTGTTCTAGATCCTTCACTTCATCTTTTAGTGCTATGTTCTTAGACTGTAAGTGCAGGTTCATTTTTCTGATATGTTTCACCTCTCCTTTCAATGGCTGAGTCCATTTGATCAATTGTTGTATGTTATCTAAGGTCTTTGACACACTATTAACCTGATCTTCCCAAACTTCTTTCATTTTCTCAAACTGCACTTTCTGAACATTATTTTTCCTTGCCTCTTTCTTCAAGACTTCTATTTCATGATTTTCTAACTTCAAATTTTCCTTAAGGACCTCAATCTCTATTTTTTCAATGATTTTCTCCTTTCCTTTCTTTTTCTTGATGACTAGATCTTCTTTTGCAGGTGATGAGAGGTTAATGATGCTTGGTGGTGGCTGGATAGTTACAATGACCTTCTAAGCTTCTTTACTGCTTTCCAATACCTTTCTAGCATGTCTTGTCATTGGTTTCCCAGCCTTAAACATGAATCCTTCATCTTCACCCTCAAACTCTAAATTCTTAGCTGATTTGGCTTTCTTGAGCTTCTTTCCTCCCTCATCTATATATTCAACTTGGACTATGGGGGTTTCCTCAATATAAATAACATGCAGAGTTTCTTCTAAGTTACCCTTAGCCACTATTTGGCTTCTTGTAACTCTCTTGCTACCATGTTTTCTCAATGTTGGCTTTTGTTTTGCAGGTGCAATAGTAGGTGTATCAACTTTCTGCAATGGCTCTATTTCCATGATTACTGATTCACTTTTCTCTGCCACTAAAGGCTCACTTTGCTCTTCCACTAAAGGTTCACTTTTCTCTGTCACTAAATGTGGTGGTATACCTCTAGGTTTAGGAATTATTTTAGGAGTGATGGCATCTACTTCAAAACCACTGACAAACAGAAAATATGACCAGTCTCTGCCTAATCTTTTTAACTCTTCTAATACCAGCAACTTGATTAAACCATGATGAAAAAGTGAGGTTTCATTTCCTTCAGATTTAGCTTAAACTTTGTCTGACATTTTGGCTAAGCTTCTGTATAAGTAAAAAGGTAAATCAAGGGACCTCTTACCAACAAAATGTAGCAGAAACCTAAAATGGTATGAGTAAACCTTATGGTACCTCCCTTCACAAGTGAAGTATTTCTGAATGATTAGCAGCAGCTTTCAGAAGTTGTCTTTCATGTAGCTCCTTGGAATGGCATTTGTGAAATCAATCTCGCTATGATGTGGCTTGATAAATTCCTTACATTCCTGCATGGTGAACTTGAAGCCTTTGAACCATTGTTCTCCTCCTCTAGGAATCCTTGTTGCTTCTGCAATAGTCTCTAGTGATATAGTGAGGTTCAACATCTCCACCTTTGAATATTTCCCATTAAAACTGATGGCAAACTCCTTAGAAACCTGCACATGGCATCCTTGCAATATTTGGCAAAACTGCAAACACCCTATTCTTATGAAAAAATCTAAGGCATTTTGGTCTTCATTTAGCAAATTCATGCCTGATGGCTCATATTCATGGATCCAATCCTTCCAGTATTGACTCTACCACTGCCAACCAACCACAAGGCTCTTAGCCCAAGCCAGACAAGCCACTTTGCACCAATAATCCATGTTCATGTTGCAGTGTTTATGGTCATTACACTCACGATTGTCCCTTATTACCACAAATGCGGCATATGTGGGAGTCTTAGGCCACCATGTGGGGACAACGCTCCTCTCCTACTGTCCCTCCCAATCCAGCTACTTCTCAACCTGCTGTGTTTACCGATCCTTTCCCTCAATAAGGATTTGTGGCCACTCAACCACCTCATGCCCCGGTAACCACTCAACCTTCCCCTTCTGGTTCCTCCGATTACCATATTCTCATGATGGCCTCTGACCCACCTCTCACCGTCGACCTCAACCTTCACACTCGGTCCCGTCAGTATTCCACACCTCCCGTTCCGTCTGTCTCCGAGTCCACATCTTCAGGTCCTACAGGGCCTCTGTCAACACCCAATGGTCCCTTGCAAATCCCTCCACCCAAATCTGAGGTTCATACCAAGACTCCTAAGGGCCCATTACGCCGAAATGCTGCCTCTTTTCGGGCTACCTATTCATACAGCATAGTAGATGATCTGGCACAATCTCCTGCTTCCATTTCAACACTGGAACTCCTCCAGTCGTGTCCTTCTAAAAAGAAGGCTCTACTATCTTCCATGGGTGCTGTAGATCCTTCTGATGACCAATTGATTGTTCTCAACGCCCGCCAGTCAGACCATCCCCCTCTTCATGCTTCTGTTGCTTTCCAAATCCCAGTCAAAATCCGAAATGCCAACATCGCTCGGTGTATCGTTGATGAGGGGGCATCGACCTATGTGATGTCTGCTTCGGTTTGGAAACAACTTGGATCTCCTGAGCTGACCCCTTCCACAATCACCCTTCGTGCGTGAGATGGCCACGCCTCCCAGTCCATCAGCCTTTTCCGTAACTGTCCTATTACCCTTGCAGGTAAGATTGTTTGTGTCGACATTGAAGTTATCGACGCCCCTCTTGACTACAACATTCTTTTGGGGCATAGTTACACCTATGCCATGTCTGTCATCCCATCCGCAGTCCACCGCAAGATTTTTTTCCCTCTTAATGGAAATATTGTCACTATTGACCAGTTGACTTACCATGAACCAAAATCTCAGACCTCCCCTGAGTCCACTATTTTTGTTGTCACCAATAAGCAAACGGTTGATTCCTTGACCAGTTTTTCCCCTGGCGTCTACAAAGACTCATCCTTGATTGGTACCTTCCCGGGTCCTCCCCCTCCTCCAGTCTCTGATCCTAGCTTGGCGAATGTTTGCATGATGCAATCCTCTGGGGCTGACCTTGCACCACCCACTTTGGCTAGTCAGCAACCTCAACCTGCTCCTAGCCCCTCGCCACCATCACCTGGACCTCCTCCTGCTGGCCCTTCCCCTACAACTGGTAACCATGAGCCTCTCTACCCTCCTGGGTTGGTTCCCCCAAATCTTAACCATCTGGGAGCCGTCCCTCCTGGCCATTACCCCGCCGGTCAGATACCTTTCCTTGGTCCCCCCCCCCCCCCGGCGTCTATTCGGTTCCCGTCATGGCCACCCTTTCCCTCCCTAATTTAACCTTGGGAATACCAGTATGGTATCTTAATCCTCGCGCCAAGACCCCTCTGGACTGCCCCAAACCATACATTGTTGTGACACCAGTGCAACCGATTCCCTTCGCTCCTTCCACCGATACTGTACCCCTATCCCCTCCGCAGGACCCTCCTCATACTGTGACGGCTACAGGCACGAAAAGAAAAACTCGCAAGGGGGCATCCAAATACAAGGCCACCGCACCCGACCCTACCCCTCCCCCACCCACCAAGCCTTGTGCCTTGTGTGATGGTATCGGTCATCCCACCCATACTTGTCCTGAGTTGCCCCGTATCCAACCCATGGTTAAATTCACGTTCCCTGAATCTACGGTCCCTGAACCCTCTATTTCTTCCTCATCCGCAGCCAAGAACCCAAAGACTCTTCGCACCAACAAACCCTGTGCTATGTGTGGTGTCCATGGCCATTATTCTCACCATTGTCCTCACCTCACGCATTACCGAGCCTCTTTAGAGGTCATTCACGAGTACGAAGTTGAACAAAATCAATCCGCCTCTCCCATCCTTGCTCAATATGCGTTAGGTCTACTCAAGGATCCCCCTGCTACCATTGACATTCCTCCCCCTAATGTTGAGATTTCGGAACCTACTGCCCCCCTCCTATACC
Source organism: Pinus albicaulis (assembly GCA_034641835.2). Taxonomy (NCBI): domain Eukaryota; kingdom Viridiplantae; phylum Streptophyta; class Pinopsida; order Pinales; family Pinaceae; genus Pinus; species Pinus albicaulis. Next base: position 1,046,394,783 of record CM076572.1, read on the forward strand.
TATCAACATCCACATGACCCTCAGAGTACATTCCCTCTAAATCCACTCCATCTGTTATGCTTGATTCCCCTTCAGACACATTCTCGGGCTCTTCATGTTTTGACCATCTTTTTACCTGTTCTTCTGTCTGCACCTCTCTTCCCATACTGATGATTTAGGTAGCTTGGCAGTGTCATGTGGTTTCCTTGACCTTTCCATTTCCTCCCATAATCACGATCATACCATCTGTCTCTCTGATGTTCTTCGCAGCCTGAGTTCCCACTCTTCATCCCATAGTTCTCATTCATCTCCCTCTAGTCGATCTATGAGTCCTAGACTTCCTACCCGAGTTGCTCCCTCCCATAGTCATCAGTGGATGTCTACCCTCTACTCACGCTACCATCCTTATTCTCATCCCTCCCATTTCTTGTCTTGTGACACTATTCCACCGGCCCTCTTTTCCACACATTATCTTGGCTATGCCAATGGGGCAAGTCGTTATTCCTGGAATCTCGCTTCGGTAGCATGGGCCATATTTACCCCCTTGCATACCCTAGTTCTGGAAAATGGGGTCTACATTGGTAATGCCACCAATAATCAGGCTGAATATGATGCAATATGTGGTCTCTTAGTCAATGCCCTCTCTCATCACATCCTCCATCTGCACGTTCATTTAGATTCCCTGCTTCTTGTCTTACAACTTAATGGTGTCTATCGTGTGCATAACCCTATCTTGTTTAGACAATATTTACGAGTGAAACTTTTGATATGTAAATTTAGATTCATTACTTTCAACCATATCCATAGAAGTCAAAATCACTACGTAGATGAAATCTCAAATCATGTTCTAGACTGGCATTTATCACACACAAGACAATAACATTTAACATCATCAACAAAATGTACATAAATCATATATATCATATAACATGTGTTTTTAGAGTCCATCTACTCTGAAACATATGACATGCCCATAGCATGTTACAAAAAGCAAAACTACAAAAATGGGGGGCACCACTTGCCCCTACATAGACGCTGGGGGGCACCACCTACCCTACATCTAATCACTCTTTGGAGGATCTCGAGCCAACGGCTCTGCTCCCGCAGCTCGTAGATCACGCACAGTCTAACCGGCCATCGCCATGCGTCGCATGATACCTCGCCATTCCATGGGTAGCCCAATACATAACTCTATGTACTGGTCGTCTAAATCTTGCCAACCACGCTCTGACACACCGGTCAGTAGCCCCTCACATCTACGACAGATGTCCTCCAACAAAGTGGTCATATCCTCATTCTGTGTCCTCCTTGACCCACTTGCACCTGTAGCTTCTGCTGCTGCAGGTCGTCCCATATATCCGGCCGGTTTTACCGGAGCTATATCTGCATTCCAAAAAATATAAGGATTAGTACCATGAATACTAGTCACAAACTCTAAAATGCACATAACAGGTTCGTTGCTTGTCACTTACCATCGAGCCCCCATACTCGACCAGGCGGAAGTGGCAAGTGCGGATCTCCCCAATAACTCATCCCACTATAGGGATAGTCGTCTATGTACAATGGCATCTGATCCCAATGGGTGAAGGAATCTAGTCAGAACACCCGTCCGACCGCCCCTCCACCTCCTATACACAGTAGTCGTCCCCACCGACGCATCCAAGGCTCTCTCGGAACCCCATCAGGTAACTGTATACGAGGTCGTAAGGTCGAGATCTTCTCAAAGAAGAAAGAGCACAATACCGTCCCATAGGCACAATCATGATTCACTTTCCGCTTGCATAGCGACAACTGTCGTTTCACTGACACTAACATCATCTGGGCCCACCCATAGTAGGTCCCACCCAACACACTCTCTACAATCATCATCTGCCCTCCAGTGATGTGATGGAATGACTAGCTGCCCAAAATCCACAACACTGCTGCTGCCACTGCCCGGGTCTCCAACCTATCTAGATCCCCAATCGATATCTGAGTCCCTTTGACTCGGACACCTGGTCGACAATTTCACTCAACAAACTCCATGATGTTACACCCTCACGGTAACACTAGCTATGTATTTCCCACCATCCCTAATGGCGGGAGACCAGTCAGGAAATACAGATCCTAGACTGTCAGCTCAATCCTGTGTCCCTGCACTATAAACACCTCATGGTCTGGATCCCAGTAACTAATAATCTGAGCCAACAAAGGCTCACCAGCCCTCATCAAAGGGTTCTCCACAAATTTCAGAACCCCAAACCTAGCCAATGCACGACGGACACCCTGATCCGCTTGGATTTCCGTCCGTAATGTACCTAGGTCTCTCTCCCTCCACTTGATCCATATATCTACCATATCTGCACAAAACCATCATCTTTTTCAGTCTACAGATAAACAAAACTACATTTCCTTACATCAAAACTGAATCTCAACCCATAACAGCACTGAAACCCCACCCCTCTAACAGGTCGCACTTTTTGGCAAAATCCTGGGCCAGGTCACACTTTTCAGGCCAAAACCTGCGTCCCAGGTCACAGTTTTTGCCCCAAAAAGTGCGACCCGACTGAAATGATGAAGTAGGAGCAATTAATGAGATTTAAATCCCTAATCTGAACTTTGAATCCATCAAAAACAAAGAGTAGGATTAGGCCTCTTACCTACAACTGATGGATCACGATTCCAACGGTCGGTTTGTCCGCTACACTTGCCGCAAGATTTAGGGCCTTCTCTCCTCTCCACATTCACCATAGCTACACAAGCAAATGAATTATTTTGGAGGGAAAATTCCTTATTAGAAGAAAAACCCTTGTTTTTTCTTTCGCCCACTGCGACCAAACCGTAGCCCCGTTTGACACACGGTCTACACCATTGGAAATCGCTCACCAAGCACTCAAATGGGTATTTGTTAGTTTTTCATGTTTGGATACTTCACCAAGACGCATTTTGTCCACGAAAGGTCCCTTCATCTCTCCTTCCAATCGGAATTCTTCACTAACAACGCTTGTACTTGGGGCACCACTTTACCTCTTTACTTGGCTTTGTTCGTGTCGATTTTCATCATGAGATACCATATTGTACTCATGTTTTTATGGTCCCCCATTGGACCTTTTCTGTGTGGCAGCACCATCGAGTCGCCCTTGTTTAGAGCATCTGAGTTGAGTCATCATCTGTCATGGAGTCTATCTCGTGGCCCTTTATATTCCACTATAGTCCTCCATCCTTCATCGCTTGGTCCCTCTCTCGTGTTGCACATTATGGCCTTCAGTACCATTGTCACCTATCCTCCCTGATATTGTGTCAGTTGCTGCCAAGCCATTCATGCCCCTTATACTCTAACAAGGGAAGTCGTCCATCCGTTACTCCGTGTCCCTCATTTCATTATCATCATTAGTGTCTATCTGTTAGTCGCTCTACTATTTTCTCCCATGCCTTAGTTAGGGTTCCCTTATTGCCTCACCTATGGCAGACCTACTTCTGTCGACATTAGCTCATTTACTCCAGAAGCCAGGTCTAGGGGGCAGTGTACCTTGGTTCGAGCTCTTTCAAGCATGATCGTGATCTATACACTTGATGTTCCAGTGATGCAGCAGCAGCTATTGGTGATTCCCGGGTGTGTGTGAGATGTCTCAACCCTCATGAGGGGGTGGCCCTGTAGGTAGCCCCCCACATGCCCAGATGACTTCTTCATTTTAGCCCTTGATGCAGCTCCTCCCATTTGATGATATTGGCCTCAGCCGCTTGCAGTGCCTCTTCGATTTTCATGTATCAGTCAGATTTTGCAAGCCCTTCCCCGTGTGTATTGGGCATTTGGGCATATTTGTATCTCATGTACTAAAATCTTATTGTATAAGTCCTGACGGATATTCCAGGCATAACATGTATGTGGGATCCATCATTCTATTTTCCTGGCTCTTATTTATGCCAACATATTCTTCATGGTCTGGTTCCTTGTTTACTGGACTTCCTATTCTTTGTACTTTGTCTCGGCGGGCATAGGTATGCCTCCTCCACCGCCTTTATCACAGGTACCACTTCATAAACTAGAGACTTGTTGCACCTGTAAGTCTCGTCTCCTCAAGGGCTAGTCCTTTAGCACATTAGACTACCTTACATTTCTCTCTCTCACTTCCCTCTTGATGTCTAGTGATTGAGTTCTTACAACTTACTTCGGTCATACGATTTTCTCCTAACACACGTACGTTGGGGGGAAATCTGTTACACCATTTTTTTGGTCATCTAACCTATTATTATTAGATGAACCCAAGTACACCATGTAAGACCAATTTTACCGTAAGTAAAATTTCTTTCACCATGTGAAATAACTTCTTTGTTTATATTTCCCTGTCACATTTAACCAAAAACAAGGAAATTAATTAAATAAATCCTTATTTATTTAATTATTTCCTAAGAATAAGTTATTTAAATCATTATTTAAATAATATTCTTAGTTAAATTTGACTAAATCATCCATAAATAATTAAATAAACCATTATTTATTTAATTATATTCCCATCATTTCCCTAAAATGATAAATAAATCATTTATTTGTTTATTATTTATAAATAAAGGAATTGATCCAAGTCAAAAATCCTTTTCCCTCCAAAAAATATAATAAATTATTCCTAAAGGGTGGTTCTAGAATTTAATTAATAATATTTTATTCATGCACCGAGTTCTAGACAGCCCTAATATTTTGTTATAAATAGAAGGGTTTTCCCCATTCATTAGTCACCTCCATGGCATTAGATCACTCTGGATCTACTCTTGGTCACCATTTTTTCCATCTTTGACTTGTGAGATCCCATTGAGTTCTATGTTTGTCTGGGTTTTCTACACCAATAAGAGAGAGGAATTTTAGATTTGAAACGCTGAGGACTTTCAAGAACCCATCCCATTGAGGAGAACCGGAAAACACCTTTCTTGTTTTCCTCTCAGGTGCCCCCTTTTAATATAATACAAAAAATCTTTCAAATACATTGTTCTTGTCTTGTTTATTGGATGCATGGAGCCATATTTTACTTTATCTTCTTAATGTCTTTTATGCTTAGATCTGGATTTGTGCAGCATTATTTGGATCATCTAATTACAGATTTAAAGATGTTTGGCAGCCATAATCGATGTTAGGGCTATTTTTTATGCGTAGCTAAAGTGATCTTTTACGACGAAAGATTCATACTAACACAAAATTTGAGGCCAAAACTTCACCCGCTACAGCTCCCGAATCCTTCTTGTCGTTCTTCTTATTTTGTGGAAAATTTGTGGCGTAGTTTCCGTGATCATGTCAGTTGAAACATTTCACCTTTGATATGTCTCGTTTCTTTCCTTATTTTTCGGTATCGGATTTGGATTGGGACTTATTATTCCATTTCCCTTTCTTTGCCTTTCCAGCTAAGGCACAATTTTCCTCCTCATCAGTCTTGGATGCAGATCCATCCCTGTTAGTCCATTGAATTCTTCTCGTACCAAATCCAACCATAGCCACTCCCACTTTGGTAATTTCTCCCTCCCATTCATAGTGTCCTAGTAACTATGCCAGCTCTTGGGAAGGCCTAGAAGTGCTAGGCTCACCAAGTCATCATCAGCCATAGTAATCCAAACACTTCCAAGCTCATGTCAACATTGAGTGAACTTGGTCAAGTATTTTTGTATTGTATCGCCCTTCTCCATTTTGATTTTCTTGAGCTTGTCCTTCAGTTCCAATTTCTTGTGGTCCTTGCTTCTTTGAAACAGATCTATCAAGGCCTTACACATAGCATATGGAGTTGTCTTTACATGGATACTTGAGAAATTATGATCTCTAACTCCCTCTAATAATATCCTCCTCGCCTTTGCCACATTATTCTTCCATGCTTCATGTTGCGCAACATTTGTTAGAGCGGGCTTAGGAATATTAGCATCAGTTAATCCCTTTATTCCATTGTCCTCCAATATTACCTTCATCCCGTCCTTCCATTAAATATAGTTAAAATATACCTCAAGTGAATATTCGAGTCTAAAGCCAGTGAAATACATCATGGTCAGTTGCTAGGTACCAAAGAATGAATCTGGAAATTTGAATATTGTTCAACACAAACTTAATTTCTTCTCTTCTATTTTGATTCCTTGCGCTATGATACCATGTATAAATTCTATCAATGGATTTAATTCGATCTTGTGACATACTAAAACAATCTACTGAATCCTTCTATAATATTTGTGGAATACAAAACACGATCGATCAATCGCATGCGAGTAAGAGAAAGAAGTAAATAAATCGCACAACACAAGATGTTCTTGTGGAAAGAAACTTCTAAAAACCCTGCTATATGTATATTGTATAAATTCAAGGAATCATGAAACAATACAATGCTTTCTTTCTCACAATAATCTCTCACACTCTACCAATTTCCTCACACTAATCTAGGCAAAATTGGACAAACACATAGCCAATTCTCAACCTTCCTTCAGCCTGTCTTGCTCATGAAATTCCTAGAGAATTAGGCCCCTATTAAATATGAATAATTCCCTTCCTTGATTTCACAATCCATCATGGAATCCTCATGACTTTATAATTGCACGCAAGAAATTTTATATAAATACAATTGATAGTTATGTTCCCTTTAACCTCTGTCTCAAATGGGTCTTCCCTTGAACTTACATGCATGCAACTATTAATAGTGAATGATCGGTTATCTGATTGATCACTCATTGTGAAATAAATCTAATTTAATTCACTGGACCTCTCACTAGATCATCACTCATTTAGATCTAGTTAAACTGATATTAACTCAATTAATTGGGTTAAATGATTCACACCTACACCCCACTAGTGCATCAACTGCAACTGGACCCCAAAAATATTAGAATCACTTTACATGCCTCATCTTAGACCCTCAACTCAAATTTCTTGAGCTAACTCAGTCATCATGACTTAGTTAATTGATACAAGTTGTTCTGATATGAAATTACAATTTATTGTCCAATTTATTTAAGGGAAAAATATATTAGACAGCCCACATTCCACACCAGTGTGCATCAGGAATTCCTTACCAATGTGCATCAAAAATTCCTCACCATTTTGCATCAAGAATTCCTCACCAATGTGCATCGGAATTTCCTCGCCAATGTGGGTGCATTTTCTTGTTGAATTTCAACATCCAAGATCTGGAAAGAGGTCCTGGCTTCCTTCAACATCATTGAATCAAGTCTGGCCTATAAAATTGGATAAGGGCGCCACGCCATCATTGGCATCGATCCATGGTCCGGTTTTGGCAACATATGTTCCCTCCCCCATGAACTCATTCAATTCTTAAATAGACAGGGGATCTGAACAATCAGCCACATATCAAATCTGGATAATACAACCATATGGGGACAAGGTTGTATGACAACACATGAGTTAAAAATTCCTAAATAATGGCATCCACACTTGCAAGATTAAATTAAATCTCTGAAAAACTCACATATCCGGCTCATCGACAAGGATGACAAGATGATCTGGTACCATTCCAAAATAGGAGTGTACAATCCTAAAGAAGGATAACTCATTTCTTACAAGTATAAGGAGTCGGGGATTACGAATTAGTGGTGGAACAGTATATGGAAATTAAAAATCCCTCGCAAATCAAAACTTCTCTTCTGGAGAATTATCACAAATAATATTCCCACAATAGACAACCTTAAGATCTCTTCAAGGAACCTCATGGTATTCTCTTTGTTGCAATGCAAATAAATCTGTTGAGCACCTCTTCATCTTTTGTCCGACAGTAATGAGTCTATGGAATATGGTTTCCATATCTCTCGGTATCAACTATAGATGGCAAGGAGGATCATACAAGATTGTGTGGCAGGATTGGAGTGAGAAGCCAAAGCCCATAAAATTGTGGAATCTCCTGAGTCTCATTTGTTCGGTTATATGGATAGCAAGGAACAATATTATACTCAAGGAGCAGATGTATTATCCTAAAAAACTCGAGGCCAATATACATGCATCTATTCACTCATCTTGGATGAATTTCCAAATAAGCAGCCTCGAATAATCACAGCTGAGAATATTGACCAAACAAAACCTTGGACATATTTTGATGGTTCTGCAAATTCAAATAGTAGTGGAGGTGGTGCTATATTATACATCAACACTCATCATTATCACAAAATGAGCTTTGGTTTTGGGGTTGGCTCAAACAATTTTGTCGAACTAATGAGTCTGAAATTTCTTCTGTCATTTGTGCTTGAGAAGGGTTGCAAAAATTTACAAGTATTTGGAGATTCAAAACTTATCATTAACTAGTTCAACCAGACTACCCATTGTCACACACACACTCTGCACAATATTTTGGAGGAGGCGCATCTTTTCCGAAATCAATTTCATGACATTGTATGTTCTCATATTTACAGGCGGAGGAGTTCCATATCCAATCAGTTATCCAAGGAAGGGTCGCAGGAGATTTTGGGTACATGGTTGATTCATGAACACAATGGGGTAGATTACTACTAATACTATCACCATCCATTCCTAGAATATCAGATACAGGAAGCACCATAGTTCACATTTATTTTTATGCTTATATATAGGCATCGGGATTCATTTCGACCACTATGATGAACTCTTTATTTTTGTAAAATTTTGTATGGCTTATAACATAACTAGTGAAACACTATGCAACATAATATGACAATACTTTATATTTTTTGATATATTATGTCTGAAAAAGATTCACATATGGTTCTTTCTAGATTTATATGCATATTAATGCATCTACTACATGTAATTTTCATCTTTACATAATGGAAATTACGATTTTTCCTTGGGGAAAAAAAAGACTCATTATACTGAGAGTAATTTCTTTTCTATATGCTAAAAGTATATCTATTTTAAAATCTTATCCTAAGACAACTTGACACATTATAATGAAAAATTAAAAATCAACCTTCAAATTGACACGCAGTGGAGGTGAACTCGACCCATTGCAATGAAAACTCAAAAATAAACCATGAAATTAACACACTGTGGGGATGGACTTGATCTATGGTGAAGAAAAATTTAAAACCAACTATCAAATTGACTCATAATGGGTTTAGGTTGCTAGTCGGTGATTGGCATGGGCCCTACAGAAATAATAATAATAATAATAATAATAATAAAAATAAAAATAAACGCGACCGCTAGCTATTGCTCCCGCTGCCTGAGCCTGTGCGCAGCTAGGGTTCATCCTTGCCACCATGGAGGCCTTGGGCTCGCACCAGGCTCCTCCGCCTCCTCCTCCATCATCAGCAAAAGATGCTTTCAACTCATTGCTGGCCACGATGTCAAAGAAGAAGAAATCTGACGCTGCCAAATTTGTGAAAAAAACGGATGATATTCCTGAAGTTTCCCTCCCACCAGATGGACCAATCCAGGTAGCTTTTTCCTTTGTAGATTGGGCCCTAGTGGGAAAATTTACAGGACTTTTTCCCTCTCCAAAAACTACGGAGAGCTGGGTTGTCAAAAACTAGATGCCCTTGATCAAGAACAATGTAACCTCATATTTTCTGGGGAGGGGCTATTTTCTGTTTGAATTCATCACAAAAGAGGACAAAGAGTTGATCTTTTAGAATGGACCCTATTTCATGGGACCCCAAGGCCTATACCTCAATAAGTGGACGCTAAATTTCAATCCAGCAGTGGATTTCCCAACGGCTGTCCCAGTGTGGGTTAGGTTATCGAATCTCCCAGTGCATTGCTGGAACTGGGATTCTCTAAAACACATTGGTAACGCCCTGGTAAAATTTATTGATCGAGCAAATAAAAAATATCAATATGACTGTGCCCAGATATGCGTCGAGGTGGATCTAGAAGTGGGACTACTGGAGGCAATAAAAAATAATGTTGGAAGTTGGATGCATGTGCAAAAGCTAGCCTATGAGCAGCTTCCCTTCAAGTGTCGGAAATGCCATGTCTAGGTTCACTTTTCTAGGGGTTTCCCAAGTAATGGAGAAGCAGAGAAAGGTAAGGATGAGGGTTGGAATCAGGTCAAGTGGTCAAATACCTCCCATAAAGCCCCCAAATCTAGGGCCCCAAATGGTAAAGGTCCCCTATCAGCTTCTGCCCTACAAGTCCCTCCCCCGAGTGGTCATGAAAACAAGTTTGGACCCTTAAGCTTAGCATCAGAGGAAGTCCAGAAGATCGAAATGCAAAAGAAAGCCTCCCCTGACAAAGGAACCACCTTAGCTCTATGCAAGGAGAGAATGCCTCATAAATACCTAAGGAAAAACACGCAGAAGTTGAAGAGGAAGAACAAGACTCGAAGGAGTTAGAGGAGGAAGGAGAAATAGGGGAGTCTCAAATTTCGGCTAGAAGATTGACAAGAGGACGAAAGTCTGCCCGGGAAAAGAGAGAGTAGGAAACCTACAAAGATAAGCTCTAGGGCAATCAACCTACCCTTGAGAAACTCTTGGCTAAAACTCTGAAGATGACAAGAAACCAGACTCAGGGCTCAAAGGGAGCTCATCTCTCTCAAAAAAGTAAGTGATGAAGGTCGTCTCCTGGAATTGTAGAGGTATGGGGATAAAAGTGAAAGAAGAAGCCATAAGAAGCATTCAAAGGATAGAAACCCCAGAAATTCTACTAATCCAAGAGACAAAAATGGAGGACAAATACTTCCTCCAAATAAGAAAGAAACTTTGGAATTAAGGGAGCGGATAAGTTGTCTCTACTCAAGGAGCTTCGGGCGGATTGGGCTCTCTCTAGAACAGTAGAAAGTTCTCGAAGGTCACTGAGATATTAAATACTCGCAGGTTGTTCCTAAAACTGCAGTATCTCGACACTAAGGAGGTCCTCTCTCTCTTCAATGTGTATGTCCCTGTAAACGCAAGGGAGAAGAAGGTCTGCTAGGACTCTATCAGAAATCTAGCAGAAACAGAGAATCTGGAAAACACTATCATTATTGGAGATCTAAACCTCACCTTTCTTTTTTCAGAAAATCGAGGAGGGAGCATCATAAGGGATCTGGCAAGGGAGTTGGTGAAGTAACTCATGCAAGATTGGGATTTTCTCGACATCAAACCCTCTTCTGGTAAGTTTACTTGGTCAAATAAAAGAGTCAGTCCTGGACACATTGCTGCAAGGCTTGATAGATTTATGGTTCAAAGCTCCTTTCTTCTTTTGGGACTAGAAGCTAGAATGCATATTCTCCCTTGTAGTGTATCAGATCATAAACTTATAAAACTTGAGTTGCTATCCCAAAAATACCTTGGTCCTATCCCATTCAGATTCAGCCCTCTATGGATCAAGGACTCTAACTTCATGAATAAGGTCAAGGATTGTTGGAGGATGCCTGTCAAGGGCTCTCCCTTCTTCGTTTGGGAGGAAAAACTCAGAAGAGTCAAAGTTGTTCTTAAAATTTGGGCCAAATCCCTTCAAAATCCGGCCTATGAGAGAAAACAAGCTTAATACAATCTTGAGCTCCATCTCTTATAAACGGATGAAATTACTAAATAAGTCCTAGACAGGGAGGCAGAATTACAACACAAGTTTCATAAGGCATGTCTATCGGAGGAAGAATATTGGCGACAAAAATCTCATAGTCTTTGGCTTAATGCAGGAAATAGAAATTCCTCCTTCTTCCACAAACAAGCCCAAGTGAGAAGAAGCTTCAAATCCATCTCAGAAATCAAGGAAGAGGCCATAACCCACAAGGACTTCAATAGCATCAAAAGAGCAGCGTTTACTCATTTTAAAAATCTTTTCAGTGAAGATGGGGTGATGGACCACAACTCCAAATTTCTATATGAGGTTCCTCCAAATATCACCTCCAAGATGAATCAGTTCCTTGAAGCTAAGGTCACCAAAAAAGAAATAAAGGTGGCTCTCTTTGCCATGGAGCCTGACAAAATGCTCAGACCGGATGGCTTCACTGCCAGATTTCTTCAAGCCTATTGGCAGATAGTGGAAAAGGATCTGCACAAAATGATCTTGAAATCCCAAGCCTGTTAGAAAATTGGGGGCAGCACCAATTCTGCCTTTCCTACCCTCATCCCTAAGGAAAAGGGGGCCAATGTTTTCAACAGATTTCGCCCCATTTCCCTTTGTAAAATAGGCTACAAATCGTTAGCCAAGGTGATTGCCAATAGATTGAAAAGTATCCTTCCTACCATCATCCTATAGAACCAAGGTGGCTTTGTTCATGGGAGGCAACTTGTGGATAACTTAATATTAGTCCAAGAGGCGATCCATTCAAGCCTAAAACGTAAAGAAAAGGGCATGGTTGTCAAGCTAGACCTAGCAAATTCCTTTGGCTGTTTCAGACATAGCTTTCTCTTGGAGGTAATGCAAAAGTTTGGTTTTGGGTTAAACTTTATTAACTGGATCCGGGCTTGTAATTATGAGCCATGGATTGCCCCTCTGGTGAACAGGAGAGCTGTATAAATCTTCAAAGCGACAAGAGGACTTCGTCAAGATTGTCCTCTTTCCCCTCTCCTTCTTCAATTCTAAGCTTATACTTGGACAAGAAACTGTTGATCAGCGGTTGTCATTGATGTCAACCCAAGCAGCACCAGGGGCTAACCCAATATTGCAAGGGAATTTTGACCTACCAAATTAATATATTCTGGGTCAATAATTCTTTTGATGGTTTCTACTTGTCGATATGTTTCCGTTGATATATGGCACGCCATGTAATTCTTCACGGTTTGAGAGATATTCATGTTTAAAGTTGTACCCCCAGTTAGTGGGCTAAAACCCCATGGGGTTGGGGCATGGGTCATTGAAAAGTCATAATTAATATTTTTTAAGCTCCTAAAATCCCTCCCATGTTCACTTGTTGAAGCCCCTCTCAACTTAAGTATTCATATCAATTGTGATCTTCATTTCCTCCTTATGCAAGGGATTCGGCCATCTGAAACAGAGCATCATGGAATTTTCGCTCTGAAGTTTTTTATACGAAGGTTCAGAAGCTGAAATTTTTATGAGATGAAGCTGAAATCCTGAGGAATCTTCAGTAAAAATTTCAGATCAAGGTGCGCAATATTTTTGGAGATATGATCTGTGGAAGTCAGGGTTTTTGCAGGCTCCTGAAATTCATCTCAAAGAAGTGACCTTGGTAAAATCGTCATAACTCTCTCTCTGAGTATCGGATTGGAATTCCGTAAAAAGTGGCAGATAGCGCACAATCTGTACTTTTCGCTCTATCAATTTCAGAGCCAAATGAAGAAACAATGACACGTGGCACGCCGTACAAGTGCGCTCTGCTGAAACAATCCATAATTAGGGCATTGTGAGAGATTGGGCATAACTCTTTCTTGAAGAATCCAAATTTAGGTCGACTCCGTGAATTGAAAGATGACTCAAATAAATACTACAAGACTGAAAATCAGATATTGAGGATCTGAAATAATAAAGATACACTAGATTCAATATCGAGCTCCTAGAAGGCAAGAAAAGGATAGATCATGTGTTGTCAAAGATTGCAAAGGACCAGACTATCTACGGTAGAAAAGCAAAACAAGGTGCAGAAGAGGGTAGCATGACAAGAGAAGAAACCAAGGTGCATAACAACAGCAAGAATTTCATCATATGAAGTCTTCAAGTGGGCAGCACTGCATACAATCATTGTAAAGGTATCATTGTACTTAGTCATTGTAAATACATTATTGTACAAATTGTACTAGTGTCTATCTGCCAAGGGTTGAAGAGGTAGTGTTAGGAGGTCTAGGATCATCATTAGGTGGTTGTGTCAAAGTTGGGGTTATGGTCTAGTATATCTTCTTCTTCTGCATCATTCTATATCATTGTAAAGTGGACCATTTTGCCTGGTACAGGAGTCCATTCTTCTTTTATTCTTCTATAGGGTGGTAGGGTGGTGCTAGGGTGAGTTGTAGCTCATTAGGTGTTGGGGCATCCGTTCAATTGACTACTGAAGAATCTCGGGCATTGGAGCGTCCATCCAGTGGGAGCTGGAGAAGAATGCTTTTCTAGATTCTAGGAAGTTGGAGCTTTATTTTCAATTGGAGTTGAATATTAAAGAATTATTAGAAAAGCATTAGGTGGTTTTTGTCCGGGAGTGGGTTTCCACCTTAAAAACTGTGTGCATTTGTGTTCCTCTTGTTTGCTGCTATCATTGTACAAACACTGATAATAATTGAAGATTAACTAATGCTCTAATTGAAATAAATATTGATTCACCCCCCCTCTCAGTATTTCCAACAATTGGAATCAGAGCTTGGTTCCTTCAATAGCAATTTAACAGCTAGAAGGAGGTCATGGAGCATACCAAAAATGGTGTACCTCTATTCAGTGAAAATAATTATGCACTTTGGAAAGGAAGAATGGAGGTCTATCTCTTGGCGCAAGGTTACGAAGTATGGGACACTGTTCAAAATGGATTTACATCAATTGCGGATGAACAAGGTAAGAAGAATTTGGTAAATGATGCAAAAGCAAAGAATATTATTATCAGTGGACTTATTGAATCTGCTTATCATAAGGTGTTGGGTTGTGAAACTGCCAAAAATGCATGGGACAAGCTTGAGAATATATATGCAGGTGACTCAAATGTCAAAGAAGCAAAGCTTCAAATCTATAGAGCAAAATTTGAGCAACTCAGAATGAAAGAAGATTGCAACATTGCTGCATACTTCCAATACGTTGATGAAATAACCAATACTCTGGAAGGATTGGGAGAGCTAGTTGATGAGAAGACTATTATACGAAAGATTCTTAGAACGTTACCATGGAGATTCAACCCAAAGGTATCGGTCTTAGAATACAGTGCAAATCTGGACAAACTCAGCAAAGAGGAATTACATGGAGTTCTCATAGCATATGAAATGAGACTTGATGAAGAAGAGGGTACTTCGCATCTAGAAACTGTGTTCATTGCATCTAAGAAAACCAATAAGGATAAGCAACCTTCAATTGAAAAGACATGCACCTGCAAGTGTGAAGAAAAGGGAGATGATGAAGAAGGTCTTTCAGATGAAGAATATGCTTACTTCATGAGAAAACTAAAAATTGGTAAGGGACAATTCAAAGGTAAACTTCCATTGATATGTTTCAGCTGTAATGAGGTTGGGCATTTTGCATCAAAATGTCCAAACAGAAGTAATGGCAACTCAAAAGGAAAGAAAGGCTTTAAGAAATTCAACAAGCAAGGATCCAAAAGGAACTTTCTCTCTAAAGAAGATAGCTCATCATCCGATGAAGACAATGATAGTGAAGAAGAAGCCAACGAGAGAGTATTGTTTATGGCCAAGCACAATAAGCAAGAGGTATCAAACAATGAAGAAGAAGGATGGACCATAGACGAATTTTATGAGGAAGCAATCAAGCTTATAAAAGATCTCAAGGCGGAGAAGATATGTTCCAAAACTCTTGAAGAACAAGTTCAAGGTCTCAAAATTGAAGCTGAAGAACACAAATGCATTGAAGAGTCAATTCAAAATAAGTTGGAAGAAAGAAACCAATAAAGGGAAGAATTAGAAGCCGAAGTAGTCTCACTGCGTGAGGAAGTGAAAAAAGGAAAAACTATCCAAAACTATGCCAACAGCTCAAGGGCATTGGAAGAACTCATCAACAATCAACGATCTTACAATGACAAAACTGGCATTGGTTACAAAGAAGAAGAAGCAGGACCTTCTACAACAAAATACAATGAACCTATGAGATCTGACATGCATGTAGACTTCATTGGACAAGATTCGCAAGAACAGCCTTGGAAGACAATTCCTCGATGAAAATTTCCATTCAGGTACCAACATATTTTTTATGTCTACTGTTATTCATGTGGAAAATTTGGTCATAAAGCCGTAGAATGTCGCACATACCCTAGGAACGAATACAATTCCAAGAGATCTGTCAAATATGAACCTCCCAGGGCTCAGTGAAACATCAATAGATTTGAACATTTAAGAAGTAATATTGAATGTTACAAATGTTGAAACTTTGGACACATAGCCAAAGACTGCAGACTTGAAAATCCTCCAGAAGAATCTTCGAAGCCACAGAACGAACGAACATGGAAGAAGAAGAAGACTGATAATTGTGCTCTCACTTTCAAGGCTCAAAACAACAAAGATGTGTGGTATGTTGATAGCGGTTGCTCAATGCATATGACTGGAGATAGAAATAAATTTGTATCTCTAAAAGAGAAGAAGGATGGAACCATGTCCTTTGGAAATGATGGATCTTCAAATGTTATAGGATCAGGTACTGTCACTCTCGGAAGCAAAGATGCTCTAGCCAATAATGTTCTATTGGTTGAAAACATGAATCACAATCTGCTCAGTGTTGGACAAATGTGTGATCAAGGACACACAATACTATTCAACTCCACGAAATGTGAAATCAGGAAAGGCGTGTATGGTGAAATTGTGGCTACAGCAAGTCGAGCTCCAAATGACATATATGTTCTAGATGAAGCAACTAATTCATGTCTAATAGCTAAAGAGGATGATACAATAATTGGTAGCAATGATGATCGACTAAGTAAGAAGTTTTCTACAAAGGTGCAAAGTGATTTCAAGATGTCTTTACTTGGTGAGCTGACATACTTCTTAGGGCTTCAAATATCTCAGCAAGAGAAAGGAATATTTATATTTCAAGCCAAGTACATCAAGGAAATGCTCAAGAAATTTAAAATGGAAGATTTCAAACCCATCCTTACTCCAATGGTAACAGGTTGCAAATTGAGCATAGACGACTCATCTAAGGATGTGGATCAAAGGTTGTACAGATCTATGATTGGTAGTCTTCTATATGTAACAGCCTCCCGGCCAGATGTTATGCAAGCAGTTGGACAAGTAGCAAGATTCCAAGCAGCACCAAAAGAATCACATATTATTGTCATCAAAAGAATTCTTCGATATCTAAAGGGCACAGAAGAATATGGCTTGTGGTATCCCAAGGGTAACAATCTCATTATTCAAGCCTTTACAGATGCAGATTCGGCAGGAAGCGTTGATGATCATAAGAGTACTAGTGGAGCAGCATTCTATCTAGGTGGTTGTCTCGTATCATGGTTGAGCAAAAAGCAAACTTCAATCTCGTTATCTACAGCGGAAGCAGAATACATTGCAGCAACATCATGTTGTACTCAAGTCCTTTGGATGAAACAAACTTTGCAAGATCTTCAAGTACAATTTAGTGAGCCTATTCCCATATTCTGTGACAACACTAGTGCCATCAGCATCTCCAAGAATCCTGTCATGCATTCAAAAACAAAACACATTCTGATCAAATATCATTTTGTTAGAGAACAAGTCGCTGAAAAGAATATCAAACTTGAGTATGTTTGTACAAAAGAACAAATTGCTGATATCTTCACTAAACCTTTACCTCGTGAAGCATTTGAATATCTTCTTCAAAAGCTTGGGATTCTCCCAAGTTCTCATTAGATTACAGGTCTGCAGGACGGTTGTGTGTCAGGGGGAGTGGAAGTGTGTACAGGTCTGCAGGATGGTTGTGTTTTAGGGGGAGTTACCCTTTGCCATTGATGTCAAAGGGGGAGAGAATGTTGTAGGAAGAGGTGTCATGATCGCAGGGGGAGTACTTGTGTTGCCATCAATGCCAAAGGGGGAGATTGTTGATCAGCGGTTATCATTGATGTCAACCCAAGCAACACCAGGGGCTAATCCAATATTGAAAGGGAATTTTGACCTACCAAATTAATATATTTTGGGTCAATAATTCTTTTGATGGTTTCTACTTGTCGATATTTTTTCGTTGATATATGGCACGCCATGTAATTCTTCACGGTCTGAGAGATATCCATGTTTAAAGTTGTACCCCTAGTTAGTGGGCTAAAACCCCATGGGGTTGGGGCATGTGTCATTGAAAAGTCATAATTAATATCTTTTAAGCTCCTAATATCCCTCCCACGTTCACTTGTTGAAGCCCCTCTCAACTTAAACATTTATATAAATTGTGATCCTCATTTCCACCTTATGTAAGGGATTCGGCCATCTGAAACAGGTCATCGTGGAATTTTCACTCTAAATTTTTTTCTGCGAAGGTTCAGAAGCTGAAATTTTTATGAGAAAAGCCGAAATATTGAGGAAGCTGCAGTAAAAATTTTAGATCATGGTGCACAATATTTTTGGAGATATGATCTGTGGAAGTCAGGGTTTTTGTAGGCTCCTGAAATTCATCTCAAAGAAGTGACCTTGGTAAAATCGTCATAAATCTCTCTCTGAGTATCGTATTGGAATTCCATAAAAAGTGACAGATAGTTCACATTATTTGGTTTTCACTCTATCAATTTTAGAGCCAAATGAAGAAACAGTGACACGTGGCGCGTCGTACAAGTGTGTTATGCTGAAACAGTCCATAATTAGGGCATTGTGAGAAATTGGGTATAACTCTCTCTTGAAGAATCCAAATTGGGTCAGACCTATGGCATTATAAAGACGACTTAGAGGACTACTACAAGACCAAAAATCAAATATTGAGGATCTGAAATAACAGAGATACACCATATTCAATATCGAGCTCCTAGAAGGCAAGAAAAAGCTAGATCATGTGTTGTCAAGGATTGCAAAGGACCAGACTTCCTATGGAAGAAAATAAAAGCAAGGTGCAACAGAGGGTAGCATGACAAGAGCAGCAACCAAGGTGCATAACAGCAGCAAGAATTTCATCATATGAAGTCTTCAAGTGGGCAGCACTGCATACAATCATTGTAAAGGTATCATTGTACTTAGTCATTGTAAATACATTATTGTACAAATTGTACTAGTGTCTATCTGCCAAGGGTTGAAGAGGCAATGTTGGGAGGTATAGGATCATCATTAGGTGGTTGTGTCAAAGTTGGGGTTATGGTCTAGTATATATTCTTCTTCTACATCATTCTATATCATTGTAAAGTGGACCATTTTCCCCGGTACGGGAGTCCATTCTTCTTTTATTCTTCTATAGGGTGGTAGGGTGGTGCTAGGGTGAGTTGTAGCTCATTGGGTGTTGGGGCATCCGTTCAGTTGACTACTGAAGAATCTCAGGTGTTGGAGCGTCCATCCAATGGGAGCTGGAGAAGAATGCTTTTCTAGATTCTAGGAAGTTGGAGCTTTATTTTCAATTAGAGTTGAATATTAAAGAATTATTAGAAAAGCATTAGGTGGTTTTTGTCCCGGAGTGGGTTTCCACCTTAAAAACTATGTGCATTTGTGTTCCTCTTGTTTGCTGCTATCATTGTACAAACAATGATAATAATTGAAGATTAACTAATGCTCTAATTAAAAGGAATACTGATTCACCCCCCCCCCCCAGTATTTCCAACAGAAACATTCAAATCAAGAGATCATGGGCCTCAACATTGCAAGAGGGGTTAAAAACATAACCATGCTCTATTTGCCGACAACTCTATTTCGTTGGGGGAAGCCTCCGTCCTTATGGCATCAAGGTTCAAAGAAGTGTTGGAGGATTTCTGTGAAGCTTCTGGTAGCATCCTAAAAAAGGGAAAATGTCAAATTTACTACTGGAACACTTCTGCCAGTGTCCTTAGTGCCATCTCCAGATGTATGGGCTTTTCTGCCTTGTCAAATTAGACCTCGTTCAAGTACCTGGGCCTTCTAATATTCCAAAGAAGCGCCTTCAGAAAATACTGGCTCCCTCTGCTTGAAAAATTCAAGCTCAAGGTCTAGGCTTGGGGTTTCTCATGGCTCAACCTTGCAGGTAAGTATGTTCTTATTAAGGTTATACTTAGTAGCCTTCCTATTTTTCAATTCTCTATTATGCTAGCTCCCTCATGTATTCTCAGAAAAATGGAGGAGTTAATCCGAAAGTTCTTCTGGAAAGGTGGAAAACATAATGAGAACATAATCCCTTTGGTGAGTTGGGAAAAACTCACCAAGCCTCTGATGGAAGGAGGATTAAATTTTAAATATCTTTGTGCCCAAAACGTGGCCATGGGGGCTAAATTTATTTGGCACCTCATTGCTCCCAATCCTGGCTAGGCACAAAAGGCCTTGTGGAAGAAATACTTCCCCAAATCTAGAAAACGCTGTCTAGACAACCCCTGCACTAAAATTGGATTGCAATTTATCAAGCTATGGGCTAAAGCCACACCTCTGATCAATCTCAACGCATTTTGAATCCTGAGAAATGGAAAACAAACAAAAATTTGGGAGGATCATATCGTGGATAATTTGCCTCTTGTTGATTCCAATTCCCTTCAAGCGTTGCGGATTTGGATGTCAAATGCTGGCCTCACAACTCTATGGGATATCTCGAGTTGGAAAGACAATCATTGGCACAGTTGGAAGTGGATCCATGTACGTTTGGAGCTGAAACGCGATTGGGATGAATTATTGATGTGTCTCAAAGGAATGGCTCCGATCCATGAGAGGAGAGCTGATAAACGTGGTCGGGGTCCCCAATCAGGATCTTATATAGTGTCTTTGGGTTATAAAAAACTACAGGAATGGCCCTATGTCCCTCCAAACCAAGCGACGTGGAAGGTACTTTGGAGACACAAGTCAATCCCAAAAATATATTTTTTTTGTTGGCTCATTTGCCATAATAGAATTTTGACAGAGGATAGATTGAAGACTAGAGGCTTTCATGGGCCTTCAAAATTTCGATTATGTTGTGAGAATGAAGAGAATGCAGGTCATCTCCTACTGAATTTCAAATTCGCAGAGGAAATTTGGCAGGACCTTCTGATCCCATGGAAAAATAAACTAAATTTTCCCTCCTCCATCACTGATTTGTTTGCTAATTGGCTGCATATTTATCCAAGATAATTTCCAAAAAATGAAAGCTTCAAAGCTGTCTGGCTGAGTGATTAATGC